>VJWM01000172.1:0-515776 GCA_010909165.1 Anthoceros angustus
GGCGTGTGTGTCGCCGGTAGGTGGTCGTGGCTCTCCTCCTTCGCCTCACCCTCGACCTTGCGCCCGCCTGCTCCCAACCTCGCCTCGCCTTGTCCCCTCCAATGCTTGCGTTGAGAAGACTTCCTCCTTCGCGCCAACGCCGGTGCCACTGCTTTCTCCTTTCCTTCTCCCGCTGGCCACAGGGCTAGGGGTTCTTCCTCCTCCTCAGCTGGCGTGCAATCCCGTCTTCCTTCTCCGAGCTCAGCAGTGATGGCGCTAGCGTCGATGAGGACAACCTTCCTTCTGCACTTACGCTCCAACTCCAGCTCTAGCTCTTCGCGAAGTGGAGGGAGCGCTGCCCAAAACTGCACTTTGCCCTCTTTGGATGGCTGCCACCTGGAGGCTTCACAACCCTAGATTTGTGTCATCATTCTAAATTACCTAATCCTATCTAAACTGCCTATTTTCCGCTATCCCTAATTAATCGTTTGCTATTCTATATATTTATTCCCCTATTGGTGGGCATATATAGTGGATATTCCCCCTTATTCTAATTCCCCTTGCTGGCCGAGATCCCGTCAGCCTACCATGGTAGTCTGCCAGCCTACCGTGGTAGTCTGCTCCTCCGCTCACCTCACCGCGAGTGTGGTAGCCCTCTGGCGATGATACGACCTACCGCCCTTGGTGCCTTCTTGTCTCACCTAGGGGTTTTTTTGACGCGTTTCTGTCCTGGGATACCCGCCTTGCTTCCCCCACCAATACCTTACAATTCCAGCTTCACAGAATTCAGAAAACTCCCGACATGATCCCCTCCAATCGATTTTAGCCAAAAAAAATCAAGTTCATTCTTCCTCCATCTCTTTTGGGTTGGTTGCCCAAACTTTTGCATTCCACAAGTCCGTTGCAGGGGACGGTGACCAGCGCCTTGTCCGGACACAGTATAGTCATGCGAGCGGGTGCTTATTCCGATTGCCCTCTTGAAGAAGGACGGGAGGAAACATTGTGAGTATGATGTCTTCCTTGTTTTCAGGCACATAACCATCCTAGGGCTCCGCCAGCCAGCCATCTTGCTTGCTTGTCTAGAATCTGGAACACTTGATCCTAACTGAATGTTAGGACAGTTATTTTGATTGTTGATGCAGTTGCTGACCGGAATTGTCGATCATACCATAATTTTCCCCAAGGTCACTACAACATATCGCCCCTCTGGACACCGAAATTGCAGACATCTGCACCTCAATGTCCCTCAAACTGAGAAAGTTGTATAAATTCATAGCTATCTGGTATGAGGACATGTAACCCAGCCGATGACCCGGATCCGTGTGAGCCTCCTTGGGTGAAAGCCCTTTTTCCAATCAGTTTAGTCATCAACGGTCATCACCAACGGTCATCAACACTATCACCAGTACTATCACGAGTATTTTAGAGTCTCGGGCGAAGACTGTGCGCACGCAAGGTAGATCCGTGGCGCGCCTAGGTAGACTTGGTCATCTTTAGAAGAAACAAAGTTTGCCCGACGGGGTTGAAAGATTGTGAATGGATCTTATGAGCTTCATGCCTAGTCGAAGGGGCAAGCTTGTGCTTGTGAGAGAGCTGCAAAGGGAGCCCTAGCCTATTAGAGGAAGCCCTAGCCAAACGCGGGGCTAGCTTAGCCTCTACATACTTCAACCATGGGGCTAACCCTAGCCTGCCTACATACTTCAGCCATGGGGCTAACCCTAGACCTCTCGATACTTGAGCCACAACTAGGTACTTCAAGCTCCTGGCACGTCGGCCCGTCGACCAAGCTTAAGGAGGAGGGTCTACTCATAAGAGAGGGTTGCAGCGAGTTGGCGACGAGGTAGGCATGGCGGGATCCATCGCGATTCCTATAAGATTATATGGCATGATGCTCAGACATGAGAAGGGAAAAACAATTGAATAATAATCATCATACACTTGGTTACATCTCCTTTTATAGTCTCCCCGAAAGGGTGTGACTCTTGGTGTAGAGGGTTAGCCTAACCTAACTAGACTGATATTCTAGTACTCCCCCTCAGGCTGGGTACGTTAGGCTAGCTTATTGTCTTGATTAGGAAGACCACTAACTCCTAGCAGGGCTGTACAGACTAAGTGCTTGTCGCGAGGCAGGCTTTTGGTCAAGATGTCTGCCCCCATAAGCTCTGTTGGGCAGTACTCAAGTCGCACGTCCCCTGATGCACATTTCTCGCGCACATAGTGATATTGGAGATCAATATGCTTGGACCTGGAACTGAATTTGGGGTTGCCGGCAAGAGCGAGAGCGGATTGGTTGTCAATCTTGATGACCACTGGCTTCTCCTGCATCATACCAAGTTCATCAAGGAGCCTGATGTGGTCAACAACGTGCTTGGTGGCAAGGGTCGCAGCCATGTATTAGGGAACGGACGCCATGGGGTCACCGAGAACGGCCGAGGCGCTAGGCCGAGACCGTTAGGCCGTGGCGCACGCGCCCGGTTTCGGCGTAAGGGCCGAGTTCCGAGACAGATACCCCACTGGACCGCAGACTGAGGCGAGAGCGAGGCGACTAAGAGTCTGTTGCCCTATGCATCCGACAATTCCCTTTTCTCTCTCTTTCAAGTAAAACAACTATCGCTTTTTTTACTGCATTAAAGTGTTTGAGTACCGCTTTACCGTAGTACTTTTATAGTTTTACTGGACTCGACATACTTCCTAGGTATATTCTACCGAGGTTGGAGGAGTGTACACCCGTGATTTGGGATGTACCTGGTCTTCAGTCATATTTCTTCCTCTGCTCATTGTCCAGTCCGGATAGAAAGTTTATCATTTGGAGTATCTTGTCTAAACGCGAATATTTCTTCAGGCAATTACAATGTAAGAAACTGTGCATCAAGAAAACGGGTTAAATGTCATTTCATTGGTGAACTGAACGGAAAATTCGGGGTGTTGACTGGATGACGTTTCAAACTGAAACCTTGAGACTGTTGGACTTTGAGCGTATACACTCGACACAAAATTTCGCTTTAGCCTCACCTTGCCGCTTATCGTAGTCGTGTTTGTTGACGCGATGCAATGCCTGTTTCACGTCCGCCGCAAAACGCGATGATGTTAGAGTACAAACTTTCGATACGTTCTTGATTCTGGCAAATGCAACTTGGTGTTTAAAGTGTGCAAACAAACTGAAAACGAAGCAAGTGGTCATGGGTTGTATGTTACCGATGCCTTTTCGGCGTGAGTTCAAAATGCCTCCAACGAATAAATGCAAGAAGAAACCGTACATGAGGAAAGAACAAAGGAGGGTGTGCACGTTGTCAGGGGTTGTAAAATACATGGCAGAGAAGGTGAGTTCTTGAAACTCCTGCAGACAGTATGAAATATACGGCGCCATGAGCGAACGGATAAGGAAGGGTGTTGGGAACTGTAAATTTGAGCAAGAACGGACATAGACAAGCAGTCACCTTCACAGGTTGTCCAGTTGCGCTGTAGCTTCAAATCGCAGCCGTCTCCAAGACAACAGGTCCCTCATAAGCAATCACTTGGCTTGCGAAACTGGGGGCTTCAAAAATCTTTTGCACATTGCCATCAGCTCAATCGGCTGCGCCTCCATGGACCCCTTGGCCCTCACACCGTTTCTTCCGCTTCCAACACGCTTGAACGCGTGAGTATATCTAGACGACCGATAAACTCGCCACCGGAGATGACGTGAAAAGACATCAAATCTATTGTGCACCAACCGTGGCCCCTCATGCAAGTCGGCCATCAAGAATCTCTTCCTCCACGTCTCTAGTGAACTCAGGATGCCCTTGAATGCCAAATGTCGTGATCACCAATGGAAAACATCTCTATGAGTCTTTTGAGACCACGACCTCACATCCGGTGGAACCTTGGACACACATCGAGCATGTTAGACCACTACATGACCGGGAGAAGTTTACACAGCGTAGTCTGTGTCACAATGTTTACCGTGTCTTGATGCATCTCAGAATTGAGCAGGAGGAAGCCCGTTCCATAAGGCTTCCAGCGAGCATCACTCACGGTTAATTTTTTCAAACCAACATCCCATCCCTGGATTCCGGCCGATCCCCGAGTGCTCTACACCGTATGTGAAATTGAGTTATCATCAATCAAAGCAATTAAGACCAGCAACAGAACATAGCTTACGGCGACATAGTTACGAGAAAGGAGAATCAATAAAACACAGTGCCGAAGCACACTCCAAGAATTTTCTTCCTCTTCTCGTTCACCGCTGAAGAATTGAGAGCTTTTCAATCCAAGGCTCGGATCCGTGAGCATCGCGACTTCCACATGTATAAATCCATCGTCAAGTCCGACTCCTCATCCGCAGGGAATTTTCCTTCAATAATCGGAAGATGTCCCACGTCTCTCCGGATCACGAGCGGACTCACAAACATCTCCCGTATCCGCCATACTTCTTGATCGAACCTTGCGGATGGAGCTTGACCGAGGCGGGCGTGGCCAGTGTCTTTGCCGGAAGGATGCGCAGGCGAAGTGAGGAGGGTGCAGCCTGCAACAAGACGGCGACATGAGCAACGGATACTGATGTATTCAACTGATGTATTCGTGCAAGGATATACCAAACCTGGCAGAGTTTAGCAAGCCGTTGTTTATTCCTGCAAAACCATATGACGACATATCATATGGCGATAAGAGGGCGCTAACGTCAGTGTGCTGGTGAAAAGCAAGAGAAGCTACAGTATTTACCTTAGGAGTCGCAAACCCAGCTTTCCTGGTGGGGTCCAAGATCTTTTATCGAGACACACTGTGTTCTCGGTCGTTGGAGCGTAACCGAGCGAGCTTTTCAGTGTCCACCACAGGCTGCGTATCGTTGCAATCAAGTTGCTGGGCAACAAAAACGAGAAAACACTTAAACTGTGGGGCGGCCGCGCTAACCATATTGCGCAAGAAAGGGCGTTAACGACTCAATGCCTGCTTGCAACATGAACAAGGGGAAGCTGTTTTTACCTCAGCAGTCGCAGACCCAGCTTTCTTGGTGGGCTCCAGGTTGTTTTTGCTAGACACGCTGCGTTCTAGGTCGTTGGAGCGTAACCAGAGAACAAGCTTTTGCAGACAGCTATCCACCACCTTGCTGCAGACTCTCCGCTGAAAACAAGTTGTTGGGCCTGACGGAAAACGAGAAGAGACTCCACCGCGCTCGCGCTCCCGTCACAGATGGAGCCAAATGCTTGACGGCAGGGGGACAACGGTGGGCAGGGACGTGCGACAAGACCACAACTCTCCGCCATCGGGTTTATATAGCAGAATGTTAGGGTTCTCGATGTTTCCAGCCGGAAGTGTGCGTGGCACTTTCTGATTTCGGAGGTTCGTCTTACGCCCCGGCGGTTGGAGGTTTGGTTTTCGGTTTGGTAGTTCAAGTTTAGGTTTGGCAAAGTCGGGCTAGGTTTGGAAAGGTAGAAGGCGACCAATCGCGGACTTAGTTAGGTTTGGTCACCAAATCCGGTTCGGAAAATTGAAATGAGGCCTGGTAGAGAGAGAACGGCGGGAGGAGAGAAACCCTAGGGTTTGGTAGGCTATTTAAGCGCTTTCTCCACATTTCAAGGTCTTTTCCACTTCCCTCCGAGGCCAAGGTTCTGTGTCTTTTGGTTTGTTCTTTGTCTTAGTTTTGAACGTCCGGGCCCGAGGTCTTCCGTGTTTGCTTCGCTTTTTCTTTCAGATATTGCACGTCCGAAGGCCAAGGTCATCTTGGTTTGCGTCCTTATTGCAGGAATAGGTATGTCCGAAGGCCAAGGTCTGGTCTAGTTTAGTAGTTGTTGTTCGCTGTGACGGTGATTCGCTTTTTCATCCAAGAGGCCATCCGCCTCTTCCCGGCCAAGGTTGGTTGGTTTGCTCTAAGTTTCGGAGGTTAAAGGCGAAGATTTGCTTACGTTTGCACCTTTGTTTGATGTCCTTTTTGTCTGCTCGGTGTTGCGTCACAGCGTTGTTTTTCAGCCGCCTTGATTGTTGTTGATGTTGCGGCTGTCCTTTGTGTGCGGCGCTGCACTTCCTTGTCACGTTTGCTTGTGCTTGGCTTCTATCTCGGTCCTTCCAGTGCCATTTGTATTTCGTTTCTGAACGTTTTTCATTTCTGAACGTTAAGGTTGTTCGCCTTCGAAGGCCAAGGTTCTGAGCTTGAAGGCCGGTGTCTTTTCTGGTGTTGTTTTGTGCGGCGCTTTGGGTTCCTTCTCATTTCAAACTGCGCGTTGCATGTGTTTGTCCTCCTAGTTTTGTAGTGTCCTGCATGTGTCTTGCAGATATACTGTTGTGGTGTTCTTGTAAAGGCCAAGATCATGCTTCTGTTTGCACTTTGTCTGATGTGCTCTTTTGGTCTCCGGTTTACCGACGAATTGTTTTTCGCCTCGATTGTTGTTGCTATTGTCCTCCGAGCGGCGCTGTACTTCCTGGCCACGTTTGCTTGTGCTCGGTGTTGTCTCGGTCCTTTCCAGTGCCGTTTTTATATATGTCGTTCGCTCATGCTCTATGCCAGTGCGGTTAGTGTGTTCAAGTTCGTTGCAGTTAGTTTTGTTGTAAGAAGTCCATTGACGTTCTGAGTTTGCGATTGGCATGGTTTGTTTACCTCTGTGCTCAAGATACAGTGTTCTGTTGTTTGTGTTGTCTGTGACTTTCTCTCGTTTTCTTTTGTTTCACTGTGCATGGTGTTCTCTGATGCCTACTTTTTGTAGTCTAACGCTCGCCCTTGTTCGTTCAGGAAGCGCTGGTATGGGGTGACAGTACAGACCATTGGGAGACGTTGTAAGTGCAGTTAACGTTTTAAATTTTTGACACCTGTTTTGTGTTACGAGATCTGATTGTACGCGTGTTTGTTCTGTTTGTGCATAGTTTGATTCTCGGTCTTACCGTTTCAGGAAGTGCCTTACGTTGGAAGACGTAATGGACTACTGGGAGGTTGTTTGGAAAGCTTTGTTGTAAGTGCATGAATCCTGGATCCGCATGAATATTACTTGAGAAAATGTTTTGCGGATTAAGCGATTTTGGTGGGATTTCTAAAAGAGCTTCCACTAGAGTACACGATGTTCACTTGGTGGTCATTCTTACCCTCTGCTCATTTGTAACATTGGTGGATTCTTTTTACCCCATATGGCATGGTTTTTACTCGATTGTAATGAAATTTACTATATTGAGTAAAAAAAATGACCAAAAGGTCAATTCTCTCTCTAGAATCTACCTTCAACCCCCCGAAAAAAAACCAACCGGGCGCGTCGAGGCCCCAGACGAGGCCGCGACTTTACGTACTCAGATTCGGTGGAAGAGAGTGCTATGGCGGTTTGCCGCTTAGATCCCCAATCAACGGCGGCGTCACAAAGCATCAAGGCATAGCCAGAGGTAGATTTCTTTGAATCCACATCTCCCCCCCAATCCGGGTCGGTGTAAGCCGAGAGTTGAGGGAAGGAGGGTGGAACTGTGTTGCCGGCACTAGGTCCATGGTACTTGAGTCCATAAGCCATAGTCCCCTTGAGGTAACGTAAAGTGCACTTAAGGGCGGACCAATGAGCGGGTCCTGGATTCGCCATCTGTTGGGAGAGGACACGAACAGCGTGCCCGATGTCAGGGCGCATGGTCGTACAAATCCAGTTAATCCACTCAACGGCTTCTTGATAGGGAATGGTCTCCATGTACTTGCGCTCCTTGTCGGTCTTGGGTGCCTGGTCAGATGACAAGGGTGCACCAACGGCGAGCGGTGTAGATGCAGGTTTGCATTCTAGCATATTATATCGGGTTAGAGTGTTCTTAATGTATTGCATTTGTGTGAGGTGCAAGGTTCTAAGTGTACGTTCGCGAGTAACCTTCATCCCAATGCAATAATGAATATCGCCTAAGTCGGTCATACTAAACTTAGACTTAAGCATGAGGATGGTCTTATTAAGGAGCCCATGCTTGTCATTGCTAGCGAGGATGCAGTCATCCACATAGAGTGCGAGGTTGACAAGTGCATCTCCTGACCGAAGGACATAAACATTACCGTCGGATGGGCACTTAGTGAATCCGCACGCCAAGAGGAAGTCGTCCATGTAGACGTTCCAATTCTTAGCGGACTGTTTAAGGCCATATATGCTGCGCTGAAGCAGACATACAAGATGTTCGCAGCCTTTTTCTTCATAACCTTCAGGTTGACGCATATATATCTCCTCTTGCAGCTTGCCGTAAAGAAATGCCGTTTTGACATCGAGCTGTACCACCTCCCAATCGTGATATGTAGCACATGCGAGACTAACGCGCAATGAACTAGTCTGGACAACGGGGGAGAAGAGATTATCTGCATCATAGTCGTCCCCTGCACGTTGAGTGTAGCCTTGTGCAACGAGCCTCGCCTTGTAGCGGTCTATGGCGCCATCAGCAGTATACTTTATCTTGAAAGTCCACTTGTCACGACCACCGACCGTGGTAGGTCAAAGGTGCCATGTGTTGTTGGCTCAGAGACTGGAACTGCTCTGTCACCGCCTTCCACCCTGCAGCTGGCCGGAAGGCGGCGTAAGTGTGGCGCTCCCGAGACTTCCGAAGTGGATAGCAAGACTTGAACGGGAGTAAGTGTGGCCATATTAGTGGCCTGCGTGTTGGGAGGTCCCTGAGAGTGCGCTAGGTTCTCGAGCGCTTTCCTGCTAAGTGTCCGCTCCCTCGTCGAACGCCGAAGGGCAGGAGGTCCATCAACAAGAGGAGGTATGTCAGGGGGATGAGATACCTCTTCCGCAGCGACGAGGGGAAAGCCACCAAGGTCGAGGTTCGAGTCTCCGCTGCTAGATGGCAGGGGAGTGAAAGGAGCTCGAGAGGTGGATGGAGTGGCAGGAGAAGCGGGAGAAGCGGGAGGAGCCGGCACCAGTGCAAAGGGAACAAGCGCAATCACCGGTGGACGGATAGCAGCTTGAGAAGCATGGGGAGCATATGTAGCTGGCGGTGGTGCGGGCTCCCATTCATCCTCCCCCCCTGCACCAGCGTCAGTAGAAACATCCAGGGGAGGGACGGGAGGGCGGGAGGAGAGGAGAGGTACGTCAACATCTCCCCCAGCATCGGGGGAGAGAAGAAGGGGTTCCTCGTTGAAGATATAGTCGCGAGCAAAGACAAGGCACCGGGAATCCTTCAAATATATCCGGTAGGCCTTGACGGTTTCGCCATAGCCAAGGAAGATACCTTATGTAGACTTCGAATCGAGCTTCCGCCTGAGAGCCTTAGGAACATGAACGAAAGCCTGGCAGCCAAAAATACGGAGGTGGCTGAGATCGGGCTTGCGGCCAGTCCATGCTTCATAAGGCGTTTTACCATCAACAGCCTTTGTGGGAAGGCGATTGATAAGGTAGTTGGCTGTATTCAAAGCTTCAGCCCAAAAGCGGTTAGAGAGGGAAGCATGGTGTAGCATAGATCGGCCCATCTCCACCTGAGTTCGGTGACGGCGCTCGGCAACCTCAATCTGCTCGGGAGTGTAAGGAACGGTGGTTTGGCGGATAATACCGTGTTGGCAGCAATGGTCGCCGAACGCAGTGGAGTCGAACTCCCCCCCACCATCGCTCCGAAGGATCTTTAGCTTACTGCCAAGTTGATTCTCCACCTCAGATTGCCAAGTGAGGAAGGTGGGGAAGGTATCGGACTTGGCGGCAAGAAAGTAGACCCAACCGAAGCGGGTATGGTCGTCGATAAAGCTGACTTGATACAGGGACCCCTGGAGAGAAGGTGTCTGCATAGGGCCAAGCAGGTCAGTGTGGACTATACCAAGGGGGTGAGGACTCCTATGGGAGCCGACAGGGAAGGGCTTGCGCTGCTGTTTGCCGAAGGCACAGCTACGGCAAAAGGAGAGGTGAGCAACGGATTTAAGAGGGAGACCCAAGACGTAGCTGTCTTGAGCCAACGCCTTCATCCGTTGTGTCCCGGCGTGACCCAACCTAAGGTGCCAAAGATCGGCCAAGGGAGATGACACATGAGAGCTGAAGGAACTGTCGGGGTGAGACAGACTCCCCCGCTCAGGCCGGGATAAAACCTCATGGGCGGTATAGGTGGGGCTGGTGCCTAACACAAAGAGCCGCCCAATCCGTTGGCACACAGTGATGAGTTGGCGAGAAGCGTCGAAGATGGAGCACTTCGTAGGGGCAAAGTTGAAAGTATAGCCAGCTTCGAGCGCTTGCCCAACGGAAACAAGGTTCTTACTTAGGTGGGGCACATAGAGCACGCGGAGCTCCGACTGAGTATTGGGCAAAGGATAGCAAAGGTCTGGAGCCACGAATGCGCTGCGGGTATCATCACGAGGTAAACAAAGCTCGATGTTGTTCGCTTCAAAAGAAGTAAACCACTCACGCCGGCCGGTCATATGCTAGGTGGCCCCTGAATCCACAAACCACATATGAGTGTCAAGCATTCACAAACGACGATAGACGGCGTCAAGTGAAGCGGCCGGCCGACGGAGGGCCGAGCGTTGATCGGCGAGACGCTTGAATCCTACTGTGGTGTCTCAGCAAATGCAATAGAAGCAAGCCCCAAGCTTCCGCTTGTCGTTGGAGGAGCCAAGTCAGGGGTTGCCCTGGGAATCAGGCCCGGGCTCTTGAAGGGCGCCTCGCCTCCGCCGGTCTCCACCGCGAGTGCGATACCCTTCGGTGTGGAGGTCTCGCCGGCCTTCCGGTGCTGCTCTTCCTGGCGGAGGAGAGAAATCGTCTCATCAAGGGTTCTGGGGTTAGCTGTCTGAGTCATAACCAAAGCAGACCACGAAGGTGGCATGGATTGCAACAACTGCACGGAAGCGTCGTGGTCGGACACTGTGGTGCCCGCCAATTCGACAGAGTCCTTGAGGGTCATAAACTTGTTGACAAACTGCTCGATGGACTCGGTCTCAGACATGCGGAGGCTGTAAAACTTCCGCGTCATAAAGCCCTTGTTGACGGCGTTATCAAAGACGTACTTTTTCTTCAGACAATCCCAGACCTCTTTGGAGGTAGGAAAATGTCGGATGACGCTCATCTGGGCGTCCTTCATGTATAGCATCAAATTTGCACGAGCCCGGCGGTCCTTAGAGTCCCACTCGTACTTGCTGCCGGGTCCACTGACCGGCGTGGAGCGACGTGTGCCGCCTGGGGTAGGGGGTGGAGTGGTAGGGCGCAGATCGGTCCCGTCGACTACGCCAAATAAGTCTTCTCGGAGGAGAAAAACCTCGATTTTGCGACTCCAAGCCGCGTAATTAGTCCCATCGAAAAAGTTCACGAGCTTACTAGCGGAATCATTAGATGCCATAATAGCATAAGAAATAGGAGCAGAAGCCAAAACGTATCACAAAGTGGGTTCCGAGTCCAGGGCACTGGTAAAAGTAGAAGGCGGATCAAGTTCACGAAGGTGAGCAAAGACGTCAACCAGGTCCAGATTAATCTGCGCCAGGGAATTCCAAAGGGAAGACAGCCGGCCAAATTGATGAGCAAGAGAAATGGTGGACGTGTCTTGCTCGTTCGGCGGATCTTCGATCTCCTGTTTGATGGTGATGGTCTCGGAAGCAGGAAGCCGCATGGCCAAGCCGCGAGTCAAAGTAGGCAGTGAGTGAAGAGATCCTGCAGGGGATGGAGTAAAAGAGGGTGGAAAAGTAAAGGTAGGTGTAGGGGTAGGGGATAGATCCTCCCCTAGGGGGAAGAGGGGTAGAGGGGTCCCAACCGCGCCACGGCCGGTGGACGGGCCGCCGCGCCGTTAAGGGCGGCGCGCCCGGTGACCGGAGGGCTATGGCCGCCAGGGTCACCGATTCGCCCCGCAACGCCGTGCGCCGAATCGCACCCGGCGCCGAAACTATGGCCGCGCGGCGGGCACTATGCCCGCCAAGCGGCCGCGGGGCGCCTGCGGTCTAGCCACGCTTACCCGGCGCCTACGCCGGGCGCCTTGCGCCAAGCGTCCGGCCGGGGTCGCGCGATCTTGCCGAGTGTGCTGGCTGACGGGGCTGGCGGTTGCTCCTCCCTGGATTACCGGGTATGGCACGCAACTCGGTGGAGTGCAAAAATTCAGAAATCTCAGCAAAAGTCCCCGGATTTCTTGCAGAATTCACCAAGGTTTCTTCAAATTCCGGATCGCAGGCCTCAGACTCCATGTCCTGGCGCCGAACCGCCGCAGATCGCCTTCACCCACTGAGAGGGACATCCAGGGCTTGGGCACCGACAATTGTTGTCGAGGGGAATTCCTTGAGGATGTGAGGCCTGAAGATTTTATGGACTAATGTAGATCAATTAAACATTATAGAATAATTACATTGTTGGATCAAGAAAGAAGTAAGTTGCTTATGCATGAAAAGACAACTAAAACTAAATTTAATGAAACGTTGTATCTATTCACTTAGAGACGTAACCCTAATGAAACGACACCATATCTAGTAAACCCTAGCTTATCATATCTTGGTAATATATGGATAACTTAAACCCCTAAACCCTAACTATGATATCAACATTGTATATCATTACTCCCACTTGTTGTAAATAGTTAGGTACCCCTTCAAATTGTGAAGCTAGATCTGGAGTTGAGCTCCGGTTTTCCAATCTTCGGTTTTGCCATATTGTGTGAACATTTATAATATTCATACCGGCGGAATAAACAGAAGCGGCTTTTGCAATGAATAAACTGGAAACCCAAGGGGAACATAGCAACGCCTGATCCCGCCATTTTCCAAAAAATGCTTCAAAATTATTGCTTTGTGTGGGAAGCCGGGATAATGTCATGACATAGGCTGGAAAAGGATATACAACCTCGATGGGCACACATTTGCCTTGAAATAATGCCCATACATGACTTTTTTGGTGGCTAAGAGGGCACGAGAGGCCTCTTGCTATTCATTCAAGACGAAAGGGTATATGATTTTGGAAAAACCGCTTTTAATGAGGGAGTAATAACTATTGGAGATGACAATGAAAATTCAACATGCAATGCAAGTCCTGTTTCCATCTTCCAGAAATCAAGACATGCAATTGCCGTTTCCATGCCTATGGTGTGTGTTTTGTACCTGTCGAGTCTCACCTGCTTCATGGATGGGTGCTATCAAAGAAAAAACAATCTGGCAAGGGGAACAAAAGTCTCCAGAAGAGTGAGGAGATTGACTTACCTTAGAGAGAACTTTTGGACGCATGGACTCGAGAAATTCCGCCCCTTCTGACAAACATCGAAACATATGGATATTGAATGCGGTGAGAGCACGGAGGCGCATGGGCGCCCATCAGATACATCTTCTGCAGACGGTAGAAACAAGTGACTTACCTTGACAACTCGTGGACGCATGGACTCGAGAAATTCCGCCTTCCGACAAACGTTGTAACATATGCGGAGTGTGTAAGCGGAGGGGCGCTGCGCGCGCCCACTACACCGCCTAGAAACAAGTGACTTACCTTGAAAGAACTAGGGACACATGGACCCGAAATGCCGTCCCATCGACAAACGCGTTGAAACATATGAGGAGCGAATGGCGGGCTAGGGTATTGTCGGTGGAGGCCGCATGCTGCCTCCACTATCTATATTTTCTACAAAGGTAGAAACAAGTGACTTACCTTGCATAACTCGTGGACGCATGGCCCCGAAATGCCATCCCTTCAAAACGTTTAAACACATGAGGAGTGAATCAGGCGGTGTGCGAGGCGCGCCGGGCGCCCCACGCTTACCGCTACAACGGTAGAAACAAGTGACTAACCTTGGACAGAACTAGGGAACACATGGACCCGAAATGCCATCCCATGTGACAAATGTTCAAACATATTAGGAGTGAACTGCAAGCTAGGGTATTGTCAATGATGGCGCGGGATGCCGGCGCCCACGGAATTTTTGGAAGACAACACCACGTAAAAGCATGGACCCAGAACGCCTTCATTACATAGCGGCGTAAAAGCGTCGACCGTGTTGAACCTATCTAGTAATCCGTCCGAGTATGAAACTCGGAAGCCAACATACGCTAACTCTATCGTGAAAACAAAACCCTAAAATCTCTAGTCTTGGGACACCGAATTCCTTCACAACCAAAGGACATCCATCATCCACTTCATGGTCATCCCTCCTCTCAGTGCAGATAAGGTCGTGATTCATTCTATCTCGAATAGCCTTCTTGTCGGAGCGTAAAGGTGCTTTCTTGCATTGAGGTTGAACCCATAATAGAGAATAATAGTCTTATTCACAAATAGTTTCGAATGTTTTGGGTAAATTTCTCTTCCCACTCTCTTCCCATTCGCGATCGTCGATTGTCGGTCCTCTAACAAAGAACTCCTCAACATATTTCCCTTCAAAAGCATCGGTTGCTCTCCTGTATCTGGACCATAAGAAATGGGTTCGCACAATCAAGTCTCGCTTTCCACCTTCCCAATCCGAAGCCACATGTGTATCTCACGAGCATGGAGTTGCAATGAACATGCCCTTCCTTATCTCTTTGACATCTCCATTCATCCTTTCTATTTCTTGATGTTGTCGACTTGACTCGGTGAGCTCCCAAATACATATCCTGCTGAGGACCGATGTTTTGTCGCTTTGTCTCTCTCATTGCTTAGTCGCACTGTGATGCCAAAGCTCCTTCAGAAACCTCTCGCAAAAATGGAGACGACACAGTATTATATCGTATAAGATTGTTGCACAACCAACACCGTAACATGAACATGGGTGCACCCCTGAGGGGCTGCAGCTGCCCTCCCGCATGGCGGAAAAGCTTTGGGGCACTGCCTCCCCCGAGAGCTGAGGGGGCTACCGCGCCACGCATGTACCGACAGGGTGGCCCAAAGACAATGGAAGCACTCTTCCGCCACCCGCAACCTATGTGAGTCTTGCACATTGGTATCTACATTGCCACACCTCTGCGGGCAGAAGCACGCGGTGGCCCACATATGCATATACACTCAGACAGATGTAAACAGGCCATGCATCCTTCCGCAAAAATGGTTCTTAGAAACTATGCACATCCCGCAGGATATGAAGAACAAACCTTGGTCCGCTTCCGAAGTGTTCCGGATGGTGCGCTCACCCTTCACATAAAGAGCAAGTGGAAAACCTATTAGACTTTGGAATCCTAACCTTCGGAAGTTGGTCCTCCGAGGGTCGAGAAAATAGGGATCGACCAACCGCATACTAGACCGTGTCATATCCCGATCTGGGCCCGGATCTCCAACTTTGAGAACGTGTCCGCGGTGTGGAACACATCAACGTTTGGCAGCCTTTCCGCCATCACTTGAAAACTGTATCCATCCGTAACGCTCCCGATGTGTAGATGGTTGTCGCGATTCACTCTTGACCCATCCCCACGGTGCATTGCATAACACCGCTCTTCAACTCCTCGTACCTCTCGAGCCGATGCGGTATACTCTTGAAAAGCTTGCAAACAACACCGAATGCGCTCGCCCCATTATATGCGTGATGACCTTGTCCTTTCCGTGGCCCGTAAGTCCACGACCGTGAGGATCAAGAAATGTCTCTTGTTTCTCCATTCGCAAAACGATAACGTTGCTCATGGAAATTGGCCTTAGACATTGACCGGACGCATTGCTTGTTGCGGCATGGCTTCCTAAGTCCGTGACAACGTCGGAGTCGCTCTTCGACAAAGGACTCCACTTGCCCGCCTTCTACGAACCACGGATTGCATGTCCCGTGGCGCCACAAATGTTTCGCCGTGGTTTGGGGTGGAATGACCGTGCGCAGGCCGCCTTCCTGTCACTAAAGGTGCATCGACGAGGGGTTTCGACAACACCCTCCTTTCCTCAATTGGAAACAAACCCGGCGACGACGGTGCGTGGGAACTATTCGGTTCTTCATGCGCGCGGCCACTAGGACTCGCTCACGGTGAATACAAATTGATGTTCCTTGGTGTTCGAGGAACACCCCGAGGAATCCTTGGTGAGGTCGGACCCGCCTCCAACCTTCATGCAAGCGCGGCATTTGGTGACATCGGGGGAACTGGCCTCTTCCGTGTTGGCATGCGTGAGGAGAACTACACGGAATTAACACGACCATCTACTACCCACAAGCCATTTGAGATCTGTGGTGTGTTGTGCATCGGACAGAGGATCGGACGATTCAATCTTGCATTGCGTTTCCTTTTTCTTGCGCTGGCCCTCGGTTGAACTGCGATGACATCAAGTCCTCCCCTTCCTGCAACATGAAAACGCGAAGTTTAGCTGGGAGGAGAACATGAAGGGAACATTATTGCATGGGGTGCATTGGACACAACAAATATCGCTCACTTCACTGTCCATGCGGCTGTGAGTCTCCTGTAACATTCCTGCAGCAGGCGATGCCACTTCACCCACGACACAAACGAAAGTGTGTTCTCCTGCAGGAAAAGGGAAATATAACGCCCAAGCCACCAACTTCAACGCGCCCAACGCACCGAGAAAGGCGCCGGTCCTACCAATGCACAAGTTGTAGACCTATAACGGCAAACAATCGCACGCCATCGTAATGGCGCCGCCCACCCAAAACGACACCACCATTAAGAGGTGTAGTTAGGACATTGTCCTAAAATGGAATTTATGCATTATGTACGTCGCGAATCCATGGAGGTTACGAGAACCGGGCAATGAAGGGAACCCTAACTTTTGTCGGGCGATAAGGTCTTTAAAACCATTTCCCCCACCGTCTCTGGCACGAAGCGGCTTTACGTCCCCTTCAACTTTGTGATCGTGCGGACTCGCGAGCGAGAAGAGGGAGTGATTCAACGCTTGCCGGTGGATGCGTGGGGCCTTTGAGGATCATCCCCACGCAAGCAAGGAGGTGTTCTTCTCCCCAATGTTGCTTTCCACCTCGCAAAGTGAGAACTCTAATACGTGAGAATTCACCGGTTGATGCGCGTCCGCGTTCCTTGTGGCGAAATCATGGCATCGGGAGGGCACTGAGCAAGAAGGACCTAGCGGCCTATGCTTGAACCACCTTCGAGATTGTGCGAAACCAAGAAGAAGGCGACTCGGTTGAGGCAGACGGAGGAAGTCGCGGATATGGCAGCACCCCAATCGCCGCTGACAAGGATCGGTGGCAAAGGCCGCAGAACTGCATCGCGGAGGCGAAAGGATGTGGGTGGGGCGGCGAAGAAATCGAGCTCCGGGAATTCAGCAAAAGCCAGCACAACACAGGGAGGCGGAGCAGGCCCTGAAAGACAAGGAGGCTTGAAGGGGAAGAAGAAAACGCAACCCGATCCTGTGCCTTTGCCATACAACTTGGAAGAAACTATGCTCATCAGCCGACTAACTCAATCGATGCGAAATTGTCTAGGAAGGAGTGGTTTTGCAACAGTTTTGAGGCGCCGGATGATGCGATATGGACACCGTCAAGCCGTGGGTTCTGGTTTGGACCAGCTAAGCCAAATCACCGAGCAAGAGTTGGCTGGGTTGTATGGGCAAGCTGGATTTGTCGAACGGAACCGAATTCGAGGTCCTCCTTACAACAAAGCCACACCAATCGGATGAAATTCGCCCAAAGGCGAGGAGTTCAAGGTTATCACCGTGGGCCTTGGGATGTTCAAGCTTAAGAAGTGCTCCCGGATGCCGACAACCGCCTTCCGAGAGGCTAAACAGAATCAACACGTATGGACGGGCTAACATTGTTTTGTGCTTGAATCAGGCTTATTTCGCTTGTAGCCGCATGTAGCCGTGAGGAGTTGGCTTATGGGTTTTGTGTGTCAGCAGTGGGAGGGCTTTCTATAAGCAACCGTGCTTTTGTCATGATCGTGGACCACCGGAGAGAAATGAGCATGCGAACTGTGGCAGCCCTCCCAACATCACGACAGAGGACCTCTCAGCATTTGAGGAAGAGGAGCTGGGCCCAAGATGAGCATGATGGACCATTGCCCGACATCCTTGGACAATCCGGCGAAGATGATGGAAGAAGCGGGGATGACTTGGAAACCGAGGTTAGAGATGCGAATTAATAATGGATTATGACATGCCTCCCGACTCTATGCTTGTGCCCACCCCTTATAACCCGCCAGAAGAAGCGCCGGTGATGGCGGGACTCCATTCCAGGTGTGGAGTCCTCCCAACCCCCATGCATGTTTATGGATGTGGCGGGAGCAAGGGAAGAGGAGGGCGATGATGCCTACACGCTGTGGTGGAGTCCTCCCAACCCCCATGCATGCATGTTTATGGATGTGGTGAGCAAGGGAAGGGTATGGGAGAACGTGGACAAAATTTTTGCAAAGTGGGAGGCTTGTGACTTGGAATGAAGAAACATGTACAGGATTGAGCAAAAGAGCAAAGGCAAACGGAAAAGCGGAAGAAACGAAGTTGAGGGTATATTGGTGAAGCCCAAGGAGATGCAGACAAAGCCATGGCGTTGCTTTCAAGGTATTCCCGCAGGGAGAGCGGGCAGCAATGTTATTAGTGCCACGAGAAAGTTCTCACCGGCCTTATGGATTTGAAGGGAATGTCGATGAAATTATATTGCAAGAAATTGCATATCATCCAAGTGGCCATGGCGAAGCACTTAGGATGTTCATCTTTGAGATGGTGAGGCAAGAGTACCCACAACATTCCACCGACGAAGTAGTCAGTTCCGATCGCTGAGGGAAAGGTATGTTATCATACTCTCTGTTTCTTAGATCTTTATATGGTATAGGAGGCGGGAGGAGGAGGAGGGCGCCGATGCCGCGCCTCCTCCTCCTCCCGCCTCGGCTGGGCGCATGCCGCCCCGCATGACGGGCGCGCGGCGCGGTTTGATGCGCCGCATGCCTCACCCCCAATAGTAGGGGTTGAGGGAGGACGCCGCATGCCGCGCCTTACCCGGTCTAGATGCCCGAGGCCCGTGGAGGGCGCCGATGCCGCGCCTCCCAAGATGCCTAATATTGACAAGCATCCTGCTTTTGTGCAGCAACAAAGACATTGAAGTCCTTACCAAGTGCCCGAAAACTTTCAGCTCATTTATGAGGTCAACACTTGGAAGGGCTTGAGGATGAGCAACTACCGCAGATAGAGACATTGAAGAGGGATTGTTGCACCACGCCCACCGGAGAAAAGTAAAGACGATTCATGCTCGAGATGTGCTGGATATGCGAGGTTTTGTGAGGAAGAGGAGTTACTCTTTGCTTGTGATGGATGTCCCACGTGGATTCGAGAAGGGCCCAAAGGATGGAAGGTTTGATATTTGGCAAGTTGGTAATGTTTTGCATTCCTTCCATGACTTGACTGAATGCGAGCAGTTCAGGATGATCATAATGCATGGTGTGGAAGATTCACATATTGTGCGGGAGCCTATGCGGAAGTGGTGCCAGAGGGGTGGTCTTGTTTCATTTGTGTGGGACAAGACAAATGTCAACAACGACAAGGGTGGGTTTGATACGGTGGAGTATGTCACCGCTGAAAGAAAAGCTCGAGTTGCGGGTCATTATGTTACCTAATGTTTTGCGGCACTTTCAATAATGGTCGGTCGGTGATTGCCCACCATACGCTTGTGAAAAAGCGGTTTATCATTCACTTGACAAACTTGTTGTCCGTCCCTACCACGCCTTTAGGTTTGATGATGAAGCTTATCAAGACATTCTCCAAGGAAGGGACCGGATATTGGATGCATGTGCGTAGTGGGTCATCTTTAATGGCTGCCTTGTTGTCCGCCGAAATTGTATTTCTATCGAGGCAAGAGGTGTGCGTAATTCATTCCACGCTGTACATGGATATGAAGTCACGGATGCGGAGGAGGAGCGACATGAGCCGCATCGCCGTGGTCCATCTCACCTGGGCCAAGGAGGTTTGCGTCGGCGAGAAGGATATTGGGAAGGCTCAAATTGTGCCTCTAGGGTCGAGCGAATGAAAGAAAGGACCTGAGACCGATGAGGGCACAGACACTAGAGGTCAGATGGCACACCGGGTTGACGGAAGGAAGACGACGGCGGCGATGGTCATGGACTCTTCGGAGAGATGAAGAACGCCCGAGAAACGCCACCGTAGTTCCCGATAGTGAAGCCGGTTTGTGTGCGCTTGAATCTTCGCACCGTGAACTTCCTTAGGTGGCTAGGACGTTTCTGCTTCGTGAATCAGATGTCGATGGGCCGTTGTCTTTGGAGTGGATGACACGGATCTTCTAGTAGCAAGTTGTTCGTTCCGCCATGAGGCCGCTTTTGAATACATCCGAGCGGACGACTTACTTATAATCGAGCATTGCCGCTTGTCCGCAAGCATCTCGCACCCTAGCACCTTCATTGCGCACTTTGAACACGAAATTCAATGTCAATCACATTGATTGCTTGCACGGCGCATGTGCTTTCAAGAGACGTGTTTGGAGCGAATTAGTAATCGTATGAAAAGTACCAAGCGGCGGCAATTTTTCCATAACCGGCGTACATTATTCCGCCGGTATGAATATTATCGTGTTGGTGGTAGAGCTTTACGCCCCATCTTCATGTCTTTTACGGACACTATGGAGTGCTGTTGTACCAGTGTGAAGCCAGCTGAGTACAGGTTGGCTCCCTTTATAATTCTCCTTCGCTCTTTGCCTCATATGCATCGATCGCCTTGAGAGAAGGTTACCCCGAGCCATATCGAGATGGCGCCACCGCCTTCGTAGTCCGAGGGTACTTTGCCCAAGAAACCGCAGAGCCTGTAAATGCTCTAGGCTTTGCTAGAGCAACGTCATGACCAAGAGGAGACTTCAACTTCAGCCGTTAAAGGGGCGTGAAGAGAGAACGTGGGCGCCCCAAAGGAACCACCAAGGAGTTTCTGCAGCGACGACGCAGAGGCTGCAGCTAAACAAGAGAACATGGGCGGCCCTTCTTCAGCGCGTGTCACTCCTTCTGGGCCAAGAGCGGCGACAAGAGTAAAAGCAAATCCTGCACATGTTCACCCTGATTTTGGCTTTTCTAAGAACGAAGCTAACCCTTGTGAGGACCTAAGCTTTCCCAAGCCTACAGACCTGTTCAAGGAAACCCAAATTGTCTCCTACGGCACCATGAAGCACCCTCGCACCCCTATGTGGTATAGGGTTCATGTGGGCGACTAAACCGTGATGCGCCAGATCAAAGTTGAAGATTCTGGCGTATCCTCACCATGTTGTTAGCACGTATAGTAAGTCCCAAATTCCATTCCGTTCCTTGAGAGAAGGTTTTGATCCTTCCAAGAGGAGGAAGATGAGAGTCAAAGCCTGCACGGTGAGTCGAGTCTGTGGGGACTCATACTCTCGTGTCTCGTGATGAGACTCTTTTAATGACTACAGATGATGAACACTCTTCCTTCGGGCTGTAGTTAGAGTTCTCGCAGATGGATTTTACTTTGTCGCATCGCCAAGGAACTCCGAGGAGTCTCCAAGGCCAAGACTTTTAACATGTTTCTCGTGAAGCTCTTTTCCTAGAGCCTTAGTCAATATGTCTGCTGGATTGTCTTGCGTTGCCACATACTCGAGGTTGATTTTACCCTTGATTAGGTCTCGATAAAATGATACTCAACCTCGATATGCTTTGTCCTTGCATGAAATACGGGTTCGAGCAAGTGACATGGAGCCCGGTCAGGTCCTTATGAGCGTACATGTAGGTAATGGTATACCCATTTCGCTAAGGAGTAGTTTGCACCAAATGATCTCTTTGCAAGCTGTAAGGACTCTATATTCAGCGCCGAGAGAGCAATCAGAGCTGTTTCTTGCTCATCCAAAGAATCGGTCCACCGCTATGCTCACAACGTAACGAAAGATCTCTGTTGTCCACGTTTCCAGCATAGTCAGAATCGGTGAAGACCTCGAGTTCAAGTTGCTGTCCAGGTGTGTGGCAATATTTTATCCCTCGATGTGGTGTCCCCTTCAAGTATCTAAAGACTCTTTTAATGCTTGTCCAGTGCTCTTGGCCTGGGTTCTCCAGGAACTGTGAGAGAGCGCTAGTTGCAAAGGCAACTTCCATGCGAGTAGTGTTTGCTGCATATATGAGCTTGCCAACAGCCTGTCTATAAGGTACGGCTAACATCCTTTCCTTCTCTACAGCTGTTTGTGGGGACATTTATGAACTTAGCTTGATTCCACTTGGTAGGGGTGTGGCAGCTGGCTTTGCATCCTTCAAACCTAGCTGTTCTGCACTTTCGAGTATGTATCTTGGTTGTGAGAGTGTGATAACCCTGCGTTTCCTGTTCAAACATGTATACCAAGACAACTCAAGATCACCAAGGTGGACATCTTAAACTTAGTTGCAAGGTGTCAAGAATCTTTTGATAAAACCGCATCGTTACTTGACAAGATCGTCATCTACATAGATCGCTAGGTAATGTAGACGATGTCACCTTTCTTGTAGATGTACAGCTACCATCCGCTCGGCTTTTGGTGAAACCTAATACTAAAAGCTCAAGATCAAGTTCTGCGTTCCAAGCCATTGCATCGCTTCAACCCGCATAAAGTCTTGATAAGTTTACATACATAATCCTCCTTTCCTTTGACTACATAACCGGAGGTCAGCATGTATATTTCGTCAAGCTTGCCATTCAAGAATCTGTTTGACATCAAACATTTGCGCTCATAGTCCTTGTAGGTCGATATTGCACATAATGCTCAGATGGTTGGCGCTTCACAACCGGAGCGAATGTCTCCAAATAGTCCACGCTGAACTTGTGAAAATCCACGAGCCACTAGTCTTGCCTTGTACCTATCAAGGTACCATCAGCCTTGACTTTCAATTTGAAGACCCACTTACAAGACACCATTTTTCCGCCAGAGGTAATTTTGACAACTCCCATGTGCCGCTCTCAATCAATGAGTCATATTCTGATTTTATAGCTTTCTCCCACTCCTTGTGATCAGGTCTGCTCAAAGCCTCGGCATAAGACTGTGGTTCTACAGGGTCGAGGTTAGTAGCAGCATATGCTTTCACATGTGAAGAGGAAATACGATAATCAGGGGCACGATAATAATCAGGAGGTCGACGTTCTCGAGTAGGGTAACGTCGAGCAAGCTCTGGCTCAGGTTCTTGTTCAAGTTGAGGGTCTAGATCTTGTTCAAGTTCAGGTTCTGAAACATAATCTGCTTCCTCGTCATTCTCGATCACATCGCCACCGCATCGCAAGTGCTTGATCCGTTGAGGAATGTGATCCTGACATCCGCGCATGTCAAGTGGAATTTCGTGTTCGTGTTCTTCTTCAAACACGCCGATTTTCCCTCCTGCAGAACATTTTCATCAACAGAGCTCGAGTACCATGATCCGCGATCATAATGAGAAAGCTCAAGACTATCCTCGCCATCGTGAGCATGAACATGTGCTCCCACCAAGCCCAAGTCTTTGTTTCATCAAGGTAACACTTGAGCATAAATGACCTTGTTAGAAGGAACATCATATAGTTTATATGCTTTTATCCCTTCCGTATCCCAACATGAGCAGCTCAAGGGGCCTTAGCCGAAAGCTTGGTTCGCTCGCCTGTATGAAGGCATATGCAAGGCAAACGTCCTCAAGTCTTTGGATGGATGGTCACTGTGAAAGCTTCATAAGGAGTTTTGCCTTCACTGTGGTGGGTAACCCGTTCAAGAAAGGTTGAGGTCATCAAAGCCTCGCCCGAAGGTAAGGGCAGTTGAGCATCATGCGAATGAGGAGACCATCTCCTGCAGTGTGAGATTCAAACGCCTCGCCACTCCATTCTGGGGAGTGTATACCACGTGAGTTGACGCCCAATGCCTTCATCTTCTGAATCGCTGGAATTCATTAGAGGTGAATTCCCGCCATTGTCGATCTTAGTGTCTTGAGCGCTTTCTGTCCAACGCTCAAATGAACTTGATGTATTCCTTGAAATAGGAGAAACATTCGCTCTTGTTCTTGGGATGTAGGTGGTGACAAATCGCTTTTGTCATCTCAGAACGTTAAGAAATAACGCCCACCACCAATGGACGCTTGAGATAAGGGTCCACACAAATCAAGATGTACAAGCTCAAGTACATCAAGCACGGTGAGGTGCTTTGTTCTTGAAGGCTTTTGGTGTTTCTTCGACAAAACACAAGCCTCACATAAGGGTATAGGAGTCAAGGGGCCAATAGGTCCATCTTGATACAGTCACTCATGACCAATTTTGTAGCTTTGCCATGTGAGGATGACCTAGGCGTGCATGCCACAACCGAGCCTTGCTTTGTTGTGCGATGCAAGGAGACGTCTTGTGTCGTGGGACTCGCTACTCCATGCAAATGGAGACTAACAGATCATGGTCCAAGACCCATGCGCAAGTACCTTTCTAGGGTCAAATGCATCTATGATTCGCAACTGCTCTTGTGAACACGACATGACGTATTGGTGATTCAATCTTCTAACAGAGATCAGGTTTCTAGTCATCTCGGGCACATGGTAGACATCTTCTAACTTGAGTGTGTTTCCAGTAGGAACTATTAACTCAAATGTGCCACGACCAGGTGAGACTAGAGACCTATCGTCCCCAAGGTAAACATATTGATCAGAAACTGATCTGTATGTTTTAAATTCATTCCTATCAAAGCAGATATGTGCAGTAGCACCAGTATCTAAGAACCATTCTGTTGGTTTGATTCACTTTGGAGGAAAGACAAGTGGAAGCGAATGGACTAGCAAACTCCCTAGTCCCAAGTAAGAGCGATGGGGTATTAACCTTTTTACCACAACATTTGATTCGCTGGTTCCTCCTTGCGAGGAACTCCACCGCTTTTATGCACTCTTTTCCCAATGGCAGCGGCTTGCAGTTGCGGGTTCACAGCTTCTTTGTTTCTTCCGGTGAGGATCCGCCAGCTACCTCCCACGAAGAGTTTCCACCACCTCCTTTGGAGAAGGGCTTCTTCCTCCTCGTCCTTGTTGTGAGGTGTACAGGGCCTGTTGTTTCCCTGCTTTCTTATGGTTGGTCCTGCTGGCTTCTTCTTGCAGATGGAACTCACGAGTGTGAGAAGCTCATTTCAGGCATCTCTATGCCTTGCTTTTAGCTAACAACGTAGCTTGTGTTTGAGCAAGATGAGAAGTCACGAAATGTGACCATGACTGAAGCGAAAGAAGGAGCCTCATCACCATCTCATCATCTCCAATGGCAACTTTGGAGGCACCACAGCCGTGAGGCTAGGGTCCTGAAGGTACTCACGTGTTTCTCCACCGAGTCACCGTCCTTCATCCTTAGGTTCAAAATTCCTTAGAGTCATTGCGCTTACCATGTTCGCTGCGTAGAGTTCCTTTAGACGATTCATGATTTCGGCCAAGTATTCACCCTGCGCCTCAACATCTCGGTTGTCGCCACCGCGTATGAGGTATTTGGCTCATCCTTAGCTAACCATTCTTCCTCTCCAAGATCCTCGTCTGGTTTCACTACTTTTCCAAGAGCATGTTTGAGGAGGCCTCTCATTTCGAGAACGCCTCCATTCTTATAAGCCGATGTCAAAGTCATTTCATGAACTGTCCTTCTCCTTGAAGGACTCACTTCAAAATTATGTGTAGAGGATGTGTCACCCATTTTGGGTTCTGAACTCCTAAGAGTTTGTCCTCTGATTGAAGAAGCTTTCTAATGTGTCTTCTTCCGGTCACTAGCATGAACACTATCATGGGCACTGTAGCCACTATTCTCACCATCCATACATTCTACTTACAATGCGTGTTGGTTTTGTGGTTGTGTGTGCGTCTATGGTTTGTTCCCAAAGCGCTATGCGCGACTATCTTAGAGTTTCTCATCTCAAACTTATTGAATGCGTAAGTGGAGCATGAAGGGCAAGAGTTAGGTGTATCAAACTTCCTTTCATGCTTAGTTTTACTTACGTGCTTGCATCTTGTGCCTCGAATCTTTGGGTTGGCCAACAACTCGTTTCAACATTACAAGCTTGTAATCTAAGTGTGTTAGCTCTTTCAAATCCTGCATCAATGCTAGCCAAGCGACATGACACAATCGGCGACATGACTCAATCGACATCTGTTTTCAACATTCCTATTATTAGCCTCAAGACGCTGAACAATTGTGTTTACACCTACAGATTGTACAACACCTGTTGTGAGGAAGCCGCGTTGGTGTATGTTCTCAGGAAGTGGCTGATGTTGCACCGCTACTGTCAATTGTGAATGTCAAGTCAAGCTCTGTTGGGAATAGCAATTCGAGAAGTGTGTTGAAAGCTCCTCGCAATGCGTCTCCTTGTGCTTGATTTCTGGGCAAGTTGCTCCACTGTAGGATGCGCCCATGTAATTGATGTGCTGTGGTTTTGTCTCTCGGCATTTTCTCGATCCCCTTGGATTTTGATTGTTCCTCCTAGGATTCACCGGGATTTTGGTAGATGTAATTTTCCATGGCTATGTGCCACGATTGTATATACAATGCAATTCTGCATTTTCTGTTTTCTTTATATGATTTTTACATATTTGCCACCAGTCAGTTTAGTGCCTCCATTGAATTGCTCAAGTAGCAACTCAACTGAAGTGCGCTAGACTATCTCCTGATCTTGCGTAATCTATATGAATTTATCAAAATAAAAATAGAAATAAAAACAAGAATACATCCATTCTTTTCTATCTTATGTTTCTTGATTTTAACTTATTTATAAACAAGAAAACAATCAAGAAAGCATTGTGCATATTCTCTGATGCACAATTTCAATGTGCATTCATTTGAATGCAACCTACACTAGGTTGGCTCTGATACCATGAAGATTTTATGGACTAATGTAGATCAATTAAACATTATAGAATAATTACATTGTTGGATCAAGAAAGAAGTAAGTTGCTTATGCATGAAAAGACAACTAAAACTAAATTCAATGAAACGTTGTATCTATTCACTTAGAGACGTAACCCTAATGAAACGACACCATATCTAGTAAACCCTAGCTTATCATATCTTGGTAATATATGGATAACTTAAACCCCTAAACCCTAACTATGATATCAACATTGTATATCATTAAGGCCTGGGCACAAGGCGTGTAGCGTTGCTGAGCAGAATTGTAAGACAGGAATGCAAGGACATCGGGTGGTAAGCTCCGCATCCATCTGGGCACCGAAGACAATCCAAAATTCACCAAATTCCTGGTGTCGTTTTTGCGGCGCGCATGTGCGTGGTGTCCCGCATGTGTCCTTTGCCCACAGGCTCTAGTACGTGAGCGTCTTGCCATGGGGAAAAGCAGGAGGCTAGGGGGCAAGAGAGGGAAGAGGCAAAATGCCTCTCTACCATACTAGAAGCCATAAAAAGGGAGGTAGGGCTAGCAACCCATCAAATCTGATTTGAAGAGGGTTGATCTAATTAAAGAGGTAAACCCACCAAAATCTAGAGATTAATCGCGATGGTTAGTTGCTAGACCTATATGCTAAAGCGACTAAAAAACTATGCCTAGACTCATTTGAGTGCATGGGCAGAAAAGCAGCAATGCTATATTCGGGACGACATCGTAGCATCCGAAGGTATTAGTGCGGTGATCGATAGTCTAACGTATGGCTCGTGCTTAGTCCATCTTCTGCCAAGATAGATGAACTCATTAGATCTAGCCATCAGGATTAAGCATCCTGCTCTGATACCATATAAGATTATATGGCATGATGCTCAGACATGAGAAGGGAAAAACAATTGAATAATAATCATCATACACTTGGTTACATCTCCTTTTATAGTCTCCCCGAAAGGGTGTGACTCTTGGTGTAGAGGGTTAGCCTAGCCTAACTAGACTGATATTAGAATCAGTCTAGACTAACTAGACTGATTCTAATAATTCCGTGCTCCCATGCGGGCAGACCTGGACAAGATCTTCGACGAGGGAGGTTGGGTGCCGGAGATGCAGAAGATTTGGCAGAGCCTAAACTCCGAGCTGGTGGAGCGGGTGATGGCCTACCTGCTGGCGACTAATCGAGTGCGATGCTGGGTCCTGGACCAAGCCTTCAAGAGGCTGCTGGCACCCAAGGCCGGCACGGGCTTCGATGGCATCAAACACTCCCTGGGCGTGGCGCCGGAATCAGAGGTAGAAACTCTGATAGTCCTGATAGTCCTGATAACTGCCAAATACCTTCCTTCCCTGCTTGAGTTAAGGAACAATATTTTGCTTCTGTCGAACTAAGAACTACAACCTGTTGCCCTTACTATTCCAGCTAGTAGTTGTGCCCCTAAGCAGGTAGACATAGGTGCTAGTGCTTTTCCTATCATTAAGGTTTCTAGCCCAATCGACGTCAAGCCTACGAGTTGGAGAGGCTCATCCTACTTGATGTGTGATTGATATAGAAGTCCCATATTTGAAGTGGCCCTAAGGTATCTAAAAACACGTTTAACAGCCTTCTAGTGGTCCTGTGTGGGATTAGCTAGGAATTGTGATAAAGCTCCCACAAGATACATAAGGCTCCCTACTACTGAGGAGTAGGGAAGCTCATTGGTATTAGAGTATTGATCCTGTTGCTCATCGGCTATGCTAAGTTTAAGGTTAACTTCTATTGGAGTAGATATAGGTTTGATTTCTAACATTTTATACTTAGTTAAAATCTCATGAATATATTTTGATTGGTGGATGAATAGGCTTCTACCATTTCTATATCTAAGGACTTGAATTCCTAGATAGTAAGGAAGGTCCCTGCATGTGATTCTAACAAACCTTTTTGAAAGCATTTACCTGGTATCTTCGAATATGTCCTTAGAATGAGGCATGAGTACAATATCATCTACATATATATAGACTCCTAACACAATGAAATGATTATCGGATATTCTAATGTAGATGTTGCTATCTAAGTCTAGCCTAGTAAAACCTAGGGCCGTAAGACTAGTATCTAATTTAGAGTTCCATTTCATGGCACTTTGTTTGAGTCCATATAATACCTTTAATAATTTACATGCATTATATTTTACCTTCTTTTTAATATGTATACCCTCGGATGTAGATATCATGATCGAGATCGCCATATAAGAAAGCAGTTTTTATATATAGCTGGATTAGTTCATAATCATGGTGAGAGGCTAATGCCATAAGAGTTCTTAAGGATGTAATCTTAAGTACCGGTCAAGGTTTCTTCGTAGTCGGCCGTGTAGTTGAGAGTACCTTTTCACAACTAACCTTACCTTATGTGTATGTGGATGATTTGATTATTGCTAGCAATAACATGGAACTCTTAGACTCAACAAAGAAAAGCCTTAATGCAAGCTTTAACATGAGAGATTTGGATGAGCTCCACTATTTCCTAGGAATAAAGGTGGAGAGGAATATGGCTAACAAATTAGATCTCTTTGAGCCAACAAACGTATGTGGAGACCATACTAGAGCGTTTTGGCATGCAAGATTGCAAACCCATGAAGACGCAAATAATCTTCAATGAGAAGCTATCGCAGGAGATGAGCCCTACAAACGAAAAGGAGAAAGAGAAGGTAGATAAGACTCTCTACCAACGTGCCATTGGCTGTCTTACATATTTGGCAACATGGACAAGGCCCGACATTGCGAGGAGGCGTGGGAGTTGTGAGTCAATTCTTGGCCAACCACGGACAATTACAACATTATCAAGCAATCAAGAGGATATTCGATACTTATGGCACAAAACATTGGAAGTTGAAATACCAAAACGATAGACAACAAGAGGCCGGTGGTTGGATTTTGCGATCCAAATTGGGCTAGAGATGTCGATGGCCACAAGTCTACCATGTAATATGTGTTTATGCTATTTGGGGAGCCATTTCATGGAGTAGTAGGCGTCACCCTCGTGGCTCTCTCTGATGGAGTACATGGCAATATATGTTGCAACAATGGAAGCAATATGACTATGACGATTGCTCGAGAAATGGGATTTAAGCGAAGGTGCAATAACCATCTTCAACGACAATAAGGTTGCATTTACTTAACGAAGAATGCTACTTTTCACACGAGGACGAAACACATTGAAATAAAGCATCACTTCATCAGAGAGAAAGTTCAATCCAAGGAGCTAGCTCTGAAACACATTGAAATAAAGCATCACTTCATCAGAGAGAAAGTTCAATCCAAGAAGATAGAGCTAGCGTATTGTCCCACTGTGGACACGCCTACAGATATTTTGATCGAAGGTTGACTTTAGAGAAGCACGTTAAGTTTAGCAAGATGTTAGGTTTAAAAGAGTAGTACCGATGTGTTGAGTGGGAGTGTTAGAAATCTATAGGATTGGTGCAATACATCACATATTAGAGTTATGAGAAATAAGTCCTAGAAGTATATAGGATAATCATAGGATCGAGATAGGGTTCATACTATGGAGAGTGTGTCAAGGCCAAGGGCTATATATATGTATGCATAGCACACCATTTTTCAATGTACTGAACTTAGAACTTACTGTGTTCTAACATATAACACTATGGGAAAATTGTCCACAGCCACGGTCCCTCGATTCAGCTGAACATCGGAGAGCTTGAAATTGCGCCGGACTCGGATGGGGAGCAATCTCAAACAAACGAGAGCAAAGGGGATATTTCTAAGTCACAATGGAGCATAGAGTTAAAGCTCTGAATGTCAAAGGGACATTGAGAGCTCCCAGAGACGTGAAGTTCCCATTCGTTGGAGACGCCAATGGAATACAAAGAATTATCGCACATTTTACGGCCAAGCTGCGGACCAACCAAGATATTGTCAGCCAGTATGCTGCCCCGTGAGTCAGCATGTGTAGCCGATCACATGGATTACTAAAAGAGTTCTTGCGCGTGCAGGACTAGTCTGTTTGCAGTTTGGTGCAGTCTGGGTCGCGCAGGCCAGACTGTGATGGCAATGTCGAGCCGGCGCTATGTAACGCTTTCGACAGTGCTGGTGCTGGCGATGGCGATGGCTAGAATGGGGTCAAGCCAGCCGGACTGTAGCGGAGTGAAGGGCAGCCCAGAATTGTTCATCACGGTGAACAGCGGCACGCCCATGGACTTGATGCAGCATGCTGTCGACGACGTCGGCTCTGGGGCGAATGATGACATTTCTTTCTTCAAGCCCAAGTCAGGCTACTGGTTCGGCCATACGGCTATAAATGCCTACCGTGACCTAGGGTAAGCCGCAATGATCATGCAGTACCAAGCGTTGCAACTCCTTCATCTTCAATTTCTGCAGTGCACCTGTCGTGGTGTAGAGAAGGGTGCGTCACGCCGTGCCCTGCATGGGTTCCCACACAACTGGCCAGACTGTCCTAGCTGTAGACCAGACAGTATCGGTAGATATGTTTCAGAAAGATGTATGTATGTGTGATTGGAGCGTCCCGGTGCAGAGCTGGAGAAGCAGGGTACACGGTGACTTACACAGGCCAGGTGAACAGCAGCATCGGCTCGCCCCTTGCACTACCTGTTGGCTGGCGGCGAATCTGGGGGCTCCAGGCCTGCGGTCCGTACTTTGTGGGTTTTAACAACGCATATGGGATGCACTGCCCTGTTCCTCCCCCAGGCTACGTGGCGTTAGGATGCATCTTTCGGAAGACGGATTGCGTCCGCAACCTACCATCCGGCACAGATGTCATCCAGGCCGACTCTTCTTCTCCTCCCCTGCGTCGGAGGTTGAGAACCTGGTGACGCTTCGCGAGGATCTCGCTGCTCCGGCTTTCTCTACAAAACCACCTGCATTCCGACTGTGGGCGTCTTATGGATCAGGTAAGTACGTAGTACTTGTCGGTCGACAGACTGGACTAGCTAGGCCTATCAATCCATTCCTGCGTGTGCTCATGGCCATGGATTTCTCATATTCGAGGAGGAGCTAATTCCAGCTCCCGCTGTTGAGGGCGCGCCGGTTTCCCATGTGCAAGACCTGCTTTCAGTATTCAGTCACTGACTTGTACATCTGGATCCGCAGGTGCAAACGATCACGGCGCGGTGTATGTGCTCTATCCCGACACCAGCGCTGGCTGCGGGGTCGGCTTGGGCCTCATGCTTGCACAGGGCGACTTCGACATTTATGATGCCACCGGCTTTGCTGTCCCTGATTTCACCAAAGTTCCTCCCCTGCTGCTTCTTTACACCCGGACCACCCGGTCCCGTGTGAGGTGAAGTCAAGTTTTGTTGTTCTGTAGATGCTCAAACCTTTGTTCTCTTCCCACAAAGTGCAAGGGAGGGCGAGCATTCACATTTGAGCTAGCGCCCATTCCTGTGGGCGCCTGCGCAAAGCTCATGATCGTGTATGTACTGCGGCGGCAGCCAGAACACCGACATGGGCTGGAACTTCAGCTTTGCCTGCCCCCATCTTCACTACCATAGGGATCCCGTTGGGATGACCCGTCCACTTCGGCATCGCCGGCACCCTCTCTTACGCCGCGATGACGCCCAGATGCGGCAGCACCTGGAAACACCATCTTCAAAAGATCACAAATTTAACACATCACAAATTCAACAGAACATCAGAAATTGAACACCAGGCTGTTGCTCACGACCAGATCACGTCCAGCCCTCTTTCCTGAATTTCAGCAAGAAGCTGCTACCCTCACGTAAAGCTCCGACACTGGCACATAATTTCAGCAGGCAAACAAAGGTGACTTGGTGGTCCTTTCAGTAATGCCCTTCAGTCGCATGCTTGTGTACAGGGACGTAGCTTCTTCCCCAGCTCACGCTGAGCATAGCCTGCCAGCATGACGTTCCAAGGCACAACATCCCTGGTGGGTAACCTGCCAACACCCATTCGGCCATCTTCTCATCTCCCATATTTTCCATACAGGTCCACCATGCTTTCGAGAGGCACACGGATTATATAATGTTGGAGAATCCGCAGCAGCAAAACCCCTTAGTGGCACCCGTCTGTAGGGAGACGGTGCTTGTTGACCACACAAGACATGGTTCACCGGATGTTGCCCGGTCGTCGCTCCTGATTCTCAGCAGAATGAAGCTGCTTGCCCTAATACAAAGCTAGAACAGCAGCACTGGCTTTCAGCAAACATATCAAAGGACAGCTCCTGTGCTCTCCTGTTAAGAGCATTCGTGCATAAAGCGCCAGGGATTATTCCTGACCAACAGGTGTTTGAGGACTTGCCTGAAAACATGTGGTTGCCTGGCATGGAATGCACTCATGGCGGGATACAGCCGTCAAGGAGACAGTATCAGGCGCAAGTCCAGACACATACAATCAAGTATCAGGCTGTATGATGGTGTGTTCCAGTACACGGACGTTAGTATTCAGACATGCCTCTTTACCATCAGCAAGACTGAAAACACAACGATGGAAACTCGAGCACTGACTAGCCAGGTACCTGAGGAGCAGCAATCTTCCAGTAGCTGCATACACACATATATGAAGACGATACCAACATAATAAAAGAGAAGGTGGGGGGTCGCTTCCTTTCACAGTCTCACTGCACCAAGGGACCCAGGGCTAGAGCCCGTGCATTCCATTGCCATAGTTGTTACAAGATCAGGGTCGGATGTTATAGCCATCCCTCACTCAAAAGATCAGAGCCTCCTTAAACTTGAGGCCACCTCCCATCTCGAGGTGCCATGACTTTCAGAAACATCCCCGCTGATCGGATGCTTCGCTAAATCTAGGAGTGAAGTCAACAAACATCCAGAGCCATGGATTTTATCCTAAGCCAAACCCCTACCTAACAGTCCATATGCAAATCAAATCAGCCTGGTGTGAGCCCTTTGCCTTCTCTCAGGTTTAGGTACCGGTTGCAAGCTTTAGATACTGGAAAGGAGGGGAGCACTCAATTGCCATTTGCTTACTGAGCTCCTGTTCTCCAAAAGCCATCCAGATGCTTTGTTCTCTCAAGCTCCGTGCTTCAGTAGATGTCAGAGATCACGTGTAAGACCCATTGCTATGAACGTCGAAAAGATCAAGTCACGCACCTCTGGTTTGTTCCCCACATCTAATAAATGGAGCAGTCCAGTCTTGTCCTTCAGGCTATGCTCGTACAAGGCCAGCACCTCCTCTGTCTCCTCTACGAAACACACATAAAAGGTGAAGACTCTGTCCTTGCTACCCCGCAGACGCAGCCGTCGGAGTCCCTCACTGCGGAGCCCTAGGATGGTTATGTGCCTGAAAACAAGGAAGACATCATACTCACAATGTTTCCTCCCGTCCTTCTTCAAGAGGGCAATCAGTAACAAGCTGCCAGCTCGACGCGTGACTATACTGTGTCCGGACAAGGCGCTGGTCACCGTCCCCTGCAACGGACTACAGGAGAAGATGAAGGCTTTCATCTCCTTGCTGCCTGAAATGTTTTGTTTCCCCTCTGGATTGTCGTATGAGCAATCAACCGGGGCCATATGCGTTGATCGTCTATATGTTGGACTGTCACATGTTGAGAAGCTAAGCCAATGATTGAGCACCGGTTGATTCTGTTCCAGAATGCAAGGGAGTACCAGCTCTGCCAGATCTCTGAGCCCTGCGTGTGTTTTGCAGGCAAGTACCCCAACTTTGTTGTTCCTTCCACTAGAGCAGGCAACCATGGCCATATGCTTTGCTAGCTTGTGCTCACTTGAACTGTTTGCTGCAGTCGATCACTTTAATGTTCCTCCCATTTGGACAAGCAATTACTCGCCTCAGGCTGGGCCTGGCGGGACGGGCCTTCAAGTTCAAAGGCCAGCTACATCCGCTTTGCTGCGGCTTCCAGCAAGAAAAATCTAAATTCAAAGGAGTCTTGAGTTTAAATGTCAAATTGGAGTTTCAACGAACGTTCAACAGTGATCGCGCCTGCAGATGTTGGGTTTGTCGTCAACTTTTCCTTTCATGCATGTATTGTCTTTGAGAGGCATACATTCGCATAACGTGGTTGTACAGGAATGTGTCCGTCGTATATCTCTTCTTGACAAGAACATGAACACGGCGACCCAGCCCCAGACTCTGCTTCATCCCACATCGTCTAAGCACAGCAGAAAGCATAGACCTTGGAATAGGAGATCTTGTCTGCCCCAGATCCTCCAGAGCTTCCACTGCCTCACTAAGCTTCCCCTGCTGACATAGACTCCTTAAGGGTTCACCAATTTCGTATCCTGCACTGCTGCGAGGGCCAGGAATACCCGGCAACCTGGGCGTAGATGCATTCGCACCACGACGCTTCTGCTCATCTAGTAGAGCAGCCAGCTCCATATCCACCCAAGGTGGCTTGTGCAAGCTCTTCAGCCGCAGAACGTCGCTGGACTCCTTATGACGGAAGTCAGGAGAACCGGACTTCTTGCCATGTTGCCTGTTGTCCCACCAAAGTGTATGGTCCAGAAAAAACTGTCGCCACAACAGCTCCTGCCGCCCACCCTCGCTCGAAGACAGCACGACCTCCTAAACGGTCTCTTGGGCTACGAACTGAGCTCGTTGTAAGGCTCCTGGCCCTGGGAGCTTCGACGTTTCTTTGTCAAATCCAGGAAAGGTGTTGCCACAACAGGCCTAGCCTCCCTCTGCGAGAATGAAGTGCAACCCTTCAGGGAGGCCTGATTCGAAGAATCATGCGCTAGAGCTATGGGAGAAATCAAGCCTCCTGGACCCATGTACCCACACCAATATACTGCTCAATACAAATATATGAAAACTGGCAAGCAATTGTGCAGAGAGTCCGTTTCGTGTTCGATGCTTCTATTATGCATGACAAGCTTCCAGGATTGGTAGGAGTGTGATCGCACATTAGAAGGTTTTGGTCACCACCAAAGTTGTGCCATGTGCAGTGTTCAGAAGACCGTATGTAAGAGCAAGTTTCTCAGCGTGTCCACACAAGGCAGTTATGAATTTTGTACCTGTTCCTCACAACATGGCACCAGGTTTATTTCGCCGCGGCGATGTTGCATATGCTTCGTTTTACCCTTTTCTATTACTAAAAACTAGTGGTAGCACAGCCCTCCCTTTTGTTGTAGTGAAAATGTGTATCATAAAGTCGTACGTCGTCTAGCTGGATCACTTCATCGCAGGAGCATGCTGCAATATGGAGAACCACCAACTCATCGAGATCCATTTCACTGGAAATCTTCCTCGTCTGGCCACTCGAATTCCTCCTCTGAATCCAGGAATTCGAAGATGGGAAACGGATCCGATATGCCCCACAAAGACCTGGAAGTTGGTTTCCTTTTGAACTTTGTTTTTGGAGCATCATTCAGACAGCTAGGAAGATATAGATTGAAATGGATCTCGATCAGTGGGCGGACCTCAATACGACTGCAGTGCTCCTGCAATGAAGTTCGAGTTAGACGACATGTGTGACAAAAACTCGGTCCTTGGCTTCCATCTGCTGTCGGCCTCCCACGCTGTCCCTGGCTGCCATCTGCTGTCTGCCTCCGCTATGCATAGATCATCCATGCCTATGCGGAATGTATAGAAAAAGTCAAGAAAGAGAATGGCAGCAGGCCTAGGCTTGTGTGACTGCAAAACCTGCTCCCTAATTGATAGAGGTTTTCAGCACCCACGGATGAAGCCACGCTGTTCTGCCTGAAGACGAATACCAGAAGACTCGAGAGAAAAGGCGATCCTGCAGCCCGGACAGAAAAACACAAACAACGCGGACAAGGAAAAGTATATTAGGCCTAGCAAACTCCTAGGACAATAATATTCCGATGGGACGGAAACATATACATCTATCTGGCCTGGCCTGCAAACTCTTGTGCGAAAGTACAATTGGCACCTACCTTGAGCCTCTCGGCTCTCTGCAAATTGAACTCTCTGGAAAAGCCCTGACCTATGCTACCAATACTGTAATATGCCAAGGACAGGTTCGACAGCCACAGCCAAATTACCTTCTTTTTGTGGGCTCGTGATGAATGTCAACAACCACGTCCTAAGGCTGCTCGTGAGCACTTATGCTTGAAGTGCAGTGGTGAAGAGATTCTTTCCAATTGCAGGGGGCATGACTTCAGGTGGGCGGTGCTCCCTCCCCCTTGCTTGAGCTCACTGCATCATCAACCAACCACAATCTCGATATTATATTGGCAGCAAAGCGATTCACACAACTCAGGCTAGGCTTGCAAAGCAGTCCGTCGAGGAGCTGTGGTACATACATCCGCAAGGCTCTCAAGAAACAGCCATACCTGATGAGGATGGGGATGGTTGATGACCGTTTTGCAGTGGTGGACCCGATTGAGGTGCGACCTTCATTCCTCCACGTTCCTCATGTCCAGGCAACCTCCGTCGCAAAGCTCTGCAGTTGTCAAGCAGCTGATCGTCCCTCCCTGGACATGACGTTTCTATCGCAACACGGCTCCACCATCTCGTGATTCACGACTCAGGCTAGGGTTGCAATACAGTCATTCGACGAGCTATACATCCATCCGCAACGCTCTCAAGAAACAGCCCTTCCGGTACTGATGAGGATCGGGCGAGATCCTTGATGGGCGTGTTTGCAGTGGTGCACCCGATCGTCGGTGCCAGCTTCATTCGTCCACATTCCTCATGTCTAACCAAATCTGCCGAAAAGCTCTAAAGTTTGGACATGACGTGTCTACCGCAACACCATCTCCATCGCCGCTCCCGCCATCGGTTCGACACAACCGCAAGTCTCATCTGCCGGAGCGTGGAGTGGCAGGCCCCCCGGGACGCCCAAGCTATGTAGTAAAACAACTCGCTTTCTGCGAAGTCTTATGTTTGTATCGAGTTAGTTAGTTAGTCAGTTAGGGTTTTGTTCATGTTTATTAAAATTACTCATCATCTGACCTAGATGATTTGGATAAGTTATTATTTGTATATATCTACTATAAATATTGAATTTCTATTTTAATTTATATATTTTAATATTTGAACTTTTAAATAAAATATAGTAGTTATTTTTATATTTCTAAAATTAACTTTTACAAAACATTATGCTCACACTCCATACAGGTTTTCATGGGCTGGGGTTTAGGGTTTAGGGTTTAGGGTTTAGGGTTTAGGGTTTAGGGTTTAGGGTTTAGGGTTTAGGTTTAGGACTGAGACCAAGTTTTAGTTGTAGACGTGGTCGTAACATCTCCTACGAGACACAAGGATGCAAGCATGTTCACAAGTACTCGTCGATGTAGAAAGGCCATGCCTTCATACCCTTTGCCATTGAGACTCATGGGGTCATGGGCAAGGATTTCTCCAAGTTCATCAAGGCTTGTGCTAAAGCCTACCACAGCTGCAAGAATGAGGTTGGTTTCTTCCTTTCTTGTGTGGTGGCTTTCTTTTAGCAATGGGTGTCCATCACCCTACAGATCTGTGCATTGGCCAACATTGCAAGACGACACCTATGGTAAGGAACGTGGCATCTTCGACACCAGTGGTAGCTAGGCCCTTTTTTTTCCCGGGCCATGACATTCTTGGCGCTATAGGTAGCTTCGAGATAAGAGATCACGAGGGCTAGTCCTCCTTGGCCTGGTGTCCTCTAGAGGGTTGTTCGCCTTCGTCTTAGAGTAGATGGGTTTTTCCATCTTTTTTTTTACATAAAGTATATGTCACGCTGTGAGGCAACATAGCTGTCCATGGCCACATTAAGTGGTCATGGCTCATGTCAAAGTCTGTGAAGCACTGAGCTTCACGGTTCGGGTAAGTCTCCAAAATAGGCTTATCACTTAAACAAGTATTTAACAAGCCTGCAAAATAGGCTTATCGGCTAACTATCAAAGCAGCAAAGTAAGAGAACAAGTAGGCAAAATTCTAATCCGGACATTAAAATCCTAATTGAAACTCTAATTTGACATTTAAACGAACGCGTTCAATAGTGATCGCTACAGATGTTGGGTTTTGTCGTCACCTTTTCCTTTCATGCATGTATTGTCCGAAACTTGCATCGATCGAAGATTCCGAGGTGCCTTAGGCCCGAGCTGCAAGAAGTTCGAGCATGTGGGAGATGTGGAGGCTCGGTCGTGGGCCTCTTCCCCTTGATGGAAAGCATCGCCCTTTTCCTCACCAATTCCGATGATTGGACCAGGTGATGGATAGTACCATCTTATATAGAAGCTTGTGGAGGTAGTTTCTACATGGCCCACTAAAGAAGGAAAGCATCACTTTTCTTCCGAAATCGTGGTTGATCGGGACCCGGATGCTCATGGCCCAGTCCTGCAACGCCTGGAGGAGGACTCGAGTTGATCACTATGGTTATGGAGGCTTGTTGTAACCTGAATCTCAGTGAGGAGCTGCAAGAACAGGTTAGCACAATCAAGTCTGCTCTTCTTCTACTTGGCCAGTTGCACACCACGAGCCAAAATAATGCATTCGTTAAAAAGGGTTCATCTGGTAACTAGTATAGAGGCGTTGGAACTTCATGCTTCCTTCCTTTGAGCCGTGCTTGTGCAGGAACACGAGGTATAGTCCTGATCAGGTGAGATATCGATTTGAAAATTTCTCTCTAGTTCGAAACCTCAAAGAAAGAATCTTATCAAAAGATCAATTGTGAAGAAGAGAATTGATTTTTAAGCATTTGTGAGAGTGGGTTGTGGTGTGCCTTCACAAGATTTGATCAGAAGAAACATTCAAGAAAATCCCCACAACAATATTAATATTTGTGGCAGCTTTCACCGACATGACGATGGCTTGAATGGAATTTGTCTAAGGGTGCCGGTAGAGTTGCTGCTTTGTTTGAGTCGATTCTGAACACAGACTACAAGCGGCATTATTGGGTCGGGCGTTATGCCCCATTATTAAGTGAACACTGATTCACATTCCTGGGGAAGATACAAATGGGAAATTTCCAAGCTAATGGTTCAACAACAACCTCCTAAACTAAGACTAGCCTAGATGGTATTGGCGCCCACGCACTAATAGGGGCAGCATCGACTACAATGCAGAAGTGCGGAAGCAAATCCAGACCCCGCTCTAAAAGCGACACACCAAACCCAGGAGCAAAAGCAAATTCTTGGTCCACCAGCATCTGGATGTGCTTGGTGACCGAACAACCTAGGCAGCCAGCTAGAACATCCGTGACAAGAGGACCTGAAGGCTCTTGACAAAGCGAATGAGCTTGTACTCATTATGGTCAGCTGCCAGTAACCTCTAAACACCAGGCTCCACGTGGAAAAGAAGCATTACACCTCATAACTACCGACCTTGTTATGATGTAGGCGCTTTTACTCCTGTTGTTGATGACCTTTAGTACCTCTCCCCCCCATGAGCACGCTGCCCTACACCTCGTTGGCTTTGGTGTTGAACAACTGGTACAAAGACCTTACGCTGGCGCATTTGAGCGCCTGATCCAGAACCAAGCCTCATGCTCATCGTCTGCTGCCAGTCACCAAACTACGTAGGATGAGGAGGGATGATCCAAGGTGCATCCAGCTGCCCATAGAAGATCTGCTATCCCAAGACAGGGGCAGGATGGTACATGGGCATGCTAGTAGGCACAGCAGGACCAGCAACTCCAACTGGTCTTCTCATTTCAGCAAATTGTGCCTGCAACCTTGCCCTGCGCACTTCCTTTCGCTCAGCCAAAGCCACATACAGGGGCTTTGTTCCCACCATTCGGCCATTCATTTCAGACATCGCACGGGTGGCCTCCTTAGGGGCTGAAAATGCCACAAATCCCGAACCCCTACTCCGACCTTGGGGGTCTCTCATAACCTTGCATGAGGTTATGGTGCCGAAATCTGCAAACAACTCTCTCAACTTATCGTTATCCGTGGTATCGTCCAGATGCTTAAGGTACAGATTCACACCCCGGTACTTGTGAATCCTCTCTTGTCGTTCGCGCTCAAACTTAGCACGCAGCTTTGCCTGCCTCTCAGATTTCTTCTGGGCTCTTCCAACATACCACTCCTTATCATCGAACTGCTTTCCATTCAACTCGGCCAGACTCTCCATCCTGCGTGTTCCAAGTTGACAAACCCAAAGCATTTCGACCTACCATCAACATCCCGCATTACAACCGTGACCGGTGATGTTGCCATGAGCTCCAAAGATCTTCCTCAAGTCCTCATCGGTTGTGGTGTCCAAGGTTCTTCACATAGACATTGTTGAACTTTGGCGCACCACTAGCTTGCTCCCTCTCCTCACGGCGGACAAATGGGCCCACAAACACTTGCTTGTCATTCCACATCATGCCGTTCACTTTTTCAATGGCGCTTGGGCATCCTCGTCCTTCTCGAATTGCACAAACCCATATCCTCTAGATTGGCTGAACCATCGGTGGCCACCTTGCAGAGAGGATTGACCCAAAGTTTGAGAATGTGTCATAGAGGGCCCTATTATCAATCTGACTTGTCTAGGTTCTTGATGAAGATGTTGGCAACTCCGCTCATCCGAATACTAGAGTCCCTATTCGAATACATAATCCGAATAGGTTTCCTTCCACGGTGAAGTTCAAGACGCGTATGCGCGGCGCTAGCTTGGTAGTAGTTCACATATGCGTATCCCAGCGAAAGTCGCGTCATGCCATCCCGACACACCCGAATAGAAACAATTGCCCCAACCTGGCGGAAGATCTCGTAGAGATGAGCTTCGGACACACTAGACTCTAGGTCCCCCACGTAGAGAGGAGGGGCCAGAAACTGAGTAGGAAACGCAGGTCCAAGTTGAGGAAGCGTTTGAGGGCACTGCGCTTGCACCTGCGCCATGGCTGACTCCTTTGCCCAATGAGCACGAAACTAGAAGAAACCCACACTGGAGCTGCTCCTAGATCTATAGACAGATAGCGGAAGTGTATCGGCGGATCCCAAAGTCACAAGTCACAAGTGGTTAAACTTGTGCCATATGTAGACTAAGATAGGTGTCAAAGTGCGCAAGTAATTAAACTTATGCTCTAACCCCCATATATAGACTCAAGGTAGGTCCTGTCGAGAAACTCCCCTCCTTTACCGAGAAACTTGGATGAAGTCTTGTATCCGGAGGAGCCAACTCGAAGTCCGCGCTTCCGCTTCGAGCGCACCATGAGGATACCGGAAGCGGAACGAGCCAACGATGCCGCACATCACGCTCTTCTTCGGCCTCGGTTCTACGAGCTGGTCCACGGGTGGTACGGTACCCTCGAGGCCGCAGACCGAATATGATGTGGGTACTGTTTGAGTGCATTTTGGATTATTTGCTTGTGCAGGAGGAGGAGTCCGGAGATGGAGACGATCCGAATCCGATCGCTTGGCGGATCATGATCTCGGCTCGCACTTGGAGAGAATCAGCATCCGTCCCTGAGAGCGGCAGACGTTTGGGGACGTGGCCGAGTACATGGAGCTGTTCCGTAGAAGGGGAGCGTGGCTATGGTAGAGGTTATGCTCGTGAAGGACTTAAATTGTTTATCCAGACACGGGCAGAGACGGTGGTAAAGGCAAGGAGAAGGTTGGTGAAGAGCTGATCTAGCGGTGTCAAAAGAAGTGCAGAGTACTGGGTTCCTTCAGTGCTTTTGTGGTCGCTGCAAGGCGGGGAGTACGATGAGGTTACCAAGGAGAAGCTGGTGAGCTACTGGGCTCCGTAAGCGACACTCGCCCAAGCTCGGCCCAGGTCTCGACATTCCGGGGTGTGCACTTCAAATATATGAGCCACGAGCAGTAGGACATCTTCTGCATGTTGAGCCCCCAAGCGTCTTCTTGTGACACCGTGTTCCACCGTTAAGATGCTACTATTGGACAATGGTTCATCTTTCCCGGCTCCCAACATCCACCTCCCGAGAAATCACTCTTGAACCAGCGACTGCATCTGACTCTAAAGGCGAATTACAAACCTGTAGCTTTGTAGTAACCCGTCTCTAGATCGTCTATCCTCATGACTTGCTACCTAATAGTATGTAGAGTCTAGATGGCTGTGCTTTGCTAGACTAATGCTTTGTCACGGTGCCTTGCTAGAGTCTAGATGGCTGAGTAATTGCTAGACTAGTTAGCTCGTGCTCTCGCTTGCAGGGTTCCGGCCAGCCATCTTGCTTGCTTGTCTGGAATCTGGAACACTTGATCCTAACTGAATGTTAGAAACAGTTATTTTGATTGTTGATGCACGATTCTTGGCCGAATTGTCGATCATACCATAATTTTCCCCAATGTCACTACAACATATCGCCCCTCTGGACACCGAAATTGCAGACATCTGCACCTCAATGTCCCTCAAACTGAGAAAGTTGTATAAATTCATAGCTATCTGGTATGAGGACATGTAACCCAGGCTGTCGATGACCCGGATCCTGGTGTGAGCCTCCTTGGGTAAAAGCCCTTTGTCCAATCAGCTGTTTAGTCATCAACGCTCATCACCAACGATCATCAACACTATCACCAGTACTATCACGAGTATTTTAGAGTCTCGGGCGAAGACTGTGCGCACGCAAGGTAGATCGGCGGCGCGCCTAGGTAGACTTGGTCATCTTTAGAAGAAACAAAGTTTGCCCAACGGGGTTGGAAGATTGTGAATGGATCTTATGAGCTTCATGCCTAGTCGAAGGGGCAAGCTTGTGCTTGTGAGAGAGCTGCAAAGGGAGCCCTAGCCTATTAGAGGAAGCCCTAGCCAGCCAGCCATGGAGCTAGCTTAGCTTCTCTACATACTTCAACCATGGGGCTAACCCTAGCCTGTCTACATACTTCAGCCATGGGGCTAACCCTAGACTGTCTCGATACTTGAGCCACAACTAGGTACTTCAAGCTCCTAGCGTGCTCGCGTCCGCGTCCAGGCAGCTACAACAAGCTTAAGGAGGAGGGTCTACTCATAAGAGAGGGTTGCAGCGAGTTGGCGATGAGGTAGGCATGGCGGGATCCATCGCGATTCCGTGCTCCCATGCGGGCTTCTTATAGTGCTACATTCTAGACCTGGACAAGATCTTCGACGAGGGAGGTTGGGTGCCGGAGATGCAGAAGATCTGGCAGAGCCTAAACTCCGAGCTGGTGTAGCGGATGATGGCCTACCTGCTGACGACCAATCGAGTGCGATGCTGGGTCCTGGACCGAGCCTTCAAGGGGCTGCTGGCACCCAAGGCCGGCACGAGCTTCGATGGCATCAAACACTCCCTGGGCCTGGCGCCGGGATTAGAGGTAGAAAGCTGGCCATTTGTGCTCACCATGTGGTTGCCCAGAACCTTGCGGGACCTGAAAATGTTCGATGGTAATTAGTGACATCACTGGATAGATCAGAGAGAGTTGAACGTATGTACAAGCCAAGCATTTTTAAGAACGAAGGTGAAACGGTGCCTGACGGTAACCATTCGATATGTGTCTATTCGATGCTTAATTCGAAACGTGTGCTAACTAGTGGTCTAGATTGCTACTATTCTAACAATCCCACTTAGTAAGCGGACACTCGTTTAAATATTTTGATCTTGATTATTAATTTTTGATAATCTTCTTAAGCCCATTGTGGCAGAATGTTGTTGATGTTTGGTTGTAGTAAGAGCCTTGGTGAGCACGTCGGCAACCTTTGTTCGATTGGGAAGTAGAGGACTTCAAATTTCCCGTCCTCGACTATTTGCCTCATAAAATGAAATTGAACTTCCCCATGTTTAGTGCGTGCATGGAACTTTGGGTTATAGGTAACGAATTCATTCTCTCTACTTGTTCTCTACAGGTTTTTCTAGAGGACACGTAAATTACCCAAAGGGCGAGACCTAAACCGAAATAGTTCCTCCACACCATGAACTTCAAAATCTCACATTCTTGCAAACATCTTTTAATACTCATGTGATCTATGGTTGTTAAGGTTTGTTCAATGAAGATTGATGTTCTCCTTTACAGAGGGATGAGTTTATGCATGTATATTCATGTGTGTGTTAACGAATTCATTCTCTCTACTTGTTCCCTACAGGTTTCCCTAGAGGGCACGTAAATTACCCAAAGGCGAGACCTAAACCGAAAGAAATACTCCTATTTATCAATCTTTAAAATTATGGAGTCCACAATGAAAATTGAAGTGAGAATGTTTTAAGAAAGATACATATGTGGAAAATGTATCGGTGAAGGAGGTTTTTCCAAAGTCTATGAATGCTATGACAAATATGAAAAAATCTAAAGACATAAATGATGCAATATGTAGAGAGATCAACACTCTTCGATCTCTTCCAAAATATTCTCATATTATTAACACAAAAAGTGTTCATGAGGATATTGAACATATTTATATTGTGATGGAGCTATGTACCTATGGTACACTAAAGGATGAACTAAAAAAAGGGGGAGCTTATTGTGAAGAGGATGCAAAAATACTTATGTTTAACCTAATGGAGGCAATCAATTTTTGCCACAGGCATAATGTTATGCATCGCGATTTGAAACCAGCTAATATATTATTACTTAGCCGTCTCAAAGTCATACTAGCAAACTTAGGTTTGTCTGTTCCATGTCTCCAAAACGAACATGAATTATTGTACAGGGGAGCTGCAGGAACTCCATGTTACATAGCTCCGGAGGTATTGGACTTGGAAGATGATGTAAACATAAACTATACTTCAAAAGCCGATATTTGGAGCGTAGGAGTCATTTTGTATGAAGTTTTAACCGGAAACCGTCCTTATATAGGATATGAGTTCGAAAAAGAAGAATGGATAACTCAATTGGACCTAGATGAGTGGCCCAACATGTCACACAGTGAAAGATCTACTACACTCAATGTTACATTTAGAACAAGAGTGTAGACCGGATCTTGACAAGTTCTAAACCATTCTTGGTTTTGCTCGCTATCTTATATATGAAAGATAGTAATTTTATTATATAAGAATTTTTATTTGTGTTATATTTTTTATATAATAATTTTTATTTTTACTTTATTCATAATCTCATTAAACCACTCTTCAATGCCTCTTGTGAAAAAGTCTTCAAGCCATGTAAGCGGCAGTCATGAAATTGATATAGTGAAGCTGAGATTGGAGTATTTGGCTACGTGTTTAGCTAGTGAGTGCTTTTTTGGTCATTTTCATAGCATGGCATAATAGCATTGTGACAATTTCTTATTATATAGTTACGCAGATTATAGTTACTAAATCGCATGTTAGAATCTTGACGGGTTCGCAAACCCCGATTCTGGCTCTAAGCGGCGCTCAACGTGTTTAGCTAGTGAGTGCTTTTTTGGTCATTTTCATAGCATGGCATAATAGCATTGTGACAATTTCTTATTATATAGTTACGCAGATTATAGTTACTAAATCGCATGTTAGAATCTTGACGGGTTTGCAAACCCTGATTTCTGCTGGCTCTAAGCAGGCTGCTCAACGTGCTTGTGGGACGACCACACCAGGGGTGTGCGAATATTTTGAATCATGAGCCGGAGCAAGGTTGAATGTGGCTTGAGGTGGAGTGTGAAGATGGCGACGTGCGAGAAGGAAAATTGGCATTTAGGGCTGGAAACGGCTTTTGTTGAAGTCCCACCTTGCAGCGCTGTCCACAAGAGAGAACTCCTAGCCTGTAGGGCAATGGACGCGCATTGCCTGAAAAAAGCCATCACACAAGAAAAGGGGGAGACCAACCGCATTCCTGCGGCTGTGGTAGGCTTTAGCACAGGCCTTGATGAACCTGGAGAAATCCTTGCCCATGGCCCCGTGAGTCTCGGTGGCAAGGGGGATGAAGGCCTGGCCCTTCTTGCATGGGCGAGTACTTGTGAACCTTCGTTGTCGCGCATCTCTCTGCCACTCAACCTGGAGGGTTGATGATGATGTGCTTGCAGATGGTGTCCCAGGCAAGGTCTATTATGACCACATCCACAATAGAAACCTGATCCCTCCTTCGCCATCGAGAACATGACGTCGGGGATGGCGTGATGCGTAGTAATGCGCTGCCCGCCAGCTGGAGAGCGAGGGGCTACGGCGGCAGGTCTAAACAGAGCAGGCCAAAGGTTGGACTAAACCCAGGCAGAACCTCATCGCGGTAGAAAAAGAAGCCTGTGCGACTCAAAATACCTTGATACAAGGTCGCGCTAGAAGCCATGAACCTGCTCCCTTCCCCGAGCAAGAGCGGAGGCGAGCTTGAGCTGGTTACTAATTTGGGATGCCTTCCGAATGCAGTAAAAGACTGACATGGCTTTGCACTACCACCCAATTCGGCCCACCTTTTGGCGTGGGCTTCTGGCCTCCCTCCATGAGAAGCACTATGGGCATGTGCAGCTGGCTCTGCTCTTGGATTCCTCCATTCCTTGACAGCCCGTCCGCTGAGAACGAGGACGAATGCGGCATGACCGCCCTAGCCTCAGAGGATAGGACACCCCTAGCCAATCTTAACCAGGCAGTGCAGGGGGATACCTAGGTTTTCTACACTGAGACTCAGGTTGTGCAAGGGGACACCCAGCTTGTGCATGCTGATGAAACTCTGGCTGTCAAGAATGACAGCATGCGGGGGACCGCACTGTAGACTTGTGCTGTGCATGTGTACCTAACCACGGACGTAACTAGAAGATGTGGTGGAAGTGCCTAGCAAGGATGGTGAGGAAGTGACCACTATGGCAGTGGCTTTGCAGAGTGGTATGGATGTGGCCACTTGTGCTGGTGTTGCAATGGCTGATTATGGCTGCCTGATTATCACAGTAGAGAGGCCTAGGTATTTGTTGTTGTTCCCCCAACTCCAATAGTTATAGTAACTGCCAAATACCTTCCTTCCCTGCTTGAGTTAAGGAACAATATTCTACTTCTGTCGAGCTAAGAGCTACAACCTGTTGCCCTTGCTGTTCCAGCTAGTAGTTGTGCCCCTAAGCAGGTAGACATAGGTGCTAGTGCTTTTCCTATCATTAAGGTTTCCGGCCCGATCGGCGTCACTGAAACCTACGAGCTGGAGAGGCTCGTCCTACTTGATGTGTGATTGATATAAAAGTCCCATATCTGAAGTGGCCCTAAGGTATCTAAACACACGTTTAACAACCTTCTAATGGTCCTGTATGGGATTAGCCAGGAATTGAGATAAAGCTCCCACAAGATATATAAGGCTTCCTACGGCTGAGGAGCAAAGCTCCCACAAGATATATAAGGCTTCCTACGGCTGAGGAGCAAAGCTCCCACAAGCTATATAAGGCTTCCTACGGCTGAGGAGCAGGGAAACTCATTGGTATTGGAGTATTAATCATGTAGCTCCTCGGCTACGCTAAGTTTCTAATATTTTGTACTTAGTTAAAATCTATTTTTGATTGGTGGATGAATAGGCTTCTTTCTACCATTTCTCTGTCTAAGGTCTCCAATTCCTAGATAGTAAGGTAGGTCCTTGCATGTGATTCTAACAAACCTTTTTGAAAGCATTTACCTGGTATATTCGAATATGTCCTTCGACTATGTCCTTCGACAATATCAGGCGCAACAGTACTCAGTCCAGACACATACAATCAAGTATCAGGCTGATGGGTGGCCTGGCCTGGCCTATGATGGTATGTTCCAGTACACGGACGTCAGTATTCAGACATGCCTCTCTACCATCAGCAAGACTGTACAACAAACACAACGATGCAAACTCGAGCACTGACTAGCCAGGTACCTGAGGAGCAGCAATCTTCCAGTAGCTGCATACACACATATATGAAGACGATACGAACACAGTAAAAGAGAAGTTGGGGGGTCGCTTCCTTTCACAGTCTCACTGCACCAAGGGACCCAGGGCTAGAGCCCGTGCAGTCCATTGCCATAGTTGTTACAAGATCGGGGTCGGATGTTATAGCCATCCCTCACTCAAAAGATCAGAGCCTTCTTAAACTTGAGGCCACCTCCCATCTCGAGGTGCCGTGACTTTCAGAAACATCCCGTCTGATCGGATGCTTCGCTAAATCTAGGAGTGAAGTCAACAAACATCCAGAGCCATGGATTTTATCCTAAGCCAAACCCCTACCTAACAGTCCATATGCAAATCAGCCTGGTGTGAGCCCTTTACCTTCTCTCAGATTTAGGTGCCGGTTGCAAGCTTTAGATACTGGAAAGGAGAGAAGCACTCAATTGCCATTTGCTTACTGAGCTCCTGCTCTCCAAAAACCATCCAGATGCTTTGTTCTCTCAAGCTCCGTGCTTCAGTAGATGTCAGAGATCACGTGTAAGACCCATTGCTATGAACGTCGAAAAGATCAAGTCACGCACCTCTGGTTTGTTCCCCACACCTACTAAATGGAGCAGTCCAGTCTTGTCCTTCCGGCTGTGCTCGTACAAGGCCAGCACCTCCTCTGTCTCCTCTACGAAACATACATAAGTGGTGAAGACTCTGTCCTTTCTACCCCGCAGACGCAGCCGTCCGACTCCCTCACTGCGGAGCCCTAGGATGGTTATGTGCCTGAAAACAAGGAAGACATCATACTCACAATGTTTCCTCCCGTCCTTCTTCAAGTGGTCAATCAGTAACAAGCTGCCAGCTCGACGCGTGTCTACACTGTGTCCGGTCAAGGCGCTGGTCACCGTCCCCTGCAAGGAACTACCGGAGAAGATGAAGGCGTTCATCTCCTTGCTGCCTGAAATGTTTTGCTTCTCGTCTGGATGGCGGATATCATATGTTCCTCCCATTGCGTTTTCTAAGCTCGCCGACATCCTTGTTTCTTTGCCGGACTTTGGATCGTTGAGCCATGTATTCACAGTGTATACCCGCCTCTGGCTGGAGTCTGAGACGGTGAACGAAACCTCTTTCCCTTTCCTGATTTTGGATTCCAGGTTTCCGCGCGCCACCAGTTCCAGCTTGTTCACCCCAGCCGACGAATCTCGCAAAAACTCCGACTCCTGAATATGCTGCTGCGACGACCCTGTACCCTGCCGCTGAAAACGGAAAGACCCATTTCAGCTACCAGCTCATTAGGGCTGCCAAGGGAGATGAGCAACACGTACATACCCGCAGGAAGGTGGAAAGATCATCTGCCATCTTCTTCGTCTCGTCTGAAATGCGTTGCACGCTCTGTGCGCGCAGTGCGGACAGAAGTCGGATTCCATGACACCGCAACAGGCAGTTCATGAGTGTCATTGTGAATCCTCTGTATGGCCCCTTAGCGGAAAAAGCAACCGCCGAGGAGAACGTTTTGGATGCAGATATCCTGGCCCTGAGCAGCAGCCGCTCCCTCTCCGCGTCATCGTTGGAATGGCTCTGCAAGTTACAAGCTTAGCAAGCGCTTGGTGCTCCAGAAAGCAAGCTAATTCCAATTTGTGATCTGGACGGTTTCACAGCCTTCACCTTGCAGAGGTTGAGTTGATCACGCAGGTGCAAAATCGATTCGTTGAAGGCTACATAGCTTGGCCGCACGTATTCTTCGCCGGAGTCTATCAAAGTGCTCAGGAATGGAAGAGCTTCCGACAATGTGGAAAGGATATCTGCCACATGCGTCTCGGCAACCACTTGCATTGCCATCTTCGACGGAGATGGGCACCATGCCCTCACGATGGCCAGAGCACTTTCATTCTGAAGGTTTCTCCCGTGGATAAAGCTTTCCTGTAGCTTTGTCAGTCAGGCTTTGACGGGGTCTTCCTTTTTTGCCCGCAAGTGACGCACGATGTGGACAGCCTGAGAATTATGCGCTTGGGATAGGGCTCCGCATGCAGCTGGAGCAGAGACTGACAGGATTCATGCCTTCAAAACTCACACTCTCTCCTTTCGAGGACTCACTCCCTCTCGAGGAGAGGTCTTTTAAGGACTCACTAACAGAGTCCCTGCTCTTTTAAGATCTGACTCTCCTATCCTCATCGAGCAAGGCCAGTCCGAGCAGTCGCATGGGAACCAGGAAGGGTTGCAGAGGGTCCGGGCACCCATCATCCACATCAGCATGGGTGTGCGTTATGAAGCCATGTCTGTCTCTGAACTCGCTTCACATTTAAGCAACCGTGCGCGGGGTTGCTGCTGTTGCCCAGGGCGTTTTCCCTTTAAAAGCAACTTATTTTGTTTCAACATAAGGCCTGCAGCGCACACTTGTCTGCCAAGGAGTAAGTCTAACTTGTCCCTTGCTCTAGCCCTTATATATCCCGCAGCTTGATCTCAACTAGACAATTATTAAATCTAAGATTCTTAAATACCACTAGGAATTCTTACAGACGACATCACTAAGAGTCCTCTTTAGGCAGCTCTTCATTTGTGGCTGTAGCAATTCTTCTAAGAAGAGATTGCATGAAGAAGAAGAAGAATTTTATTTAAGTCCACTAAGGACGATTTCCGTTATGGGACTTGGTACTTAACAACTTGTACCATGGTGTGCTAAGCTACTTGCACCAAGGGCATCTACTCCCTTTATGACCCCATCTAAGTACCAATCTAAGTTCAGGATACTTAATCACAGCGTTCTTATAAATGTGTGTCACACATGAAACATGCAACACATGCATCTTCTCAACAGGCTACTAATTTAACTTTTTATCTTTCAATCTTTCATCTGTCTACCTTATTTCACCAATCCCATTACTAGAACTGTGGAAAGGGTTTCACATTCCAACAGCAATTTTATTTCACTTAATCAAGTTCTCCCTTTCCTAATTTCCTAAGGCCATTTGGACACATTTATAAGAACACTGTGATTAAGCATCATGAGCTTGGATCGGTACTTAGATGGGGTGCCTAAAGGAAGTGGATGCCCTTGTGCAAGAAACTTAGGCACACCATGATACAAGTTGTTAAGTACCAAGTCCCATGACGGAAATCCGTCCTTAGTGGACTTAAATAAAATTCTTCTTCTTCATCATCGTTAAATAAAATTCTTCTTCTTCATCGTTCATATGTACACGTTTTACTTTGAAACTGCTCTTGTACGGCAGGACCGTTTGGGGAAGAAGGATGGCAGGTGCGGGCAGTCCAGTAGTCGGTCACTAAAGTTCGTGGTTCGGACGGGCTTTAGGATTTAGGGTTAGCTCCAGCTAACCATGTCACCTCTGTGCAAGCACAGGAGCCCTGAAACCAGGTACTAAGATGCTTCATTCTCAGGATGGGGGTAAGCGTGGAGGTGCCCATTGGCAGCAGCCTGATGGACATGTACGCCAAGAGCGATCATGTAGGCCTGCTGCCTGCGGTTTCATCATGCCAACTCCTGCTTTGTGACTTGGTGGCATTTCCTCCTGCAATGCCGTTGTATACGGATAGAGCCTGGGCCATCATACTTGCTGGACCTGACGCATTGGTTGGAAGAAGCATTGTTGTACCCTGAGACGAAACAAGAACATATAAAAAATGCCGCCTCACAGATGTCCAAGGCAGCGTATCACCGGTGTCCAAGCAAGCGGCAGCGCAGGTAGAGGGATTCCAGGAACGTGTGCCGACAAAAATTAACACATACCTCTTGGGCAATTTTACCACAGGCGAGCAGGTATTGCTCTGCGATTCTCAAGTATGCAGCCTGTTATAAAACACACATCAGTTCCTACACACTGTGAGCCAAATGTCATGCCATATACATGCTTCAATCGATCCTGTGACGATCATTGCTGCGCTCTTCAACACAAAACACACTCAGTTCAAAAATTGAACACACTCCCAGTTCAAGAATTGGTTTATGGTTTAGAGTTCAATTCAACCTCAGCACCACCATCGGCTCTGGTAGGAAGAGATAGCTCCTTTAAACCCTTTGCTGTTGCCTCAGCTTTTGCAAAAATAGCTTCAGCCCTCCCCTGCAATTCATGCAATAACAATGTCTCCTAATATGAATTCAAGTTCAAACATGCATACATCCTTCCATTGTGTGCAATATGTCCTCACCTCGAGCTTGGTTGACTTGATCTGTCATGGCAGTTTCAGATTCCAAGATGATAGAGTTCTTTGATGCATGAGCTCGATTTATTTGTGCTTGCCTCTCTCCTGTTTGCAGGTATGTCACTACGTAAATTTGCTGACCATCTAAGGCTGAAAACAGTACTGGGACCAAAATGAGGACCACATACCCTCAGACTCCAGCACCTGAGCTCGCTTTCGTCATTCTGCTTCAGCCTGCATCTCCATAGCTGCTCGTATTCCAGGAGGGGCCGATAAGTCCCCTGCAGGCAGAACTTCCTATGAATGGCACATCCACCTGCTTGTCATGCTCATGTGAGGCTGAAACGTAAAAAAACCACTGTCAATCATCATGCCTCATGTGGAGTCAATTATCTTATGAATTTCATATCGAAGACACGTGAGGCCCCAGTCGGTGGCTGCTTCATTGATTGATGTTTGCACAGGACAATACCCAATCAGAGCTGCATAAGGTAATAGCTGGAAAACCATCACTGAGCCAAGTGTCCTCTGCAATTCAAGGCCAACCCAATGCCTTGATTCAACATCTCTCTCTCCTCAAACATCTTATCAGCGTGATCTTCCCAAGTTCACTCCTCATGATGGTTTCTGCGAGCTGTATGATTGCGTACTTAGGATTTTCCACTCCATATGCTGCCTTTATTGGGTCAACAACCTGATAACATCCACATCAGTCTCTACCTCTTTCACAGGAGTCCCAATCCAAGTACTGATCTTGCTCACTCGTACTATCAGGAACCAGCAAGTCTCAAAACGCATCCAGCTATGCCTGGTTCTAGAAAGCCAGAAAGCAATAACGACTAAAGGCAGTACCTTTACATAAAGAACACCACCGATGGATATGCTGACATTGTCTTTCGTAATGGCTGTCTGATCATGAATAGGGATGCCTTCTTTCTTCAGGGAATGTACGTAGGCAATTCTATCCACGATGGGAATCAAGAAATGTATGCCCGATCCGAGGGTCGTCAAGTATTTCCCAAATCGCTCCACAACCAAGGCCCCCTTCTCTGGCACTATCCGAATCCCCCAGCTCAACGGAGTTCTCTCTTTACGCCTTCAAGGAAACCAGGAATTTAGACAACACTCCTTACAATTCCACCATCAGTGCAGCTAACAATGCCCTTTCTTCACAAGTCAACCCCCAAACCACGAGACTACGTGATGAACCAGACCCGGACCCGATATACAACCCACAAATCAGATGATAGTATGAAATCAGATCCCCGTTGCAGGCTCAAGGAATTGCTCAGTTCCATAACCTGCCCTTCCCACTCAGAGCATAACGATATCACCCAGAACCTAAGCTCACCAGTAGGTGTAGGTGTAGCGCTCCGGATCTCGGCGGAACGACCGAACTCCCCCCAACGCTGTCCCCAGCACAAGCTGGACGAACTGCTGGCAGCAGATTCGTGCAGAACAAGCCCCCAATCCATGCGGCCCGGTTCTTCTTCCTCATCGGCGAGCTCTGCAGCCACTGATTTTCAGTCCTTCCCGCCAAGCTGCAGAGTCGTGATACGGATTAGGGTTTGGGTGCGTTTTCAGCACTCCTTGACACCGGTAATCGGTCCCCGGCAACCGCACGAGCGCAATGGCCAAGGAGCCAGCGGCCGCGGCCTTCACGACTGCGGCTGCTGTGTGAAGCGTGAATCGCGAAGCGTGAGACGTTAAGCCTGAAGCGAGAGCGGAGCGTGAAGCTGGGATCCTCCCTCCGCCCACGTAACGGGTAGCACTCGTTTGGAGAGACATGGTGCTTCTTGACCAAGCCCACACAAGACTTGTCTCACACGAAGTTGCCCAGCCGTCGCTCCTGAATCTCAGCAGATTGAAGCTGCTTGCCCTGATGCAAAGCTACAACAGCAGCACTGGCTTCAGCACAGCTCCCTGCTGCTGTTCTGTTAACAGCATTCGTGCACTAAGCGCGAGGGATTCCTGACCAACAGGTTGAGGTGTTTGAGGGATTGCCTGAAAAGAGGTGGTTGCCTGGAATGCACTCATGGCGGGATACACCCGTCAAGGAGACGTAGCACGCGCAACAGCACTCAGTCCAGTCACATACAACCATGTGCCAGGCTGATGGGTGGCCTGGCCTGGCCTAGGATGGTCTGTTCCAGTAAACAGACATCAGTTACCATCAGCTACACTGTACAACAAACACAACGATGGAAACTCAAGCACTGATTAGCCAGGTAGCTGAGGAGCAGCAATCTTCCAGTAGCTGCATACAGAGACGAAGACGATACCAACACAGCAAAGGAGAAGGTGGAGTAAATTTGGCAGGTCACGACTCCACTTATACCATCAGCTCAGCTTGGCGTTGGCGCAAAGGTTGAGCTGATTGCACAGGTGCAAAATCAATTCTCTTAGGACTAAATGGAGGCCGCATGTAGGCCTCGTCGGAGTCGATCCAAGATCTCAGGGCGCGTCTCGGCAACCTCTACGACTGCCGATGGCCCTTCCCTGGATCAAGCTTCCCTAGAGCTTTGTGCGTCAGTCTTTGACGCGGGGCCATTTTTTTTGGCCTCAAGTAACGCCTTGCCGCTAACCATGGAAAAAACAACACTTCAGCTACCAGCTTATTAGGGCTGCCAAGGGAGACTAGCAACAGGCACGTACCCGGAGGAAGGTGGAAAAATCATGTGCCAGTCCGTGTGGACTGTTATGGAGATTGTAAACCAGGGAGAAGGTTTTGGATGCAGATATCCTTGCCCTGAGCAACAGCCGCTGCCTGTCCGCTTCATCGTCGACATGGTTCTGCAAGTTACAAGCTTAGCAAGCCAGAGTAGCAAACCCTTGTTGCTCCAGATAGCAAGCCACTTCAAACTTGTAATCTGGAAGCTTTGCTCAGCCTTCACCTTGCAAAGGTTGAGTTGATTGCACAGGTGTAAGATCGATTCCCGTAGGACTACATAGCTGGACCGCATGTATGCCTCGCCGGAGTTGATCGAAAGGCTCAGGCAAGGAAGAGCTTCCGAAAACGTGGAGAATACGTCTGGCACATTCGTCCTGGCAACCACTAGGATTGGCGTCCTGCAGAGCTTCAAAGGAGATGTGCTGCAGAGCTTCACTTGTGTTACGATGAGCTGCAGAGCTTCACCTATGTTACGATGTGGTGATCATGCTCTCACCATGGCGCTTCCGTGGCTAAAGCTTCCCTGTAGCTTTGTGCGTCAGGCTTTGACGGGAGGCTTTCCCTTTGACGGGGGTCTATCTCTTTGGCCTTGAGTAACGTAACATGTGGATCACTGGATATGGCGTACCACATCGGTCTCTTCAGAAGCCTCCCAGAAACCAAAACGAGGTCTTTCGCTTTGGCCTCAAGTAACGTGAAACGTGGATATGGTCCACAACATCAGCCTCTTGAGCACTGGTAGATACATGTAAGGTCAGGGTGCGTAGAGTGTCCATGTGCGTGTGTAGAAGAAGACGAAGAAGAAGAAGATCCCAAAGGCCTGTGGGCCCCATGGTACATTACTAATTGTATATGCAGTATGTTCATATCCTGCTTGCCGTTTGCACTTGCAATTGCCCTACGCCCTGTCAGTTTTCGCTCCAGGCTCATCAGGCGATGCGACGGCGGGGACTGTTGTGGACCCAACAAATTGGTGTGTGGACAGGGATTCTACGAGGAGCTCCCGCTCACCTCACCTCAGGGGCTCATCTCCCGGCAAACAAGCAAGCCTCCAGGTGCAGCAGTGTAAGGAGCCGAGCATTTCCACTTCCGAGAGAATATGTGGGTGGGGACGGGTTATCCAACGATGGCCGTCGCCAGGAGCAGGAGGACTTGCGGCAACAATTTTTTCTGGACCCTACCAGGTGGTGGGACAATAGACGAGAGAAGAAGAGCTCCCGATCGCCTGACTTCCGGCGTAAGGGGCCCGGGGAAATGCTGTGGGTAAACAGGTTTAAGCCAGGTTGGGTTGATGAGCAGCTCGTTTTCTTGGATATGCAGATGGGTCATGGTACCTCTTCTTCCGAGTCCAGGTCTCCGGATGAGCCTGAACCTGGCAGGCGTAAAGGATCGGAAATGGGCGACGTCACTGCTGTAACCGTGAGCACGTTATGTCAGCAGGGGAAGCTTTCTGAGGCCGTTAGAGCCCTGGAGTCTCTGGCGCATACAGACTCTGCTATTTCTCGGTCTCTGGTTTACACTGTGCTGAAACTGTGTACAGCTAAGAAGGACCTTGTTTTAGGGCGACGAGTTCATGACCTCACTGTTAACCTCGGGTACGAATCGGATGCGTACTTGGGGAACCATATCTTGCGCATGTATGCACGTGGAGGTAAGCTAGAGGAGGCCATGGATGTGTTCACCAGGGTGGGCAAACCAGATGCCTTCATGTGGTTCTCCATAATCTCTGCATACTCCAAGCATGGGAAGCCTGGTGAGGCCATACAACTGTACCATGAGATGCGTAGGTTAGGAGTGAAGGCGGACGCTCACGTCTTCATAGCAGCCCTTCAAGCTTGTGCATTTGCCGCTGACTTGGAGTCTGGCAGGAAGGTGCACTTTGATGTATCGAACAGTGGCATTCCTCTTAATTTGTTCGTTGGTACCTGCCTGGTGGACATGTATGCGAAATGTGGCGAACTGAAAGATGCGCGCGATGTTTTTGACAGCATGAACACAAAGGATGTGGTGACATGGAATGCTTTGATTGCTGGGTATGTAAGATGTGGTGAACTGGAAGATGCACGCCAGGTATTTGACAGCATGGCCACAAAGAATGTGGTGACTTGGACGGCACTGATTGCTGGGTATGCCCAGCAAGGTCTTGGACATGAGGCGCTTGGTCTGTACGGACAAATGGAGAAGGAGGGCCTGATTCTGCCTGACCATTTTACTTTTGCTTGCCTTCTGAAGGTGCACTTTGATGTATCACAGTGGCATTCCTCTTAATTTGTTCGTTGGTACCTGCCTGGTGGACATGTATGCAAAATGTGGCGAACTGAAAGATGCATGCGATGTTTTTGACAGCATGAACACAAAGGATGTGGTGACATGGAATGCTTTGATTGCTGGGTATGTAAGATGTGGTGAACTGGAAGATGCACGCCAGGTATTTGACAGCATGGCCACAAAGAATGTGGTGACTTGGACGGCACTGATTGCTGGGTATGCCCAGCAAGGTCTTGGACATGAGGCGCTTGGTCTGTACGGACAAATGGAGAAGGAGGGCCTGATTCTGCCTGACCATTTTACTTTTGCTTGCCTTCTGAAGGCCTGTGCAAGCACTGGTGCCTTACAGAAGGGCAAGCAGGTGCACTCACAGATTGTTGAGAGAGGACTGCTAGATGACGTAGTGTTGGGTAACTGCCTTGTGGACATGTATGCGAAATGTGGCGAACTGAAAGATGCACGCCAGGTTTTTGACAGCCTGAACACCAAGGATGTGGTCACATGGAATGCCCTGATATCTGGGTATGGTACTTGTGACGATGGTCAGACTGCACTAGCTTGTTTTGAGGAGATGTTAGTCGATGGTATTCAGCCTGATGGTGCTACTTTTACTTGTCTTCTAGCTGCATGCAGTCATGAGGGACTGGTCCAGGAGGGTCGCAAGCACTTCGATTCCATGGCTGAACAGCATGGCATCAAACCTACTACTGAGCATTACAATTGCATGATTGATCTTCTTGGGCGTGCGGGCCATTTAGATGAGGCTGAGAAGATGCTATTGTTCTGCGAGGGCCAAAGTAATGTTGTGGGCTTGAGGTCTTTGTTGAATGCCTGCAAAAGTCACGGGGATTTAGAGAGGGCGATGTGGTGTTTTGAAAGCATTGTTAGGCTGGACCCTCAGCGGGCGTCTGCATATGTGCTCATGGCCAACGCCTATGCAGATGCAGGTATGTGGACTGATGTAGACAGGATTGAAACACAAAGAATGGTAGCAGGAGCTAGCAAGAAACCTGCTGTGGCGACCATTGAGGTGAATAAGCAGGTACATAGATTTCTGGTGGGAGAAAGGAATGAGCATATTGCACAACAGGTAGAGAGCACGAATGTACGTCTGAAGCAGGATGGAGGCCACGTCCCTCACACCAAGTTGGTGTTGAAGGCACTGTGTGAGACGGAAAAGGAAGATTTGCTTTGTGGGCATGCTGAGAAACTAGCTCTGGCGTTTGGTCTCCTGAACACTCCGAGTGGGACACCTCTGGTGGTAACAAAGAATCTACGTATGTGTAGTGACTGCCACAGTTCTACGGAGATCATGTCGAGGCTTGAACAGAGAGACATTGTTGTGAGGGATGGGTACCGTGTGCATCGATTCGCAGCTGGTTGTTGCAGTTGTAAGGGTCGACCATGAGAACAACGAAGACTATTCAGTGCTCAAGTGTGAAAAGCAGAAAAAGGTGCTTTTTGTTCTTAGGGTCAATGTTCTTGCTTAACTTCATCCTACGATCTGGGTTTTGCAACATACTCAGTATACGGTGCCCTGTAGCAAGAAAGCCTAACCCATTCGTTCATATCAGATAGGTTCCTGGGCGAGCAGCCCGCTTTCGTTATCCGGCATATCCTTTCTGTAAGTTGTCAGCGAGGTCGTCTTGTTCCCCTTTTTCTTCTTGGGTGGGTGCGTGGACGGCACATTTTACACATTTGTGCATGACGGGTCCTTGACGTAACTGTCTGCTGTACTCTATGCGTAACAGTACGTGATGGAAATTTCTGTAGAACAACTATCTGCCTAAAATACATCATGTGGATCATGTGTAGTAGAAGCCCACAATGTCCAACAGCTGCGGATAACCCGTTACCAGGTTTGCATCTACATAACATACAGTATCAGCCCAAGGCTTGAGTGACGAGTAGATGATGGGCGCAAATATTGAGAAGCTGCTTGATCCTTGTGCCTGCTCCCCCATCAAATCTCATACAGGAAGAGTACAAAAGCAATACCATAAATTATTCAACACAGATACAGTACAGTATTAAAACAAGGTTTGCAGGATTGCAGCTTTCGATGGCAACTACGATGGTCAGCCATAGTGAGGCAATGGCTTACAAGGAGACAATCAGCAGCCACCTCCTCCTCACCCTCCACACCCACCTCCTCCACACCCACCTCCTCCACACCCGCCTCCTCCACATCCACCACCACATCCCCCACCACCACAGCCACCGCCGCCAGCACCACATCCTCCACCACAACCACCACCGCAAGCTCCACAACCTCCTCCACCGTACCATATTGGAGGAGTGAAAAACCACCACTGGTAGAATAGCAGATTACTGGCCATAATATCTCCTCTGCTTGCATACGTATAGTTATCTCTGGGATCCCGGAACCCTCCATTGACTGTCACAGCTCCTGCAAACGTTGTGTCCACAGTTCAGATCACAAGCTGGAAGCACAAGGTTGACGAATCGGACAACTCAGGCCAAGTCCAAGAGCTATACCCCACTGGTTGTCAATGGACTGCTTTCGGTGCTTTTTCCGACGTTGTGTTAGAAAACGCTCTGAATACATGTCAAACAGAGATGTCCCGATTGCTGTGGAAACCAGCAACACCAGCACCACATTCTCATCCGGCTGGATCTGCACGACCAGTGCAGCTATCGCTTATGCACTAGATTTCGGTTGGGGCAATTCGGTACTTGGTCAGAAAAGAAACCCGCGGGCATTCTTACCTCCATAGTTCCAGACTTCCAGTTGAAGAGAGCAGTAGCCTTGCCATGAGGGTGTTCACCACTGTAACGAATAAGAGTCACAAAGCCTTCTTCGTCTGCTGATGGGGCACCCTCAATCTCATACTGCAGCTTTCTTCCTGGCAACAAGATGGCCTGAGACACGCAGCTCATCATTATTCCTGAATCTCATGGTTTCTCTGCCGCCAGATTTGGCATCAGGTCTAGAGCGTAGTTGCAATGGAACGATGAATGGTCAGAGTTATACTGTGCTCCCATACCACACCAGGAACCAGCAGAGAAGAGAGCAGCTCACCGGGCTACCGACATTGCCCGTGAGTTCGAGTTTGGGAACAATGACATCAAATACACCGCTTTCAGGCATTGTTATTTCGAGGTGTGCTCTGTTCCCAGGTAAGTACCACCTTCTTCGGAACCGGCGGTTCTCCACTGGGGCGAAGTCGTGCTCGGCAGACCCAGCAATCTCATCTGCATCGCACAGAGAAACAGGTGAAGACCCACCACAGTTTTTGCTTGCTGCCTTTCTTGAGGCAACTACAAGATAACAAAGATTAGTCAGAGATGCAAGCTCACCTGGGGCTTTACTACAGTTCTTGTGACGCATCTCCGGCATTGTAGACTTGTACCATGCCCCCTTATGTACATGAATCACCTTTTGCCAATCGTCCACAGGGAGAGGCTTCTCTCTTGGCACTCTTGCGGCAGCCCCTGTTGCAGCCCTAAAGGAATTGTTGATCACACAGGATGGGTCTTGTGAAACATTCAGATAACAGAGCAAGCTTTTCAAACACACATACTGATAGCGGAAAACTTACAAGATTCGCACAGCGTACACCTCGACGTTAGAATGATCGACTACGGTTCTGGATATCCATCGACCCTTTTGAGGAATTCCTGATGATGGATGGCCGGAAATGACAGTAAGCCCATTATCATCCGTGGCATGCCTCAGAGCTTCCGTTCGAAGAAGGTATGGCCCTTTCGTAGGTGGTGTGACAGAGACTGAAAGACGCAGAGCAGCAGGTTTCGAGTCTCCTCTGCCTGGTCTAGGTGACAAAAGTGGAAAATACTTGTCAAGTGATAAGGTTGGAGAAGCCAGCAGCTCCTTCCACGAGATAGGCACTGCGCCAATTTGCTTGGAGGCCGTGAGCTTGCCGAGCATGCCGTCCTTCTTCTTGAGCAGCCCGAAAACCAGCCCATGTGTGGATGTTTCACACTCAATACTCCAAACATGCCTCCACTCAGGATCTTGGGAGTACGGCACTTTCGGAGTATCAAGCTTGAAGTCTTTGAACCTGTTGGACACCTTGAGGCGCACAAAGAGCTTGGACTTGAGGCTAGCTGGTACATTCCTGGCTCCCAGCACAGCTATATGGGCCTGCGCAAACACACAGGCAGGCTCCCTCAATCCGACATCCAGAGCTGCCATCGACACCCGACACCCGACACGCGGATGCTTCCTGTAGAGAAAAGAAGCGTACCTCGAGCACTTCCCGAGTGCCCAAGTGCGCCTGTAGATGACGGAATTCTGGAGCTCCTATAGAGTCTCCACTTTGCTGTGACAGAGCTGGCCCCGGAACAGGTGTTGGTGCCTCACCACGGTAGAATACTCCTGCGCGCAAGTACTCAAACCCGTATACCTGTCCCCACAGCTCACATGTTGCCGAGAACCCTACATTAAGCTTCTGCCCGGAGCTTCTGTCACTATCAGTGTCATCGTGGTTGAAGATTCCTCCCAGAAGCTCCGTCGTGTCAGCCTGATAAGCCACAGGACTCAGTTGATGCGCGTGCCAGAAGAGATCGATGTCGTAGGTGGGCACCAGAAACACCTCGCCTGCCTGGCTGGATTGTTTCACACGAGCCAGATACAGGAAGGCTTTGTACCGCATCAAGGAGACTTCCAGAAACCTTGCGTCCGTCATGTAAGCACGAGACACCTGAAGCCCAAGATCGGGGCGTCCATGGCCAGACGAAGGTGCGTCAGAAATCATAGACCTGCTTCAAAAGCAACAGCTGGGACGCGGGAGTGCAGCTTCGTGAGAGACCCACCTGGTAGAAGAAGGATCTCTGCCTGGCCACTGCCGCAGCCAAATCGTAGCTGCCATCACCGGTTTGCGGTTGCGGAGTTCCCGCAGGTTGTCCCACAGGCTGTCCCACGACCATCCCGCTGCTGTTTGCGAAAACACTAAGGTCAAGGACGTATGGCTCATCCGCATACCGCTGTCTCCACAGCTCCGCCGTCCTCTGCCTCGCCAGCTCCTGCCTTGCCCCGGCCAGCAGAGGAGCATCGATGATCTTCCCGTACAGTGCCTTGCAGTCCTTTGCATACTGGACCTGCGTCAGCAGACAGTGCTGAGCAACTGGCACAAATGCTCAAGACAACAAATCCATGGACAAAAGTCGCAAGGCTGCGTCACTTACGGGGCTAAGGCGATGGCAATGCCAGATCCAGGCACAGTCTAAAGGAGGAACGAGATGCTGCCCATCTGCCTCAGCTGCCAGAGGTAGCCAGCAGGACTTATACCTGAATCACAGCACAAGTTAGAGTCTCCATTCTCCATAAAGACAGTTCCATGTGACCCAGAAAATGCACACAACACTGCACTACCTCTTGATGGCTCGTGTGATGGCTTCGTCGTCCCAATACAGACATGGATTTCGTTCCACCTGAGAAAGGAAATCTAACAAGATGTTGGCAGCTTCAATCAAATTCACGCTAATTTTTATTGTTTGAGCAGACCCCCATTCGGCCTCTGGACTCCTCGAGCTCGCCATTCGGTCGGCTCTGGCTCAAATGAGAACTCTACTGGATCCTACTCAACCGGTGCCCCTCGGTGACCGTTGTGTGAGTTGTGCAACCTCAGGGCCCTGCACAAACCACCCTTCCCCTGCAAGCAGAGCCAAGCTTGGCTCCTTCAAATAGATTGGGACAGGATAGTTACTACCTCTGGGAACTGTACACACGGACATCTTTGAGCAGAAGGCTGAGCCCTTCGCCTCTGCTTCAAGCTGAAGTCTTTTTCTCTTTCCGGGAACCTTCAAGGTTGGCCGGATGGCACCTCTTCTGCGAATATCTCCTATCCTGTATGCTTTCCGATCGCGTGCAGCGTTCTGCTAACTAACGGATTTCAAGTTCAATCACGTTCATGTTTCAAGAGCATTTCAAGAACAACTTCTTTCAAGAGCATTTGAAGTATACGAGAACCGAACGGGATATGAAGGAGCCAAAGGTAATGTTTATTTGGACTTGGTAAAATATATTTTTCACAGATTACTATCAGAAGAAGAAGTCTATTAGGCATAGACTTGGTCTCTTTTGGACGGATTTCTGTAGATTTTTTTGTTTCGGAAATGTGGAAAATACATTCAGCTGATCAAAATCGTGAATTTTCCTTTTCATGGGATTGGGTGCATAAAAACTTGTATCATGGTGTGTGCTGAACCCGAGAATGACGATCGTCTCAAATTGGGACTTTGAGGTATGTTCTCGGGCTCTTACGAAAAAACATGGCGCTGATAAATCTATGGAATACCGATCTGGTCACTCGGATTCATGAGTGTGACTTTGTATGTATGCTGCAGAAATATGCCACGGCATCTTTCAGATACTTGCATACAATACACGTATAATACCTGCCACATCAGCTTCGGTAGGTTCGTACGCGGGGCAAAAACTTTCAATGACACAATGTTAGCCTGGTGTTCCGATTGTGTCATGCACATGTTTTCTTGTTTAGGGTTCTAGGGTTCCAATCACCACACATACATGTTAAACAAGCAGCCAAGACATTGTACAGGGAGTGCAGGAGCAGGGGGGAGGCATTGCCTGAGTACCTGCAGCAATGGAAGCAGGCTGAAGCCACGCCGTGGGCATGGACAGGGATCAACCTGTTGCGTTATGTGGTCCAGTAGGCCCTTTGAACTTTACACTTGTGTACTGCAGGCTTTTTTGGGTGCAAGCCTTGTATGTGTGCGATTGTTTTCATGAAAGCCCTTCTTGTGTTGGTCCTTGTGATACAAACTTGTTTCAGAGTACTTAGTGCCATGTGAAACTGCACCTCCATAGGGAGCAGGAAACCTTGCAGCCCTTTATGCAGCAGTGCCAAACACTGCAGCCCTACACGCAAGGGCAAACGCACTCAGCCGCACCGCAAACACAAACGATGAGTGCAGCGCAAACGCAAATGTAAACAGTACGCCGCCCACATACGCCGCACACATACGCCGCCCAGATGCATGTTGCAATGGCACAAAAACGCAAATGAACCCTAAACGCAACCCTAAACCCGAGAGAAAAAAAGTTTCTGTGTATCGTGAAAACTTTGTGTGCATCATCGGGTAGGTTGACGACATCGGTACACCGGGGGGCTACAGCCCCGACCGATTTGGTCATGCCTGACATACCGAAATAGTTCCGCCGTATGCGGCGGGACTATTTCTTTCTGTCCACAACCCTAAAAACATGTGGATGCCGTGTGATCAGATCGGTATTCCATATAAATCAAGAGCCGAGGGGCTTTCTTCCGCTCTCTGTTTCGCACCTATTGATGTAGAAAGCAAAAAAGAACGAACCACTAGAACATCAAGAATCTTGATTTCACACCTATTGATTCAGAAAGCAAAAAAGAGCGAACAGCCACAACATCAAGAATCTTGATGATGTTTCCCACCTATTGATCTAGAAAGCAAAAAAAAACAAACCACTACAACATCAAGAATCTTGATGTGAACATGAGAGCATTTGAGTCAACTTCAGGGGCCTTGCAGTTTCTCTTGCATGCGGGCAAGAGCACGTCATTCACTTCCCCCCTCTTTGTACAATATTTTGGCACTAGCTAAGAGAAGGTGCTGGTACGGCGTGCTCTGCGGGCAAGCGAATGGGAGGGCACCGTGTGGGAAGACTGAAGGATCGTGTGGCAGCCCATGATGGTGGAAAGAGGAGAGGAGAGGAGGAAGCAAATGTATCTCTCTCATTGAGATGAGGGCTCTGGGGGTATTTATACCCTCCAGCAGGGCTCCCTAGGAAGCTCCACAAGAAGCCCCTAGGAAACAGCGCAAGAAGCTTCCTAGTTATTAGCTTCAGCTAAACTAATGACACCTAACTTAGACTAAGCGTATTAGTCTAAGTACATTGGGCTTTAATACCCTTACAACCTCCCACTTAAAGGCCAATTTACCTTCGTAGAAGAATGGGCTACCTCATGCCCATCAGTGTCCGAGCTTGTGCAAATTGCTCCGTAGAGAATCCCTTGGTAAGAATATCTGCAAGGTTCTGGCTGGTGTGAACCTTGACAAGTTGTACCCTCTTGTCATCCAACATCTCTCGAATAAAGTGATACTTCACATCCACATGTTTAGTCTTCGCATAAAACACTAGATTCTTTGCCAATTGGATAGCACTCTGGCTATCACAATACAACACTGGCAGCTCAACCTTGATCCCCAAGTCTCCCACTAAACGAGCAAGCCATATGGCTTCCTTGCAAGCCTCAGTTGTCGCAACATACTCGGCCTCTGTGGTAGATAGCGTAATGCACGACTGCAAACGAGATCGCCATGAGATCGCCTCCAAAGGCACATGAAGACATAACTCGATGTGGACCTCCTTTTGTCCATATCCCTGCATAATCGATCTGTACCCAACCACATGCATCTTCACTACCAAAACATATGCACAAAGCTTTTGTACCATTCAGATACCTCATAACTCCTTTTACTGCCTCCCAATGCTTCTTGCCAGGGTTTGACATAAACCTGCTAACCACTCCCACTGCAAAGGCAATGTCAGGACGTGTAGCAATCATTGCATACATCAAACTCCCTACGGTGATGAGTATGGGACCTTCTCCATTTCAGCTTTTGTCCTCCTCGTAGCTTGGGCAATCCGCTTGAAAGTTTCACATATGGAGGCAATGGAGTACCCAATGGCTTCCCTTCTCCATGTTGAAACGTTGAAGCACTTAATGTATTCCGTCGAGACAAATAAAGCACGCTTATGTCTGCTCCGACGAATACGCATGCCAAGTATATGGCTCGCCTCCCAAGTCTGCTATTTCAAAGTGAGCATTCAACTTTGACTTCAACGAAATCTCATCAAGATCGCTTCCAAAGAATTAGCATATCATCCACATAGAGGATCAAAATGAGCAAGCTTTGATCCTTAGCTTGCTTCAGATAGAGGCAATGATCCTCATCGCTACGTTTGTAGCCTTGAGAAAGCATAAATGAGTGGAACTTGTGATACCACTCTGGGTGCTGTTTCAAACCATAAAGGCTCTTCCTCAACCCGCACACCGATTCTCTTTGCCCTTCTCAACAAAACCTTGGTTCTTTGCATGTAGACGCCCTCTTGAAGGTCACCATGCAAGAATGCCGTCTTGACATCCATCCGCAAGTTCCATATCATTCGCAACCAAAGCAAGAACACATCGCAAAGTTGTCATTTTGACTCGGTGAGAAAATCTCATCAAAGTCAATGCCTTGTTGCTTGAAACCCTTAGCAACCAATCGTGCCTTGTACTTTGGTTTGCCATCAAGCGGTATGACCTTCATCTTGTACACCCATTTGCACGGTAGTGCCTTCTTATCCCTAGGCAACCAAACCAACTCCCAAGTTTGGTTCTTATGCAGCGAATTCATTTCTGACTGCATGGCCTTCTCCCACTTCTCTTTGTTACTCATTGACATGGCCTCTTTGTAAGAAGAGGGTTCCCCACAATCTGTCAGCATGACATAATCCAGAGATGGATCATACCTGTCAGGAGGTCGTGTAATCCTGCCTGACCTACGAAGCACAGGCACCTCTATAGGTGCTTGTTCGACTCTTGGTTCATCTACCGGTGGAGGAATGTGCTCCTGCACATTACCACGGTTATCAACCATGATGATCATGTCCATCTTCTTGAAGATCACCCTTCGCACCTCCACTTGGAGTAGGCTTCTGCATCTTGTTCTCATTGAAGAACACGTCGTTAGTACGAACAACCTTTCTAGCCTCGGATCCCACAAACGGTATCCCATCTCAGAATCACCATAGCCAAGAAAAATACATTTCTTGGACTTAGGTGCCAACTTGTCCCGAAACTCTTTTGGAACATGGCAAGATGCCTCACCAAACACTCGCAGATGCTTGTAGGATGGTTTCTTTCCAGACCATAGCTCCTCGAACCTGCTCATCAACAACCTTATTAGGAGATCATTAATAAGATGAATTGCAGAGACATCGCTCGCCCAAAACCCATTAGGCAATCCGAGTTTGACAACAAACTCGCATCCTCTCCTCGAATGGTTACATTCATCCGCTCACCACACCATTTTGTGGAGGAGTATACAGATAATTCTCTTTTGATTCCCTTGGAATCACGAATGACTGAAAGCTTTCGAAACATACTCCACCATTATCCGCCCTTAGACACTTCAATCGGTGGCCGATCGATTCTCTACAAGGGTGACAAATTTCAAACACCGCCGAACTTCATCCTTTTTCCTCAAAGGATAAAACCCACACCTTGCGTGAGAAAATCATCTATGAAAGTGACAAAATAGGAGGCACCGCCTAATGATGCAGAGCATAGGTCCACATACATCACGTGAACCAACTCAAGAGGTTTACTCCTACTTTACCTCTTGTTCGATGTGATGATTTTGTCTGCTTCCCATATAAACAAAGGCTCACACATCGAGAGATCGAGAAGTTAAGAACAGGATATAACCGTAACGAGATAAAACCTTCATTCCCTTCGAGACATATGTCCTAACCGCAATGCCACAAGGAAACATTTGGCTGCTCACATTATCACATGATCTTTGATGTTTACTCAAGTGAGTACAAAGTGCCACACTTGATCCACGAGCTAACACAAGAGAACCTTTGGAGATCTTCCAAGAGTGATCCCCAAACCAGAAGTGGTAACCAAAGATCATCCAACCGCCCCGCTAATCATGCTTTTGTCAACTTCGAACATGCCTAACGCCCTTCAAAGATGAATGAAGATCCGTTGTCAAACTTGAGTTGCACATCACCAACGCCGCGATCCGCATGCAGTTATTTCCAAGCCTAACATCCTTTCCTTGTAGCATCATACGTGCTAAACCACTCTATGAGGAGTAACATGGAAAGATGCACCAGTCAATTATCCAATTGCGTAATAAATGACTATCCACGGTAATCAGCAAGATTCAAGTAAGAAGAGATAAGGACATCTCCGTCCTCAACGTAGTTTAACTCTTCCAACTGACATTGATCCTTAGCTTGCTTCAGATAGAGGCAATGATCCTCATCGCTACGCTTTGTAGCCTTGAGAAAGCATAAATGAGTGGAACTTGTGATACCACTGGTGCCTGCTTCAAACCATAAAGGCTCTTCCTCAACCTCGCACACCGATTCTCTTTGCCCTTCTCAACAAAACCTTGGTTCTTTGCATGTAGACGTCCTCTTGAAGGTCACCATGCAAGAATGCCGTCTTGACATCCATCCGCATAAGTTCCATATCATTCGCAACCAAAGCAAGAACACATCGCAAAGTTGTCATTTTGACTCGGTGAGAAAATCTCATCAAAGTCAATGCCTGTTGTTGCTTGAAACCCTTAGCAACCAATCGTGCCTTGTACTTTGGTTTGCCATCAAGCGGTATGACCTTCATCTTGTACACCCATTTGCAGTAGTGCCTTCTTATCCTAGGCAACCAAACCAACTCCCAAGTTTGGTTCTTATGCAATTCATTTCGATCGCATGGCCTTCTCCCACTTCTTGTTACTCATTGACATGGCCTCTTTGTAAGAAGAGGGTTCCCCACAACTGTCGATGACATAATCCAGAGATGGATCATACCCGAGGTCGTGTAATCTGCGACCTCGACACAGCACCTCTATAGGAGCTTGTTCGACTCTTGGTTCATCTATCGGTGGAGGAATGTGCTCGCACATTACCACTTATCAACCCGCCCATGATGATCATGTCCATCTTCTTGGAAGATCACCCTTCGCACTCCACAGTTGGAGTAGGCTTCTGCATCTTGTTCTCATTGAAGAACACGTCGTTAGTACGAACAACCTTTCTAGCTCTGGATCCCACAAACGGTATCCCATCTCACTAGAATCACCATAGCCAAGAAAAATACATTTCTTGGACTTAGGTGCCAACTTGTCCCGAAACTCTTTTGGAACATGGCAGTATGCCTCACAGCCAAACACTCGCAAATGCTTGTAGGATGGTTTCTTTCCAGACCATAGCTCCTCGAACCTGCTCATCAACAACCTTATTAGGAGATCTATTAATAAGATGAATTGCAGAGACATCGCTCGCCCAAAACCCATTAGGCAATCCGAGTTTGACAACAAACTCGCATCCTCTCGAATGGTTCTGCTCATCCGCCACACCATTTTGTGGAGGAGTATACGATCAATTCTCTTTTGATTCCCTTGGAATCACGACCGAAAGCTTTCGAAACATACTCCACCATTATCGTCCTTAGACACTTCAATCGGTGGCTGATCGATTCTCTACAAGGGTGACAAATTTAAAACACCGTCGAACTTCATCCTTTTTCCTCAAAGGATAAAACCCACACCTTGCGTGAGAAAATCATCTATGAAAGTGACAAAATAGGAGGCACCGCCTAATGATGCAGAGAGGCATAGGTCCACATACATCACTGAACCAACTCAAGAGGTTTACTCTACTTTACCTCTTGTTCGATGTGATGATTTTGTCTGCTTCCCATATAAGCAGTGCTCACACATCGAGAGAAGAAGTTAAGAACAGGATATAACCGTAACGAGATAAAACCTTCATTCCCTTCAGACATATGTCCTAACCGCAATGCCACAAGGAAACATTTGGTCGCTCCACATTATCACATGATCTTTGATGTGTTTACTCAAGTGAGTACAAAGTGCCACACTTGATCCACGAGCTAACACAAGAGAACCTTTGGAGATCTTCCAAGAGTGATCCCCAAACCAGTGGTAACCAAAGATCATCCAACCGCCCCGCGCTAATCATGCTTTTCGTCAACTTCGGAACATGCCTAACGACCTTCAGTATGAATGAAGATCCGTTGTCAAACTTGAGCTGCACATCACCAACGCCTGCGATCTGGCATGCGTAGTTATTTCCAAGCCTAACACATCCTTTCCTTGTAGCATCATACGTGCTAAACCACTCTCTATGAGGAGTAACATGGAAAGATGCACCAGAGTCAATTATCCAATTGCAGAATAAATGACTATCCACGGCGTTAATTGAAAGATTCAAGTAAGAAGAGATAAGGACATCTCCGTCCTCAACGAGTTTAACTCTTCCAACGACATTCAAGTCGCCTTCTTGTCGTCCGCTTCTTCTCTTTTCCTTGGTCCTTTTGAACTTCTCGCACTCTCTTTTGAAGTGACCCTTTTGTGACAATAGTGACACTCCACATTCTTGTTACGACTACGAGATTTGCTACGAGAAAAGCTTCGTCCGGTTGCTTCCCTTCGCAGCGGGACCTCCCTCTCACTATGAGGGCACCGGAACCTTTGGAAGGTTCCATGTTTTTCCTGCTCACCTCCTCGCCAATGCTACCTTCTACATTTACAATGGTAAGACCACTAGCAAAGTGTAATTACTCAGTCGCATTTAAAGGTGTCCCAACTCTCGTAATGTGACCAATGAAACATAGCTCTCACTAACTGGGAATGTGATACCTTGAGATGAGAGTGGCTGAAAATGGTATTGAAATCATTCGGATGATCGGACATCCTCGTCCCTTCCTTCATCTTCAAGTCCACCAGTTGTTTCAACCAATACACCGAGAAGCCGCACTTTGCTTCTCATACAGTCACATACCGCCATACAGTAACTCGTGGTCTTATCTTTCACATTGAAGTACACTGTTTTTGACAATGTTAGCATGATAGTAGATCTAGCAAGCTCATCCAGGTCCTGCCACTCATCCTGTGTCATACTATCTGGTTTGACGCCTAACAGCTTTATGGGCTTGATCTGCTTTTTCTGCACTAGAACATTATACACTTGTTCTTTCTAGAACGGGAAGTTAGTACCATCTAACTTCTCGATATTGAACATGACGTTTTCTGATGATGAAGACATCATGATTCAAAAATCGATATAGATGAAACACTCGACTCGCCTTGTCAGAAAAGGCAAAATTTTTTTTTTGTAATGTAGAAACTGCAAGTTACCGTTGTGGTAATTATGCCTTGTCGCTGGCATGCACCACCGTGGCTCACTTGTCGGCGGGTCATTGTGGAGTTGAAAATTTTCTCTCAACGACGCAAATCCCAACGTTGAGGTCCCACCACCGTGCGGCCGTGTATTGCCGCTGACCGCCACGAGTATTCTACCGTATTTCGCAATATTTTGCTCGCCTGGCCGCCGCGCCGCGCCGCGCCCGCGCCCGCCCGCCACCGCGCCGCGCCGCGCCGCCGCGCCACCGCCGCGCCCGCGCCGCCGCGCGCGCTGCGGCCGCGCGCGCCCGCGCCCGCGCCGCCGCGCCGCGGCCTCGCGGCCTCGCGGCCTCGCGGCCTGCGCCCGGCGCCGCCGCGCCGCGCGCCGCGCCGCCGCGCCCGCCGCGCCGCGCCACCGCGCCGCGCGCGCTGCGGCCGCGCGCCGCGCCGCGGCCGCGCGCGCTGCGGCCGCGCCCGCGCCGCGCCACCGCCGCGCCCGCGCCGCGCCCGCGCCGCGGCCGCTGGCGATATGGATCACCTGCAATTCCACGAGCTGCTGCCAGCCCTACAGGTAGAATTTTCTAGCATCTCAACACAACCAGACCAAAGCTCTGATACCAGTTGAAGGATCGTGTGGCAGCCCATGATGGTGGAAAGAGGAGAGGAGAGGAGGAAGCAAATGTATCTCTCTCATTGAGATGAGGACTCTGGGGGTATTTATACCCTCCAGCAGGGCTCCCTAGGAAGCTCCACAAGAAGCCCCTAGGAATCAGCGCGAGAAGCTTCCTAGTTATTAGCTTCAGCTAAACTAATGACACCTAACTTAGACTAAGCGTATTAGTCTACGTACATTGGGCTTTAATACCCTTACAAAGACGGCAGACGCGTTTTGGGAAATATATAAGTTTGGGTAGGGACGATGTAGTGATAGTCATGGATTGATACGAAACGTTTGATTTCAACAAACTCAATTTTGTGAAGGATTTGCTTATCAGAACACCTGAACTCGTTTTAGGTTACGTTTTTTGTGCTAATTTTCGGAGAGGATGCTCCCCTGGGTGCGCTGGTCAGAAAGTTGTGTTCATACTATGCACCTATAATACGGTATCTTTTGAAGGGGGTGAATATTCACGAAGGGGGTTTTCTGAAATTTATCTCCTGAAGGGGGTTTCATATGGGTATTGAACTCGTGGTTTTTGAGGTATGGGTGAATGTAAGGCAGAAAAGAAGGGCGAAAATTCCTGTGAACGAGTGATACAAGGTCCATTTCATGCCAGTGAAGGGTTATGGTGAAAGAGGTAACCTTATTTGGGGTGCATTTAAGACTCATGACAAGGGCCATTGCTGTCGGTCACTGCCGGTCTTTCTCGTACAACAACCCTAAAGACTCGTAAAAAGCACGGTGATCAGAATTGGATGACAAGCTAACCCCCTGACGGCCGAGGAGCAAAGCAAGTTCGAAGAAGAGGCGCGGTACGGCGCCTAACATTGCGATGATGCCTTGCGAAAGACGGAGAGTAGCAGGCCCATAGCGGGATGTGTGTACAAAAAGACTTTGGGTGTGGGGTGGGTGAGTGGCTTCTGCACACCTTCAATTGTGCCCGCAAATATAATCACATGGTTCAATCCCACATACTGCAATCGATGAACGAAAAAAAGTGTGCGGCAACTGGTTCCCGCCGACATATCGCACAGAAAAACATGCCCGCAGGGCTCATCGTGTGTTGCCTGTCAGTATGCCGCAATGCCGAGCGAGCAACTATGGCCACACTCCCCACATGTGCTTCTGCATGTAATGGAAAAAGGCTTGAACATTGGAAGTTATTAAGCATGTGAAGTCTACAACGGCACATAGAGAACAACCACAACCAAAATCCTCTCATGGGCCTAGACTGTTTTCAGAAATATGTACTACACTTGGAAATGTGCACTCCAAACTACAGGAATTGAGCTTCACACATAACCTCACCAATTGCGTCGAAGATGACCTAACATTCAGAGGGTTTCCTACTTTTCGCCAGACTCCACGCTATCATCTTCGTTGGGCACGGCATCATGACCATCATCTTCACTGTCCTCGGTGGCACTTTGACTCGCTGGTTGAATAAAGCCTCGCAATTCAATTAACTTATCCTTGATTGCCTTCTTATCCACAGCGTACAAATGTTTCCGCCTTCAAGTTGAACTCATAATAGAGGATGATAGTTTAGTGAACAAAAACCTCTACTTACACGATGGTCTATTTCTACGGCAGTCTCAAAGTAATGCTATGCTTCATGTTTTGGCGGGTACCTGAACAAGCCCATATATTCTTCGAGAACGAAGCTGCACATAGTACAGTACGAATGAATGAATGAATGAAAATAGGTCCATAGGTATTTTGGAAAATGCGCGCAACCATGGCATGAGAGGAGTTTCAATATACGCATCCATAAAGAGAACGCTGGCCGGCCGGCGCTCTTCCCCAACAAGCCTTCTACATGGGCGGCGGCGCCTTCTCCAAGCCTTGCGGCGCCTTCCCCAACAAGCCTTGCCCATGGGCGCCGGCCGGCCGCGCCCCTAAGCCTTGCCCATGGGCACCGGCGGCGGTGCCCTTCTAACAAGCCTTGCCCATGGGCGCCGGCGGTCGGCGCCTTCCCCAACAAGCCTTGCCCATGGGCCGGCCGGTCGGTGCCCTCCTCATGTACCTCCCCACCCCATGGGCGCCGGCGGCACCTCCCATGCATGTTCTCCTCATGGGCTGCCGTTAATAAAATAAATAATTAGTGCTTCCTATGTGTCTCAACCTGGGATAGCTACTCAAGTGGTTTGGAAACAGGGTCATCGGCTCGAATCCTCAAGAGGTTAAAAAAATAAACTTTGTTGATTTTATGGGCGCATGGGCGCGGGCATTTAAGGGTGCTAGCATGCCCATCTATTGAGGATGACTTGAGGTGTGCAGGATATATTCCACAACGGATCCATGGGTATGAGGTTTTGCCAGATGCTAACAAAGAATTGACATTCGAGGCCCACCGCAGAGGACTTGCGCAATTCTGGGCAAAGGTTGTATGTATCAACGAGAAGGACTCTTTGAAAGCGCAGGTGGTTTTTTTGAATGCTCGTCGACTGAAGACCAAAACTGAGAAGGACTGAATGAAGACTCAAGGGCTTTAGGCGAGAACGATAGCTTCGATGAACAGGAACTAGAGCGGATTCGAAATTCGGTCATCGTGATGGATTCGAAGTCCGCTCTAGCACCGGATAAGTCACAAGTTAGCGATAGAGAGTAGGTTTATGGTTCTGTAGGCATCTAGATGTGCTTCTTCTCTGTGTTCGTAATAACTTTTGGACCCGTTGCAGTGAGGCAATTGATGATTTCATTTTCCCCGCTTCCTCAAGCGAAGGCGCCGGCAGGCCGGCGCCTTTGCTTGGATTTGTTGTCTTTGTGTGTTGGAAACGGGTTTTCATGATAACTACTTGTTAGAAAACGGTCGACCTTTCTTGAAAACAAGGTAAAACGCATATTTCGGGACTGTGTAGAATGTGCTAAGAGGGTTTCCATGTCACAGAAGGGGGTTCGGATATTCACCCCCTTCGAAAGATACGGTGTTCTATGCAGAATTCACTTCCCACAAGCCACAATCTTCCAAAGTCGTAGAATTGTGGCTCCCGTTATGAGATGCCTTTTTGTTTATGTGTGAATCAGATGCATGCGAATTGCATACCATTGGAAAGTCCGTGATAGCATGAGAAAGGCCTCATTTTCCCACATTTATTGAGCACGAGATGAGGACATGAAAATGGAAAGATTGCAGCTCATGAATTATTGGAAAAATAGGCCAGTAGAACCTGATTATTGTGGATTATCTACTTGCACCAAGAGCATCATCTCCCTCTAGGCATCTAGGCACAGGATGCTTAACTACAACAATTTTATAAGAGTATGTGCAATATTTTCATAAATGTGTGTCCATTTAGTTTGAGCCCTTTGGATACACATTTATAGTTATATTTTTACATATTAATTACACTCCCTTTCCTTCGGAGACACTTTTTTAATTAGATCAACATGGTCATCATGTTGATCTATGTCGCATCAAGTTGGTCTAAGGTGTCACTGGGTTTGTGGGTTAGAACAATTAAAACATTTTTTTACCCTTAACCCTAAATTTGGAATATTTATTACTATAATTTTTAAAAAATATAACTACTCTAGAGTTGCGACTTTGTGTGTCTATTTTTATTCACCAAAAACTCAGAAATAATTCAATGGATCTAGAACTTATTATCTATAGAGATATCGTCACTTACAATGTTTTTTTTCTTTTTGCTCGATTAAAATAGCCCTAAACCTTACATAAAAACAGAAAGAAGTCTATTATATACTCTCAATGGACTATAATACTTCTTTTTCTTCTACTTGGGTTATAGGAAGGTCATGCCAAAGAAAAAAAGGTATGAACATTCTTGTCTTCGGTAACCTAGTTGGGTGGGAGGAAGGTCGTGCCAAAGAAAAAAGTATGAACCTTCTTGTCTTCGGTAACCCATGTGGGGGTGATAGAAAGAGAAAACAAAACGCTTGAATAAGTTCAAAGGCCTCCGCTGCCAGGAACCGAACCCACATCACATCGATGCCAAGAGACGGCAACTACAACGACATGTCATAGCTTCATTTTTCTTGGGCATAATTTTGCTTCAAGAAGGCACTGGAGTCGATTTCCACTGAAGACACCTATCGAAGAAATATGGGCACCGCATATATTTCCACCGGAACAGACATGTGAAAGCGCTCCCAGACACCACGATTTAAATTTCAAAGAATTGGTGTATAACAGCAAGTGCGCCACTTCAGTCGGAACCCGCTGCTTGACGGCGTCGGCCAGACTTCACACATCTGTTCATGAGGTAAGCAGCCTTTCCTCCCTTCTGAGGGCACTCACCATTCCTAACGTACCATTGATCGAGAGATTTTACAGAATCCCAAACCCAGTCAATCTTTAAGAACTCTTGATCCCTCAAACTCTTTTTAAAAACTCATCCCCTGTTGATGAAAGATTTTTACTTCGATCAACAGAGTGCGTCAGTCAGTCTCTTGAGTACTCTTGAGGGAACTCTACATCCCTCAATCTCTTGGAAAAAACTCACCCCCTGTTTGATCGATTGGTATAATTTTGGTAGTCCCTCCTGTCTTTCAAGAAATCACTTCCTGAGGATCGATACACAAAATCTCATTCCCTTACTGAGCTACAAATCCAGATGGTTAGTTCCCCCACGCTTCGTGATTCAGTAGATGTCAGAGATCACGTGTAAGACCCATTGCTATCAACGTCGAAAAGATCAAGTCGCGCACCTCTGGTTTGTTCCCCACACCTAAAAAGTGGAGCACTCCAATCTTTTTCTTTTGGTTGTGCCTGTAGATGGCCAGCACCTCTCCTGTGGCCTCTACGAAGCATTCATAGTAGGTCTTTTTCCTCTTCTTTCGACCCAGCAGACGCACCTGTCCAACTCCCTCACTGTGGAGCCCTACTATGTCTATGTGGCTGAAAGCAAGGAGGACATCATAACGCTGCTCGACGTACTGACGACGATGTTCGTCGCGTTTCCGAAAGTGACGACTCACCAATAAGCTCCCCGCTCGACTTCGTCCGATTCCGTTTTCCACCTTGGCACTGGTTACCGTACCGTGCAAGGAACCACCGGAGGTGATGAAGGCGTTCAGCTCCTTGCTCCCTGAAAGGCTTTGCTTCTCCTCTGGAAGGCGGATGTCATACACTCCTGCCGTTGCGTTCTCTAAGCTCGCCGACATCCTTCTTGCTCTGCCGAACAAAGAGAGAGGATTGTTGAGCCATGTCGTCGCAGTGTATACCCGCCTCTTGCTGGAGTCTGAGACGGTGAACTGAACCTGTTTCCCTCTCTTGATTTTGGATGCGAGGTTGCGGGGCGTTACCAGTTCCAGCTTGTTCACCCCAGCCGACGGATCTCGCAGTGTCTCCGACTCCTGGCTATGCAGCGGCTCCGAATTCTTACCCTGCCGCTAACCATAAAATGAACACCACTTCAGCTACCAGCTCATTAGGGCTGCCAAGGGAGATTCGCAACAGGTACCTACCTCGAGGAAGATGGAAAGATCATCTGCCAGCCTCTGCGTCTCGTCCGATTGGAGTTGCACCTTCTCGATGCGTTCAGTGTTGGCGCATGCGCAAGAGCAGAGAATGAAGTGGAGGAGTCCGTGTGGACTGTTATGGAGATAGTAAACCAGGGAGAAGGTTTTGGATGCAGATATTCTGGCCCTGAGCAACAGCCGCTCCCTGTCCGCTTCATCGTTGCAATGGTTCTGCAAGTGACAAGCTTAGCAAGCCAGTGCACCGAGCACTTGGTGCTCCAGGTAGCAAGCTCCTGCAAACTTGCAATCTACAAGCTGCACTGCTTTCACCTTGCAAAGGTTGAGTTGATTGCGCACGTGCAAGATCCAATCCTTAAGAACTACATAGCTGGACCGCGTGGAGGCCTCGCCGGAGTCTATCAAAATGTTCAAGTATGGAAGAGCTGCCGAGAAAGTGGAGACGATATCCTGCACAAGCGTCTCGGCCACCACTAGGATTGCCATCCCGCAAAGCTTCAAAGGAGATGTGCATCGTGCTCTTACAGTGGTCCGAGGACCTTTCTTCTCAAGGTTTCTTCCATGGTTGACGGTTCCGTGACGCTCTTTGTGCGTCACGCGTTTCCTTTGGCCTCAAGTAATGTGTGGCCCACACTTTGCACTTTCACCACGACGAATGACAAAATGGACTCCTGACTTGTTAAACTACACCTTTACACTCGGCTCACAGCTACCCAATCGGTGTCATCGTAAATGACAAACAGTGCTCTCTAACAAAGCCTTCTCGATCGGTGTTATCCTAAATGACAAACAGCGCTCTCTAACAGAGCCTCCTCGATCGGTGCCATCGTAAATGGCGAACAGCGCTTTCCAAGCTCGAGACAACGTCTTCGTCTTTTGGTGACTGCCCATCGTGAAGGCGCTTTTCTTCGTTGTGATTGTGAAAGTTTATTGTCACAGTGAAGGTGTCGTCTTCCGTGTGAATATTTACTACGACGGGAAGGTGAGCCCAAAGGATGTGGTGACTTGGAATGCCCTGATTGCTGGGTATGGACAGAAAGGGCTTGTTCAAGGGGCGCTGTTTTTGTATGGGTGAATGCAGCAGGAGGGCATGATTGTGGCTAATGAGGTTACTTTTGCTTACCTTTTTGAAGGCGTGTGCAATCGTTGGTGCCTTACAACAGAAGGGGAGGCCCTAATTGTAGCTAATGAGGTTACTTTTGCTTGCCTTTTGAAGGCGTGTGCAAGCGTTGGTGCTTTACAGAAGGGGAGGGCTTGATTGTAACTGATGAGGTTACTTTTGCTTGCCTTTTGGAGGCGTGTGCAAGCGTTGGTGCTTACAGAAGGGCAGGCAGCTGCACTCACAGATTGTGCAAAGAGGACATTTGGATAACATACTTGTGGGCGCTTCCCTAGTGGAGCTGTATACCAAGTGTGGCGAATTGGAAGATGCACGCCTCGTTTTTGACAGCTTGGCCAAGAAAATTCTTACAACGATATTTGTAATGCGCTTGGCATTATTTATAAATCGATAAATTTTACGACGTATTTGTAATGAACATGACACATCAACAATTTTACTAATATATAATCTCATAAATGACATAAATCAGGAAAAGGTGTCCTCTACAATTTTACAATGGCATTTGCGATAAGCATGCCACATCAGCAATCTTATCAATATATAACCTCATAAATGACAAAAATAAGGAAAAGGTCTCTTCCACAATTTTATAACGGCATTTGCAACAAACATGCCACATCAGCTAATAATATATTTATTCATGGATACATAATGACATAATTCATGAAAAAATTTGGCTTCTGCATTTTACAACCATAGTTACGACGCATATGCCACGTCGAACTTGCCACATCAGCAAATAATAAATCTATTCATAGGTATTCCCATAAATGGTATTATTCCAAAAAATCAAGTCTTGCACAATTTACAACCACATCTACAACAAACATGGTTTACAGCAACTTTTACAAGTACCAATTACAACATCCTTTACAAACAACATGCCATGTCATTATATATTAAAAAAATATAGTTTTATTAACAAATAATCCCCCTAGTTTCTTAAATAAAAAAGAGTTTATGCACAATTAACAACATCATGTACAACAAGCATGCCATGTCAACAAATCCCCGTTGTAAAATCCGTGCCAATATGCCATATCAACAAACCTCTGTTGTAAAATCTGTGCCACATCATATTAGTTAGGAACCCTTGTTGTAAATGTTCGAAAAACTTACAACAGGGCTTTGAGTTGTAGTAAGAGTGTTGTAGTTTTCTTTGCGCAGCCGTCATTTTCGCTGTGTTAATTGCAGTTGTGTGAAGGAGAGAAGACATAAAGCCCGCATCAAGTTGAGGGCACAACAGGTGTTCTCACTCTCTCTGTGCATGACAGGAGCTATTAAGTTCAGTGTACCAGCCTACAGACCTGTCAAGCTTCAAGGATTAGCTGATGGATAGCACATTTGCAAGCATCATGATGGCTAGCTACAATAATCTGGTGGGAATGCAAGCTCTCAATTTATAGTGGACTTAGTTGTAGGGAAGGGTTGGAAGCATGGATTGAAGCTGTTTCGAAGATGTTGAGGGCAACCAAGTGTATGTCGAGCTATAGAAGCTCTGAAGGCCCATTAATTGGGTTTTCTAACAACCAGATCCTAGAAGAAGAAACTGAACATGGTGAAATTGAACTAGGGAAGCCAAGTTTTCGGAAACTTGGCAGATGAGAATGTGAAGTATTTCACAACGGAAGTGCCTCTATTAGAGGTTGCCTTAGCTAGGATGAGTTGCAAGAGTGGAGAGAAAGCTGAAACCTTTTGAAACTGTGGCTGCGGGTTCTCGGCATCTTGCGGGTCTGGTCCGCCTACCCTACATGCTCAAAGCTTTTTCTACGCTCCTTACAAATGTCTCCTCGTTACAAGCACGATCTTGTTTCTTCTTTTCTCTAAAGCTCGGGTTCCCAAGCATGTGGAACAAAGTCTTTGGGTGGTTGAGCCAGTTGCGTCCTCATGGAATGGAGGACGCTCCCCGGGCACTTGAAAAGCATCTCCTATCCAAGACCTTGTCTAACCTCTGAGGCTCTGAGTGGAGTAAACTTCCACCTTACCAGGTGAATTGCAAGGTCCTGGATAGAAGGATAAACAGGTGCTCATCTTCTATAGACGTTGATCACAAGGTGGGTCTTGAAAACATTTCTTCACCTTCTTCTTTCCTCCGCTCAAAGACACATCTCCACCATACATCCATGCCTTTGCCTGCGATGGAAGTCTACGAAGGTGTATACAATGGTTCAATATGGTCACACTTGGGACAGATAACATGCGGAGAACTTCATCATTGAGACTGTTGCAGGAACTGGAGAAGGAGGTCATTGAATCTGTCAGGTTCGTCCCACATTGGCCAGTGGGAAGCCTGCCACATGAGAGAACGGGACGATGCGTCCTGTCACGTCTGCAGGGATCAAAAGCAAAAGCATGCTGCAGTGCCAAATGAGTCCAACCATACGAAACGAAGACGGCGCAGCACCTGGGGGAGCAGCACCAATTCGGCATGTGGGACAAGGTCTTTGGGTGGTTGAGCCAGTTGCGTCCTTATGTAATGGTCACTCTCTCCCCAAATGATGAGAGCAGGCAGGGGAATGCAAGAGGATTTCCCTTCCCAGTACCCAAAGAATCCTGCTCTGTAGAGATTTAGAGCTGCTTCCACTGCTCCAGGTTTGGAGTATGCCTGCACATGCCTACCACGAACACTCGTCTCGTCAGCGCCCACAGAGAATCTCACAAACCCACATAGGCCCATCGTGCTACTTGAGCTGTTACGGAGCAGGACCAACCTCTCGATGCCCTCGTCTGACAGAGGATAACAGGGCCCGTACTCAAGCACCTTCCTCAGAAACCTGTATCTGTTAAACCCGGACGTCTTGGGAAGTCATTGAACTGCCTAAGAAACGGATCTTCTCAGAACCCAAGGAAACTTATGCCAGCCTGACTTGCAGCTCACCTGAACATTCTTATCACCATCTCTGGAATCACTGGAAGCTGGAAGAAGTCTGCTTACATAGGCAAACACACAGGCTTCGGACTGAAACACTACAACCAGGGTGGGGCTGGAAGCAAAAAAGATCCGACACAACTTACAAATGTACCAACTCCTCAACATCTGGCGAACGTCTGACCATAAAGCCCGCCTAAACAAACTTGGGTGGGGGGAATTCACAATCACAAGCCTACGCAGCTTGTCTGGATATCTCTCAGCAAAAGCCCAAGCCAAAAATCCTCCCCAGTCATGTCCCACCTGCAACGCAATATTGCACATCAAGGGCACCTAAACTTCGACGTTGCACTAACCGAAAAGAGACAGGAAGACCTTGCAACTGCACCAAAGTGGCAGGTCTGTCTCCTCCGAAATGCTCAATCAAGTGCCACACGTCAGATTCCATAGCTTTCCGGCTATAGCTTGCCACACCCTCTGGCTTGGCCGACGAATTGAAGCCCCTCAGGTCTGGAGCAATGACACGATAACCTGCCTGAGAAAGGGCCCCAAATTGTGCCATCCAAACATACCAGAAGTTGGGAAATCCGTGTAACAACAGGACCTGCAGATCCAGCTAGCTCTTGTGAATGCAAGGCGTTTTGAAAGCAGAAGAGACGGAACGATCAGGTTCACAAGAGCTCTCTCTCCTCCTGTACAAACACTCTTTCCACTGACCAGCTCTCCAGATGGGCTTCCGCATTCCACAAAGTGAAGTTTTACTGAGGGTGTGGTGAGATATCCGTGAAGAAGTTTACACCCCTCCACCACTTCCTCTCCACAGCATTCAGAGCTGCTGTTGCCACCACCATTGTCCATGCCAACCGCTCTCATCCCGATTCTGGTTTCAACGCGCAGCGGGCTGAATCTACTCTTCAGGACTTGGATGTGCATTGGTGGACATCCAAAGCGGCACAAGCGTGCGCTCAGGCTTGACGAGAACAGGGACATCAGGGTGGATACCAGACACTAGAGAACTGAAGTTTTCAGGAACTGCAGCGATATCCCCTAAGTTTCGGCTGCCACTGACAACCACCACCAAGGATCTGAATTCAGGCCACAAGTAGGAAGGAAACTTTACGGGTATTGGAAGCACGAGCCCAGGAAGAATCGTTCGATGACCAGAAATGGACAACAGTAAATCTCGAAATCTCTTCCTTTTGACTGCAAGCATCTTACCCATGTAATTCTACAGCACACCAAGCCACTGTCCTTGCCAATTCCTGCTGTACAGCTACTCATTCTGTCCGAGGAGTACCTGCAGCCCAGCGAGCAACAGGAGCCAGGTGACCATATTATGAAACAGAGGCCTGGGTCACATGTACAAGAGGTGACAGTCCAGCCATGTGGAATAAACAGCTGGAAGGCTGTGGATCGGCTTTACTACACATGGTACTTACACACACATCGGGTGGGTGACTTGGATCAGGACACAGACGTCTTTTCCAAAAGTCTTGCCCCTGAAATAAATGGTACCTCTCAAATGAATGGGCCCTTTGGCCGTGGCATACAGCATAGTCAGCAAAGAAACAGTCGGTGCCAACAGCATAGACTTGGTAAAATCGCCATCGAGAGAAGAAGAATCATCCGGGTCAGCAAAAAATTGAACTACTGCTGAAGAACAATGTGTTAGCAACAAAAGCCTCCAGCTACTTGGTGTAGAGAACGTCCTCCCAAGGGTGACGGTACAGAGGCTGCTTCAACCGCTTCTGATCGAATGTGTGACCGATCAGCCCGATGCTACGGGCCAGGACGAACAGACCATTCAGGTACCCGATCTCAATGATCTCATCGATCTCATGCTGCGAGAACATGGCACAACTGGCCAGGAGATCCAGAAACAGGGAGCCGATGCAGCCATCCACGTTGAGCACCAAGTTGTTAGCCTTGGAGAGAGTGTAAGTCTCCACAGTGACAGCATACTCCATGTACTTTACAGAAGGGAAATGAGCCCGGGCATACTGTTGAAGCAGCTCCACCCTCTTGTCTCGATTATCCCTGCTCTTGATCCTGTGCCCGATGCCAGGCACACGAATCCCCTTCTTCTTCATGGTCTCCACAAAGTCGTAGGGCGTCAGACTCCTGTCAAACGCATCCTTAAAGTATCTAGCAGCATCATCAATAGCTCCACCAAACCTGGGCCCGATAGTCAGCAACCCTGCCACCAAACAGGACACCAGATCCTTCCCCGCCCGAGAAGTCACAATAGAGTTGTGGGCTCCCGAAACACAGGGCCCATGATCCGCACACAGCACAATACACATCTCAATGAACTTCGAACAGTACCGAGGCAGGCTCCTCTTGAACCACAAGAGCGAGATCACATCCCCCACCCCATAATCCTTCTCAATGATATTCGACATAGGAATCCCGGCATACGTCGGCTCCTCCCCTCTATCATCACAGATCGTAGACACAATATGGGTCGGAGCACGAACTTTCCCAGCCTTGATAGCCACATTTAGATCCTCTGGCACAGGAGGGGGGGCTGTCTCCGTCGCAGGCTGGATCTTCCTCTCCGCCACCAGAGCCTGGTAAGTCTCCTTGATCTTCTCCTCCAACCCCTCAAACGAAGTGGGCACAATAGCTCCCGCATCAGCCAGCGCCTTGTTCTTGGCCTGGGCGCTCTCCAGCTCCGCCCCACTTTTAGCCCCAGCATGCCCGAACTGCACTTCAGACTTGAACAGACTGGCACAAGTCCCGCTCACCCATGCCACCACCGGCTTCTGCACCTTGTTCTGCTTCAAAGCATCCACCAAAGAGTACTCATCCTTACCGCCCAACTCCCCCAACACCACAATGAGCTTGATCTGAGGGATGTTGTTGAACCTCAACACATGATCTGACAACGTAGAGCCCGGATACACATCTCCCCCGATGGCGATGCCCTCATACAGCCCGTCCGTCACCCTGGCCAGCACATTGTAGAGCTCGTTGGACATGCCCCCAGATTTGGACACAAACCCAACACTCCCTGGGCGGTAGAGCTTGCAATGGATGATGTTGTCCAGGGTCCCCGCCGTGTCCCCGATCTTGAACGCCCCGGCCTGGATCCCGCCCACAGTCGCAGGCCCGATGATCACCTTGTTGTTGGCCCGGGCGTAGGCGATGAGCTTCTTGGCGTCCCCCTCAGGGACGCCCTCCGCGATGATGGCCACCACCCGCACCGTGGGCTGCTTCAAGGCCTCCATGGACGAGGCATACGCGCTGCGGAAGGAGGCGAAATTGATGAACACATCTGCCGTGGGGTGCGCCTTGCACGCCGCCGGGACGCTGCTGTGCACGGGGACGGCGATCTCCTCCTGCCCGAAGAAGAGCTTCTGGCGTCCCCTCAGGGACGCCCTCCGCGATGATGGCCACCACCCGCACCGTGGGCTGCTTCAAGGCCTCCATGGACGAGGCATACGCGCTGCGGAAGGAGGCGAAATTGATGAACACATCTGCCGTGGGGTGCGCCTTGCACGCCGCCGGGACGCTGCTGTGCACGGGGACGGCGATCTCCTCCTGCCCGAAGAAGAGCTTCTGGAAACCCTCGGAGCCCGGGTTGATCACCCCGGCCACGGACGGCGTCTCCCTCCCGCACAGGAAGTCGAAATCCAGCATCCGCTGCACCGGGCTCTGCTTGTAGTTGTAGAAGAGCGCCTGCGTCGTCCGCGAGAAGAGCTGTCCGCTCGCCATGGCCGCAATGCTGGGCGCCCACAAAGCTCTGCTTTGCTAGCTTTGCTTGCGACCTGCGAGCTCGCCGGCAAGAGCAGCACTGAAGTGCCCAGATCGCCCACAAAGTGCGCACTATCGCCCACAAAGAGCGTACAATCGCCCACAAAAACTGCGTCGCTCGCCGGGACACGAGGTAGGTACTTGCACCGCGTTCTGCCGTGCGGGACACAACCGGCGGGCGGTCAGGCTCTCACTGTCCCCGGCGCTCACAGCACTGGGGCGCGAATGTCATGGGCAAGCTGCAGCATGCCTACTACCTAGGCTCAATAATACCACAACAACCACGTTTCTCCTAACCGAAACCAACCTGCATTCTAAGGGAAAGGATAGAGCCCCGTCATCTCCTGCTTCTAAACAAATATTTTCCTTCCTCCAACTTTTTCTTCCCAACAAAATAGGGCATGACCAGTGAGCACCTTTATTACACACATTCAGTTGGCGTAAAGAAGTGGAAGAAACCTCCCAACAAAAAAGGGCATCACCTTCTTGTCCTCCCTTCAAGGAGTGACATTTTGGCATGAGCCCAAATGGCTTAGGCCCAATGGACGCACATTCATAAGAATGTGCCAGTTAGGCATTCTATGCTTCGATCGGTACTTAGATGGGGTGTCTAGATCCAGCAAAATCACAAAACATGAAGTTGTGCTCACTCTTACAGCCAGCCCCTTGCACACACATGTGACAAGTGGCCTCACCAGCAGCCTCCGAAAGGCCACCCCAATGACCAGCCTTGGGCAAAGCCGCCTACCAGCACTACCAAATGGTACACCTATACTTGGGAGGCGGACTAGGCGACTACCATAAAAACTTCATAATAACTACTGGTGCGAAAGCCGAAGATTCAAATGAAGAGATGTTGAGGAGGGAACTCTCCCTCTTCAAGTGTCGTTGAGGCAAGCTTGGGACTAGACATGAACGGAAGCAAGGCATCTCTTCCCTCCTTTCGTGACTTTCCTCATCGACGGTTCTAGGGGGTCTGCTCGACAAACACCCTTGCTCGACAGACGACTCGGCCAAGTTTTCTAGCCCATCCTTTTGGACCCTTTCATTCCAAGGCCCACAAAGAGCCCGTCTCCGCTCTTGTTATGGGAAGGGTGTAGGAGCTTGGCTGATGGCTCGTCCATGCATCCAGGGATTTCACATCACACCTATAACCTTCACTGCAACGATGCGCTTGGTTCAACTAGTAGCTTCCTCACTTCTTGCCGGTGAAGGTGGCTATGCTCGGGACGCATCTTGCTCGTTGTCTCAATGAGAGTCAATGTATTACCACCCATATTGCCATTCGTGATATTATGTTTGCAATGGCTCGTGAAAGTAGTATATATATGGCTTGGAAGGAGTGTTGGTGAAATCATGAGATAAATAAAACCATAATAAGATATAAGAAATATGTGAAAATATATAAGGTGATGATAAATAAAATATAAAAGAAAATAGGAATAAATAGGAGAAAAATACGTGCTGATAGTGAGTCATCACAACAGCTCCGACATGGACCAGGTGACCAAGTCTAGCAAATAAGGGTTAGAAAACTAATTATTACACATGTATATAGTGAACTCATGTGTAACATGCAGTTTACGATTGTAAATGGAGACCTTTGAAGCAAGGAGGCACGCCTGTGCTCTATTGGCAACATTGTTTTTCAGTGTGTTGATTTCCTTTGCCCTATCGTGTTCATAGTTGGTATGCTTTACATACAGGTCGGTCGGTCAGGGTTGACTTGTACCTCATTTGGGGTGACCAAGTCTCTATGGCAGACGTGGTGGTTAGTGACCTTACTCAGGAATCTATCTCTGAACATGTTATGCTAAAACCGTCCAAGTTGGCCAACAACTGGAGTGGTGGCTTCCAAGGTTACTAAGTTCAGGGGAATGCAGGCCTGCACCACGCCACCTCTTCATCCCGCTTGCCTTGGAGACTCATGGGGTGTTGGCTAAAGACTTTGACAAATCTATCATGTCTTGTGCCAAAGAATACCATGGAAGGAGATATGGAGCGGTGCTACCTTAGAGTTTCTTCTATTTCACCGCATTCTTTCGGCAGCGGGTGTCCATTGTCCTCCAAAGGGCGCTTGCAAGGACTATCTTACGGAAAGCAATGACTGTTGGAGATGCATCCTCGACAAGTTCAATTTAATGTAGGCCATTCAATCTCCCTAGTTATGACATTATAGGCGTTGTAGGTGACTTAAGACATGCGGCTTAGTTGCTTCTTCTTATCTATGACCTTGATGTCTTCCTTTGATGTCTTTTAGTCGGATGAACTATACACTAGACTACGAGTACATGCAGCCTGATTCTCATGAATGGGCTCCGGTGATCTCGGGTCTCAACAATTTAGGTCCAACGATCCATGGTCTCAATAATTTAGCTCCACCATACTTCCTTGATTTTAACAATTTAGACTACAATCATCCCTACTCATGTTCTCATTTTGGTTCCATCAATTCGTCTCTTTCCAACAAGTCAGATCCCCACCTCAATTCTTATTTTCTTCTTCCAATTCCTCACCCCACGCAACAAAGCCAGTCTGCAACTATCCTTTGTAAAATCGTAATTATCCTCCTCTATATTTTCTTTTTTGACCTACCAAATTAGGAGAGAGCATGAAGACAGGGCGAAAAGGTGATTACTAGGATGCATATCATGGTACCAATATTTATCGTCTTAGTTTCTCATTTCTCTCTAGAGAGAAGCTATGTGGCTATCCTTTGAGTTGAACGCCCCCTACATAGCTTTGTTTCTCTGTTTGTGTACTTAAAAGATTAATTATTGGGATTTATTTCATTCAAATAAGTGTGTGTGCATGTTTTTTTTTTGCAAGTTGGTCTTAATCTCCTTGCAAAATAACGAGAAAAGTGAAATTTTCTTCTTTGCTCCATAAACAAACTGATAAGGTAATATTTTTATTATATATATTTAAAATTTATGAATTATTTTTATTTTTATTTTTTGCTTGAATCTTTGTATAAATATATTCTATAACTACATTTTATATTGATATGATTGTGCAGTGGCCGATTTTGTTGTCCCAAAGTTTGATGGAAAGCTTAGGCTTAGCATGCGGTGGCTTAGCTTGGCTTAGTATCCATAAACTGAATAAGGATTGCAGGATTGCACACGGTGGAATGCTGATACAGTTTCAGCAGTCCCCGTTCACACTGGGTGTCATGAGAACCGGCTCGCTCCAGCGCTTGTAGATGTTTTACAAAATACAGTCGATCAAACCGTAACAATGTGGCCGTTTATCCACTGAAGGAGCTTTTCTTATTACGTGCAAGGGAGGGCAGGAATCGCGACATGAATGTATCTGGTGATTTATCTCCAGGGACAAAACCGTTCTCGAAGGACGTCCCCGGTCTTCTTTCTTGTACCCATCACAAGATGGAGGCATGTTCTTGCTTGGACCTTTGGAGCCTGTTGCCGGAGGAATGCAAATCCTTGATCTTGGAGCGACTTACCACCAAACAGCTGGCTCGAGCAGCACCGGTCATTCTCAACCTAGGACCCTGTCTGACTCAGATCTGTCACTGTGCGGTTGCAACATGCATTCTCCAACCACATTTTTTCTTTCAGGAGCATACTAGGGCATCTCCGTGGCTGGCTAGGATTTTGCGATTTGGTTGTGGGGGAGAAGTGTGTGCGTGACTAAAATGTAGCTGCAGTTCGAAACGATTTCTCACTTGAGCCTTTTTGGATCAGATCTCCAAGGAGTTCGCAGATACAGTCAGGACAATGAGGGATGAGGTTGTTACGCTGGTGTTGCCACCTAACATGAAGGTTTCGACTCTGCAAGGAATGGTATTTCTGTGAGAAGTGAGAGGGGAGAGGATTTGCTTCTTGTCAGGTTCTTCTTTTGCTGCTATCGAGGAAGGGAAAGGAAGGGACGATCATTAATGACCTGATGCCGTCTTCTTCTAGGTTGCCGCTCATAGAAACCTCAGTTTTCTCAGTTTCAAACGTTATGGTAGGGGTCTCTACAGCCTCCCAGAATTTTGTTTTCCTGGCATCGTGCAGCTGGTTTGCACAGAAGCAACGGTAGCTGGTGATGACGATTGTTTGGTTTTCGTGTTGCAGGTGGAAAGATCAACAGTTTTGTTCCTCTTCTGGAGGCTGCCACAGGCAACTTCCCGTGTTCAGACATTGGAACACCTGTCTTCTGGAGGCGCCGGTCACTGGAAGCGGTAGACTTTCGTGGTTGTGTGCACTTATCAGATGCAGATATTGCAGAGCTTTGCTGGCTGCACCCAAGGGTAAGGTCCTGTATGTGGGTTTCCTTATTGCATAGCTGATACTGACGCTAAGGCCTGCGGATTCACTCTGACAAGTCAGTTGCTGGTGGTCAACAGATAGAAGAAGTGAACTTGACAGGCTGTCAGTCTTTGTCAGATTTTGCACTTTTTACCTTGTCTCGTCATCGGCGGACAAACAATGTGAATGCCCCACCTGCCGAGGATGAATTGGATAACCTAATTGACAGAGTTCCTGTAGAAGTGGATTCAGTGCTTCAGTCAGATGTAGCCAGTCTGCAGCTCCCAGACCTTGCGGTGGACCATTCGGATGACCCTGGCAAATCTGTAGGTGAAGGTGAACATGCGAACTCCCTAGCTGAAGCCTGGCCACTGCCTGGTGCGGGTGTAAAGCCTGAGGGCTTGGTGACACGAAATGCTGATAGTCCAGGAAATGACGAGAAGCCAGAGGTTGTAGCTTCAGTGAGCATGGGTGAAGGAGCCTTAAGCGAATCTGCACTTTGCTCTAGTGATGCTCCGGTTGTGTCAAGCTATGCTCAGGCTGCAGCAAGGGCGTCTCAAGCAAATGAGCCACCTTTGCGTTCACTTTATTGTCCTCCATATTCAGACGATACACCAGGGATTCAGGCTGAGATGGAGAAAATAAGAGGTTGGCCTAAGAAAGGCGTGCATGCAAGTCAGGTGATTCTCTTGCCCAGCGTAAACTTGGAAAGAGTGTCCTATTGAAGTGCTGAAGTTGCGCTTTTAATCTTACCCTGGCTATTCATGGAACATTCGCCAGACAGTGAGCAAAGGAAGAGGGCAGGTGCATGACGACGATCTGACCTGCAGAACAGATCTCTCCAATTTATCAAGATCTACCGTCAGTGGTTCAAAATTACGATTTGCAAGTCTTATGATGAGTAGACCACCTGATTTATCTGAAGGGACTGGATTAAAGTCAGTCTGCTTAGCAAGTTGCCCGAAAATCACTGACCAGGGAGTGCAGGTTGGTTGGTCACTGTTGTAGTCATTGATGGGTCACTTGGATTTTGGCTCCAGATGTAACAGTTCATTTGCTACATTCTCGAACATGTGTGCACGTATATATCTAACGAATTGGTAGTGGTGTTTGGTTTGCAGGCCTTGCTGAAAGGTGCTTCTAGGTTGTCGTTGGTGACGTTGGACATTTCGAGATGTGCAGGCATTACCAACTATGGGTTGAGAATACCCTCGAATTCTCCCCTCGAGAATTTGACTGCAGTTCAGATGCCCAGCATTACACGCCTGCGGTTTCTGTTTTCAGATGATCAGGGGCTTAGGACCTTAAATCTTGCAGGTTGCCCTCAGGTGAGGCATAGCTGGTTGCAGAGACCATTGGCCTGTTTTTGCATTGGGCATCTCTACAGGTTTGACTCCTCGTGTGTTCCCTCTGCAGCTTGAGGAACTGATATTGGTGGGGCCACGCCTGCAAACTTTGAACTTGTCCGGCTGCAAGAGGCTTTCTGCATTGCAGCTGAAATGCCCCAATCTTGAAGCTCTCAACTTGTCACTCTGTGGTAGGAGCTATTGGTGTCCACTGAGCATTTGTTAAGCTGATATCAAGTTTGCACCTTGGTCTCCTGCTTTAGATTCGTTATCATATGCTCATGTTCAAAATATTGTGATGTCGAATCCAGAAAACATTCAGAGGTTTGGAAGATTTGAGTGTAGTGCCCTTCAAAATCTGAATGTGGTGGGATGCCGATTACTCTCAACAGCTGGCATGGCCATGATCCTAGAGTCAAGCAACGCCTTACAAGAGCTGCGATGCAGTGGTTGTGACCGAATCGATGCCCTTACCATCCCACACCTGTCTCTGGTTCGTCTGGAGGCCTCAGGTTGCTCAGCTCTTAAGAGGTATCATTCTGTTCGTGAATGGCTTGCATGCTGGCCCCACTTACTTGCACTTGTTACCGATTAGTATATGATCCAGGCTGCGTGTTTAGTCCTGAGGTCTCATGTTTGTCGGAGACGTTTGTGCTCAATTGTGTCTTCCCGCAGACTTGTTTCGCTATCCAGGATTCTAAGGGTGGTGGACACATGCGGTTGTAAGAGCCTAAAGGAAATCCGCCTAAGTTCACCTTTCCTGCAGCGCATGCTTTTCACAAACTGTTCCCAGCTAAAAATCCTCGTAGGTTTCTCTGAAGTCTTCTTTTTTCACTCTCATTCTATGTTGGCCCATGGCATGATATGTCAATCTTTACGAAACGGAACTAAAGGCTGCACGTGCAGGTCTTGCCTCTGGAGGGGATGAGTACCACTGCATTGAATGCAGACGGTGGAGTGAACGCAATGGACGACGAGTTCGAAATTTCCATCAGTGGAGCATATAGTTTGCATGATGGGATGAGGAAACGAATAGAAAAACTGTCAAGACAATTGAAGTGTTTTACTGCCATGTAGAACGTACCGTCAAACTGGCTCTAGCATTGATGACCAATTCGGTAACGTTGTGGAGGAAGAAGCAAATCCTTGTGGTCGCTCCATCTTCCACTCCTAGATTATTAAGAAGAATTGGTGCAAGTCATGAGCTCCTCTCAAAATCGCGAGACTCGTGAGACAGGACCTCCTCACGAAATGTGAATTTACAGATCTCAATGTTGAAGACCCAAAATGAACACCGGCTACACCGGCTACACGTATTTTCGGAGCCGGAACCGATTACAACCACCTAAAGAAAATCCCCCCTACCGTAAACATAGGGCAGGCCTAAAAACAATCCCCCCTACCCTAAACATAGGGTAGGCCTTCCGTATGCTAAAGATAGTCTCATGGCGGGCCCTTTTCCGCCAAAATGTCATTCCGGAAGCGGAGGTGCCCACATGCGAATCCGCCCTTAGCCCCACATTGTGAGCAGCGTCTGTACACTCCTCCTGAGTAAGGCCCATGATGGATGACGAGGAGCACCTGTTTCTCTATCATCACATGTGCTTGCAATTCAGTGGTAAGGTGAAGCTTACTCAACTGCTTCTTGCCTGAGCCAGAGTCACTTGGGTTCGCTATCAAGCTACAAAATTTCAGTTTCCAACTGAAGCGTTCTCCTTTTTCACGAATCACAAAAGCTGAAGAAGCCCTATGGAAGATCCTAAAAGTACAAAAGTCACAGCCTGCCACTACATACTCTCGAGCAGACAGACGGGGTCAAGGAAAAAATATACACTACAGAATCCCACATTGTGTCACGATTGTGACTCCTTCTCGTCTACATCTCTTGTCCTGCCGGACTTAGTTTTGGAGAACAAATCCTTGAAGAAAGCTCCTCGCGCAGTCCCAGGAAGGGCTCTTCGCCTTGAAAAGACAGGCTCATGTACTTCAGCAGCCGCAGGAGCCAGCTTCTCTGAGCCTGTTGTTCCTTTGATGTCCAGATTCAGCCTGAGGGAAGGTTTTCTCACTTGCTTCGGCTGAAGCGATGCTTCGATCTCCTCCAGACTCTTCCCCTTAGTTTCAGGTACACAGTAATACACGAAGACGAGAACAACCACCGACATGAAAGCAAACATGAGGCAAACCCAAGGCGCCGAGACCAACCCGGATATCTCAAGGAAGCATGATCTAGCCAACCCGCCAGCAAGCCTATTAACTGCCACAGCCAGTCCCATAGCCTGTGCCCGCATTGCGAGAGGGAAGACTTCAGCAGAGATGGTCCAGTTAATGGGCCCCAACCCCAAGGAGAAGAGTGCGACATAGGCGAAGACAGCGACCAGCGCCAGGACAGCCACCACTCCAGGTCCGCTGCTCTCCTGCAGCTCAACAGGAATGGTCACTTCCGCAGCTCCAGGGTCTGCTGCCAGAAGAGCGAAAGCAGCAGCCAGCGCTGCCATGGACACAGCCATGCCCCAGCCACCGAAGAGAAGCAGAGGACGCCGGCCTGCTCGGTCCTGCCACAGTCCAGACACCAGAGTGGAGATGATCCTGCACAGGCCTACCCCTAGGGTTGCTGCAAACACCCCCATGGTGCTCAGAATCCCTCCTTCACTCAACAGCGCTCGCAGATAGAAAAAGACAGCGGCCTCCAAGCCCACCCACTGCTGCAAGATCTGCAAACCCAGGGCAGCAAGAAGCATCCTCCTCACACCAGGTGATGGCATCTGCGGGAGCCTCTGCGACAAACTGATGCCAGGAAGCTTGGAGCTCCATTCCAACTGCACAGGCACCCGCCCACTCACTGCCGCTGCTGCCATGATCTCCGCCAAGCTGGACCCGGCCTGGGCCTTGCTTCTGGACGCCCGCAACAGCACCTGCTCCGCCTCCTCCACCCGCCCCTGCTTCACCAGCCACCGAGGAGACTCCGGCAACACCACCACGGCCCCGGAGAGCGCGGCCGCCATAGCCGCCCCGACACCAAGCACCATCCTCCAGCTCAAACTGTATCTCGGATCAGACAGCATCACCGCAGCCATGTACCCCAGCAGGACTCCCAGATTGTTAGAAACCTCCAGGAACGACATCAGCCTCCCCCGCGACTGCGCGGGCGAGATCTCTGCAATGTACAGAGGAGCTGCCACCAGCCCCAATCCCACCCCAATGCCCTCCACCACCCGCCCCAGCAGAAGCACAGCATAAGACGGCGCCAGGGACATGGCGGACATCCCCACGAAGAGCACCGTCGCGGAAACTGCCAGGCTCCATCTCCGCCCCAGCCCGTCAGCTAGGGATCCAGAGGCTGCCGCTCCCACAGCAGACGATACTGTCAGGCACAGCCCTGAGAGAAGCTCTGCCTGGCGCTTGGAGATCCCTGCGTCTTCCCGGATGAAGCCCGCGGCTCCATTCATCACCCCGAGATCTGCAACCATCCATCAACAAATGCGTCCATCGGTGATGAGTGGAAGCTTGGTCAAGCTGGAACACTGGGAACCTGAGGACTGCGGTTCGCATCCCTGGAACAGCTAACGGAAAGCATTCCTCCTTCCCTTCACCCTTCACTGGATTCAGGGACTGACTGGCTATATATATTCATTCATTCATCCATCCATCCATCCATCCATCATTCAAACCTTCAAATCCGTACCATAGCCGATGATGCAGGAGCTGAATGAGGCCAACACGGCGCAGGCAAGGGAGAAGCGGATGCTCCAAGCAGCAGGCCTGGCAGCCGAAGCCGGCGCCAGGAGGTCGTACCCCTGCTCTCCAGGATGCGCCATGGCCCCGCCTCCTCGCCGCTCATCTCATCACAGCCGCCAGGCGGAAGCTTCGAGGAAGGCGCAGGGGAGGGGAGCTTCGAGGAAGGCGGCACTGGCGGCAGCCGGAGCGTGAAGACGCGCGCCCTGAAGGCCGCCGAGGTGGAAGTGGCGCGGGCGCGGGAGCGGGAGCGAGAGAATTCCATGTCTGCTGCACACGGGGCGCTGGAGATAGAGGCAGGAGAAGAGGCCAGGATCTCGGTCCAGACCCGCCCGCCCTGCGACAGGCGGCCGGCACTGTTTGCTGGAATCATTCCGTCATTATTGCATGTGAAGGTGGTCCGATGATTTAAACGCGTTAAATCCGGGCGGGGGAACCTTTTAAGGTACATATGTATAAAAATGCAGCAACTACTGTATGTGAGTCCGTGCTTGGCCTGGTTTTGTGCAGGCCGGGCTGGACGAATGGAGCTCGGAAGCTTGGAGGAGATGGCGGGAGCCAGAGAAGTGTGAATGCATGGCGGGAGCTTGATGTTGACGATGCAGGCGCAGGAAGCGCAGCAGCAGATTGCGGCGCTGCTGGCGGCGGCGGCGGCGGCGCCGCTGCCGCCGCAATCCGAGCAGGGACAGGGACAGGGACAGGGACAGGGACAGGCAGGACAGGGGCAGGGGCAGGGACAGGAGGATGCAGGGAGGGTTTCGGCGTTGCAGCAGCTGCAGCAGCTGCTGGTGCAGCCGGCGGCTGTGGCGGCGCTGCGGCGGCTGCTGCAGCGGGTGTGCCAGCAGCTGCACCAGCTGGAGGTGGGGGACAGGGCCCCGCAGTGAGGCAGGCGGCGGCGGCGGCGCACGGGGTGGCGGCTGCAATGGCGGTGGCCGCCGGGCAGCCGGTGCTCGCAGAGAGGTTCCTGGGGTGGGCGACCCCTCTGGTGGCAGAAGGGGCGGGGATGGTGAGGCCGCCGGACTTGCGGTGGCGGGGTTGCAGGAGTTTCTGCTGGCGGGGATTTGGGTGCCGTTGAGAGGTATGCGGGTGCAGTCTGCGAGGCGTGCCAGGCGGTGGTGGAGGATGAGAGTGCGCCCATGGCCGTGGTCAGGCCGGTGTTGAAGCTGCTGCCCGTGCTGGCGAGGAAGTTCAGGAATGTTTTTGAGCCGCACTTTGCTGATATGGTGGATCTGCTGCTGGGGTGGGCGCTGGAGGCGGGGCTCGGGGAGGGGGACAGGGAGATGGTGATGGAGACTTTTTTAGGGTTTCAGGATCTGTGGGTGGGGAGGATGGGGTTCACGCTGGGATTGCTGGGGAAGTTTCTGGATGATGTGCAGATGCTGGCGCAGGAAAATGCTGGGTCCGGGGGGCAGCAGCGGAGGTTGTCGGGGCTGGTGGAGTGCTTCGGGGCGGTTTTGAGGGCGACTGTTTCCGGGGTTGTGGAGGCGGGGTGTGAGGGGGAGGTGGCGGGCTTGTGTAGGGAGGTGGGGCTGGTGGGGAGGTTTATCGGGCTGGTAGGGGTTGTGGGGCGGAGGTATGGGGATTATGGGTTGGTTTTGGAGGGGTTTAAGTGTTTGGTGATGTTTGGGGAGTTGTTGCGGGGGGAGTTTGGGGAGTATTATGGTGGGGTTGTGGATGTGTTGTTGGAGAGTTTGGGGGTGGAAGGAAGGCCAGGGAGTTTGCAGCATGGGTGCGTGGTGGGGTTGAGTACGACAGGGGTGACGTCGGGATGCCTGACTTCGCAGCAGGTGCATGGTTTGTTGCAGCTTAATGTTGAGCTGCTTTCGTTGCAGGGGAGTGGGTTGAATGGAGTAGCTGCTGGCAGGTTGGTGGAGTTTGGGTCCTCGTTTTCGAACCTGCGGCTTCATCCTAACCGGATTGTGACGGGGATTGTATCGGCTACTTACCTGCTGCTGCTGCAGCAGGGTTCTCCTGCTGCTGGGGAGGTTGGAAGGTGTCTGGTTGATGAGATGGTGGTGCTCAAGGTTTTTTTAGAGCAGAGTTGTGTCGCAGGAGGTCGGACGAGGTGGGATGGTCTGAAGGAAGGTGGCACGGTTGGTGACGGCAAGGGGTTGTTATTGTTGTCGGATGCGGAATGTGTGGCATTGTTCCGGTTTGATCTTATGGCTTTGGTCGGTAGCACATGTCTGGCAATGGAGTCCGGGAGGATGGCTCTTGGCATTAAAAAGGAAGGAAGTTATGCGGGGTTGGATTTGCAGTTGCAGGACGTGAATGTCCTGCTGAGGCTGAAGGAATTGAGGAAGTGCATATGGGAGAAGTTGAATCCTTTCAGTAACCCTCTGCAGTGCTATCCTGATCTTCAACTTGCATTAGTGCGAGCTCTACACAGGTTGGATCGCGCCCGCGTCTGGAACCATCAAGAGATACCTCCTGAGGATAACAGGCAGGTGAAGGAGGTTCTGTCAGCTGAAGAAACTGAGCATGAGCTGGGTCTGGAGCACAAAAGGCTCTGTTTGTTTGAAAGCAGTCACATCATAGCCCAAGGCTTAAGTGCTTCTGCAAGTCTGTCTGTGAAGCTTGAAGTGCTGAATTGGATCAACAGCTTGTGCGAGGTAGTCTTTGTTTGCGGGCAAGCTGCGAACAAAGCCGTGGATAGTGTGGCAATGAAGAGCGGCATTTGCAAGGATTCTGCTGGCAGAGGAGTCCAGTCAGCAGCAGCGGACTCTAGTAATGTGACCATTGGGCAGATAGTACCTGCTAATCTGTTGTGGATGCTTCTTGCAGCTGCGTCAGACAAGGAATCGAAGGTGAGAGAACGTGTGGCGGCAGTCCTGGAGATGCTTTTACAAGCTGAAGTTATTGATGCATCTCAGGTGCATGCTGTTGCCATTGTTGCTCTCGAGCAGTTGGGTGACTCTGAGCCAGCATTGCAAATCGCGTACAGGCAAGTCCTGCTTGCCTATGGTCCTGCAGCTTTGTGGACGGACAATGGGAAGGCTGGTGCCATAGGTGCTAGCCGTTCTGGCTTCTTTGTGTTCAATGACAGAAAACCACAACACTGGAAGGCACTTTTTTCCTTGAAGCCGTTTTCCCAGCACTTGCGTCCTCAGCAACTCGTTTGCATCCTGAATTATGTTTCACAGCGGTGGCAGGTTCTTCCCTCCCACTGGGTGCAACGATTGGTGCATACTTCTCCTAGCTATGTGAAGGCAGGTGGCACAGCATCTGTGAAGTCTTTGGGGGAAGAAAATGTTACACAGCATGATGCTGCCGGGTCTGAATCCAGTGTAGAAGCAGTGGGCGCCTTGGTGGCTGGGGTTGTGGACTTGCTGGCCAAGGCATGTTCAAGCAACAACCTTGCAGCGCTATGGTGGTGCATTCAAGAGGCTGCACGCCATTGTGTGGCTGTCAGGCTCCGTACCCACCTCGGTGGGCCTACACAGACATTCGCCGCCATAGAACGCATGCTGCTTGAAGTCGCCCAGCTTTTGCAAGCAGATGGCCTAAGGGAGGTTGTAGGGCTTGGAAGTACTTCGAGCGTGCGTTTGCTGCCTATGCGCCTCTTGCTTGAATTCGTGGAAGCGCTTAAGAAGAACGTTTATAATGCTTTTGATGGGTCTCTAGTCTTACCTGCCGCACCATCTGCAAGTGCCCTCTTCTTTCGTGCAAACAAGAAGGTGTGTGAGGAGTGGTTCTGTAGAATTCGAGAAGCCTTGATGAATGCCAGCATTGCCATCCAATGTCATTCTGGTACGGTGCATCAAGCAACCTGGCGCTTGCAGGACTTGAGAGCCATGTCAGCCACTGTCCTTCGAGAGCAGCCACCCCGTTCACAGATGTCTGACAGCATGAAGTTCAAGGTACAGCAGGATGTCGGCCGTGTTCTGCGGAATGCCTCTCTTGCTTTGTGCAGAGCACATGATGCTGATACTTTGGTAGGTCTCCAAGTATGGGCTTCGTCAACCTTTGGTCCTCTCTTCATCGAAGATGGGCTGGTCTTGCAGAGGGCGAGCAGCCCAGTGGGACCGTTTGGCTGGATGCATGGGCTTGCATTTCAGGGTCGAGGACAGTATGAGCAGGCAGCAGCTCACTTTGCTCACTTGCTGCAGTCAGAGGAGGCACTGGGTGCCATGGGAGCTGATGGTGTGCAGTTTACAATAGCTCGTACAATTGAGAGCTATGTAGCAATTGCCGATTGGGAATCTCTTGATTCATGGTTGCAGACTTTGCAAATGCTCCGAGCAAGGCATGCTGGCAAAGCTTACTCGGGTGCTTTAACAACTGCTGGCAATGATATGAATTCCATTCACGCTTTGGCCCGCTATGATGCAGGCGACTTGTCGGGAGCTTGGGGTTACCTGGACCTGACACCACAGAGCAGCAATGAACTCACTGCTGATCCCAGGCTGGCCCTTCAGCGAAGTGAGCAAATGCTTTTGCAGGCAATGATGCACTATGATAACAAAAGGGAAGATGCCTTAAAGGAGATATTAACTTCTAGAGCAATGCTGGAGGAAGCGCTGCTGGTTGCTGGAATGGATGGTCTGTCTGACGCAGCGCCTTTTATTGTGCAGCTTGAGTCTGTCAGAGTCTTTGAGGAAGGTATGAATGAGGGTTCAGTTTCAGTAGGGCAGCCAGTAAAAAAGGCTGTGCTGAGTGCTATGCCTAATGTGATCTCATCTCCATATGAGATACAGCATCAGGATTGTTCCCTTTGGTTGAAACTTCTCAGAGTCTATCGAGCCACAAATCCAAGCTCACAGCTTACACTGCAACTTCAGCAGCAGCTTGTGAAACTGGCAAGAAAGCAGCATAATTTCAAGCTTGCCCATCGATTACTGCCATCGTCTTTGGTTGAGGAGGTACTGAATGCTAGAGCTTTGACAGATGCAGGGTGGGAGTCACTGAAACTAAGTTTCGAGTTTGAAAGTATTCTGCTTCTGTTTGCTGAGGACAAGCAAGATGAAGCAGTTGAGAGATTATGGAATTTTGTCCAATGTGATCTCGCACGCTGTTCACTGGGGCCTCCATTTGAAGCTCTGGGTGGGAACAGGAGCTTCATCAAGGCGAAAGCCTGTTTGAAACTTTCGTCCTGGCTAAGCTGCAAAAAACACCATTTGTCTCCAAGTCTTCTTTCAAAGATGACTCTGGACACACGTGGAAGTTTCGGCTGTAGAGAAGAGAACTTGGCCCAGGTCAGGGGAGAGTTGAACTGTCCCTCAAGTTTAGAGGAGGTTGTTGGGGCGACAATGAAGGTTGCCACCGCAATTTGTCCAGGAAGGGCCAAAGCCTGGTTTTCGTACGCCTGCTGGTGCTATGAACATGCAAAGGGCTATTTCTCAGGAGCAGCTCTGATGCCCAAGCCAACTGCTTTTTTGCAATTGCTTGAATCAGAAGTGAATGGCAGTGACAGCAGTTTGACAGAACGCGAAGTGGCCAATATCCGCCTCATCATTGTTACTGCTGCAGGTGGGCAAGGTTTGAGTGTGCCCTTGATTTCCGAGTCGGAAAGTGTCGACGAGGGTAAAGCGAGCTATGTAGAGTCCTTGGTTCAGCGCATTGTTTTTGTCATGCAAGCAGCTGCTGGAGCAGCCGGAGTTGAAGACTCGGAGGGTGATTCCCCTGCCTCTCTTCTTTCTTTCCAGCTGCAGCAGGAGTTGAAGGTCCTTCAGCTGAATTCATCCCTTTGCATATCCCTTGTGAGTCAGCTGATGACCATATGGTGGGCGTTACGCCGCCGAAGGGTTATCTTGTTTGGTCATGCTGCTCGTGGATTCTTGCAGTATCTGTCCATGTCAAATTATCAGCAGAAAACAAGGACTCAGGCCAGTCTGTTTGACCGAGGGAAAGCAGAGAGGAAGGATACTAGTCTCCTCGCATCCTTGTATGTCCTCCGGATCCTGCTAAATTATGGTGTAGAGCTGGAAGACTCTCTTCAGCAAGGTCTGTCCATGGTGCCTCCTTCCCCTTGGCAGGCCATCACCCCGCAGCTTCTAGCTCGCCTGAGCAGTCATCCTGAACTTAGAGTGCGTAAGCAGCTCCAAGGACTGCTGATTGCCTTGGCCAATGTTTCACCTTGGGCAATTGTATACCCAACTTTGGTGGACTACAATGCTTGTGACGGAAGTCCCTCAGATGAACTTCAACATCTGTTGGGCTGCCTGGAAAATCTTCACCCTAAGCTTGTGGGGGATGTCCAAGTGATGATTGCGGAGCTGGGATCGATTACTGTTCTTTGGGAGGAACAGTGGCTAAGCACCCTCCAGGACTTGCACAGTGATGTAGCACGGCGGATCAACACGCTCAAAGAAGAAGCCACTAGAGTAGCAGAGAATCCTACATTGAGCCACACCGAGAAAGTACGTATCAATGCAGCCAAGTATTCAGCTATGATGGCACCAATTGCTGTTGCTTTGGAGCGGAGACTCGCTTCAACATCAAGAACTCCTGCGACTCCTCATGAAATATGGTTTCAGGAGCATTTTGGAGGTCAGCTTAAGGCAGCAATTTCTGCTTTCAAACTACCCCCAAGTGGGTCAGCATCTCTAGGTGATGCATGGCGGCCTCTAGATATGATTGCCGCATCTCTTGCAAATTACCAGAAGAAGTCAGCCACTGTTCTGGCTGAAGTGTCTCCTTTGCTTGCTGCTTTGAAGTCATCAGAGGCACCCATGCCAGGGCTTGAAGTGGGTATTTCAAACCACCATGCTGAAATTGGTGGTGGGGTGAAAGGGCCCACTGTTGCTGAAACGGTCACCGTGGCTGCACTAGACGAGCAGGTCTTCATTTTGTCAACCAAGACAAAGCCAAAGAAACTGTCACTTGTTGGGTCTGATGGCCAGCGATACAGGTACTTGCTCAAAGGCCGGGAGGACCTTCGACTCGATGCAAGGATTATGCAACTTTTGCATGCTGTGAATGGCATGCTATCTGCGAGTAGTCACACAAGACGGCAAGGACTCTCTGTGAGGTATTACTCTGTGACACCTATAAGTGGTAGAGCCGGTTTGATACAGTGGGTTGATAACCTAACAAGCATGTACAGTGTATACAAGGCATGGCAGCAGCGCACACAAGCTGCCCAGTTAGCCGCCAATCCTGCAGGCACTAGCGGCTCTGCTGGTCCACCAGCCATTCCACGCCCCAGTGATATGTTTTATGGGAAGATAATACCTGCCTTGAAAGAGAAGGGTTTGCGGAAAGTGATTTCCCGGAGGGATTGGCCCCAGGAAGTGAAGCGTAAGGTCCTGTTGGAGCTCATGAAGGAGACACCTCGGCAGGTTCTGTACAAAGAGCTCTGGTGTGCCAGTGAAGGGATTACTGCTTTCTCCTCAAAGTTGCAGCGGTTCTCTGGAAGTGTTGCTGTTATGAGTATGGTTGGCCATGTTCTGGGATTGGGGGACCGTCACCTAGACAATATCCTTGTGGATTTCAGTACTGGCGATGTCATACACATTGACTACAATGTCTGTTTTGACAAGGGCCTGCGCTTAAAAATCCCAGAAATTGTTCCTTTCCGCCTTACTCAAACAATCCAAGCAGCTTTGGGTTTGACGGGAGTGGAAGGTACATTTCGAGCAAGCTGTGAAGCAGTCCTGGAAGCGCTGCAAAGAAACAAAGAACTTATTCTGATGCTTCTGGAGGTGTTCGTGTGGGACCCTCTGGTGGAATGGATGAGAGGTGATGGTCATGATGAGGCCACGATTGGTGGAGAAGAACGGAAAGGGATGGAATTGGCTGTAAGTTTGAGTCTCTTTGCTTCGCGCGTCCAGGAAATCCGAGTTCCTCTGCAGGAGCATCATGATCAGTTGCTTGCCACTCTTCCTGCTGCTGTGGACTCACTTCAGGCATTAGCAGAGGCGTCTGAGCACTTTGAGAGGGCAACAGCAGGTAGCATGCAGACAGAACAGAAAAAGTCCTCTGCTGCCCAAAATGAGGCTGCTGCACGAGGGGTTATGAATGATGCATCTTCAGTGCTGGATGAGGCTCGATTGACCTTCGAATCACAAGCAATAGAGTTCACTCTTGCAAAGGGCCTCGTCTCAGAAGCTGCCAAGGAGTTTACGCAGTGGATTGAGCACCATGGTAAAGTCTTGGAGTCATTGCGCAGTGGTTCTGTGTCTGAAATGCAGGCCATAGGACAGCTTCCCAGTCCTGTTGAAGCATTATCACTCACAGCAGCAGTTCTTGCGGCCGGAGTTCCGCTGACTGTCGTGCCAGAGCCTGCGCAAGTTCATTGCAAGGAGGTTGATAGAGAAGTGGCACAGCTCACTGCTGCAAGACATGAGTATCTTCTGTATGCAGCCAGAGCACTTGGAGCCTACTCTGTGGCATTGCAGCGCCTTCTTCCACTGAACTATGTTGGAACTAGTCATGTGCATACTTGGGCTCAGATCCTGCAACGTTCAGTGAGACAGCTTTCACCAGATGTTCTTACTGTGGCTAAAAGGCAAGCAGCTGACCTTGTTGGAAGACGTTCTGGGGAGCATGATGAAGCTGCATGGCATAAGTATGAGGCTGTACGTAGGCATGTTGAGAAACTTGTCGAGGAGTCAAAAATGTTGCGGGAGGCCCATGCTGAGCTGGAGAGATCTATTGATCCAGATGCTGAGAGGAAGGCAAAGGATCGGTTGGTGGGGATTTTCACACGGCACCTTCAAGGTGGTAGCCACTTGATGAAGAAGGAAGATGATAGCATCGGGTTGTCTGGAAATCAAGGCAAATTGGTGGAAGAGTTGAAGGACAAGGATTTGGAAAGTGAGGACAAAAAATTGAAGTTGATTGTTGTACTGCAGGCTGCAGCAGGTACGATGTACACTGAAATTGCTGATGCGGTATCAGACCTGTGTAATGCATCAGATTCTGCAGTGAAACTCGGAAATAGTCAAGAGCGTGGGAATGATCAGAAATGGTGTTTACCCATACTGCAGAATCTGACAGAAAGGTGTGTGCTTGTGTCTGAAATTTTGGATGAAGTTCAGCGGGGCATTACTACTGACACAGGAAATCGATCTACCTCTGCATGGAGTTCACCAGATCCTACACCTACAGAGTGGGCTCTGAGGTGCAGAGAGTGCATTGTGGGAGTGAAGGATCTTGTCAGCCAAATGGTTGCAGTGGTGCTTCCTGAGGCCATTAAAGCTGCACTATCAAATGATCCAGCTGTTCTGGAAGCCTTTGGTGCCCTTTCCGAGATCAGGGGGACTGTTGACTCAGCTCTGGAGCAGGTTGCAGAGATCGAACGGCAGCGGTCATCGCTTGGTGAGTTAGAAAGGAGCTATCCGGCAAAGTTTGGTGAGATATCCCAGCAACTAGCATCTCTTGAAGAAGCTGCAATGAGTGGCAGGGATCATCTCTCTTGGGAAGAGGCTGAAGAGCTTGCTAGTCAGGAAGAAGCTTGTCGTGCTATGCAAGATAAGTTACATAGAGCATGGGCCCAGCGGGGTGCACAAGCTAATGCGTTGTCACGACAAGAAGCAGAAGTCCAATCCACTTTGATATCTGCAGAACAACGATTTGATTCTCTGGTAGAAATTGATAGAGATGCAGACTTGCACCTTATGCGAGGGAAAGTCCTGCTTGCAGCTTTTGCCAGGTTATTCTCTGGACTTGCAAGCGTGGATCAGGCATTGGGTGTCTATAAGCACGAGGCTGACACAGAAATCGATCTACCTCTGCATGGAGTTCACTAGATCCTACACCTACAGAGTGGGCTCTGAGGTGCAGAGAGTGCATTGTGGGAGTGAAGGATCTTGTCAGCCAAATGGTTGCAGTGGTGCTTCCTGAGGCCATTAAAGCTGCACTATCAAATGATCCAGCTGTTCTGGAAGCCTTTGGTGCCCTTTCCGAGATCAGGGGGACTGTTGACTCAGCTCTGGAGCAGGTTGCAGAGATCGAACGGCAGCGGTCATCGCTTGGTGAGTTAGAAAGGAGCTATCCGGCAAAGTTTGGTGAGATATCCCAGCAACTAGCATCTCTTGAAGAAGCTGCAATGAGTGGCAGGGATCATCTCTCTTGGGAAGAGGCTGAAGAGCTTGCTAGTCAGGAAGAAGCTTGTCGTGCTATGCAAGATAAGTTACATAGAGCATGGGCCCAGCGGGGTGCACAAGCTAATGCGTTGTCACGACAAGAAGCAGAAGTCCAATCCACTTTGATATCTGCAGAACAACGATTTGATTCTCTGGTAGAAATTGATAGAGATGCAGACTTGCACCTTATGCGAGGGAAAGTCCTGCTTGCAGCTTTTGCCAGGTTATTCTCTGGACTTGCAAGCGTGGATCAGGCATTGGGTGTCTATAAGCACGAGGCTTTGCGACACAGAACTCATGGTGGTCAATTGAACTTGATGAGGGGCCACACGCTTGAATCTGTCTGGAAGGCATCAACTATCCTACAGGACAAAACGTTTTTTGTATGGAAAGTCAGAATGATGGATGCTTTACTTGAGGCTTGCATTCAAGATGCTTTACCATTGGCGGATGTGGGTCTCACTAATGACCAGCTGCTCAGTCATCAGAAGAAAAGACGTGAGGAGCAGCTTCAAGGCTATTTAGACCAATATCTGAAAGAGAGAGTGTCTGTTGTACTTCTTGAGTGCCTGATGGATGGAAGACAATGGATGAGGCCAAGCACAAGTGCTGAGGAGGATGGGGTTCATGTGATCAGAAAGGAAGCAGAGCCTGTGAAAAGAGCTTTGCGCCTGCTCCGAGAGTATTGTGATATTCATGAAACAGTGAGTGCGTCCAAAGCTGCTGCATCATCAATGAAGTTGCAATTAGAGGATGTCACTCAAAGTTTGCAAAAAGCTCAGCTGGAAGCTGCCCAGCTGGAATGGCTGCATGAGGCTGCATTATCACGATCCATTCCTCAAAGTCAACTACTTGGCATGCCAGGTGCAGTTGCTGCAGATGCAAACTTGCCTAATGTGTCATGGTGGAGTCGTCAGCAAGTCATGGGGAACCTTCGATCCTCTATAGCTAAAATCACACAAGCAACAGAAGCTTTATTAGCATGCGATGTTCCAGGGAGCTCTGCTGAAGAACAGCTGGATAGGGCTATGGCTTGGGCATGTGCCGGTTCTAGCACTTCTACATCAAGCGGGAGCACTTCAGCGAGGAGTGTAGGCATTCCTACGGAGTTCCATGAGCACCTTCGCCGAAGGCGCCAGCTTTTGTGGTCAGGTCAAGAGCAGGCTTCTGGGATAGTGAGGTTGTGTGAGGCTGTTGTGAACTTTGAGGAATCCAGAGAGGGTTATCTCTTGACGACACCTGCCTCCAGCAATGTTGATGAGAAAACAGATTGGCAGCAGACATGTCAAAATCTGCTCTGTAGATTAGAAAATGTCTGCCTCTCTTTCACCAGATCTGACTTGGAGTGCCAGGCATCCCAGAAGAGTAGAGAGGTTGCAGCTGCTTTATTAACAAGTGCAATGCAGGACTATTCTCGGGCAGCCACAGAAGCGACCATTGCTACACTGGAACTCCGGCATTCTAGTGAAGAACTTCAAGAACACATTGTTCACTCTGCAGCTGCGGTGAGTGGTTTTTGCCAGGTTTTACGTCACCACTCGTCGCTGACAGTTGAAAGTGGCACCATGCTCGAAGAGGTTTTAGCCATAACTGATGGCGCAGCAGGTGCCACAGAGGTGCATAGCCTGGCACAGGAAGCTTCAGCAGAGCATAGCCGGATGATGGCTGACCTGAATAAGATAAGCGGACTGCTTCTACCTGTGGAACCGCTTCTTGCTGCCTGCTGTACAGCTATCACTAACCACAAGAGAGTAGGAGATGCTGAGAAAAAGGCAGATAGTCTGAACCTTTCATCGGTGCAGTCTTTTCATCTTCGGGATGTGCTGCCTTCATGTGTGGGTACTGTGCCTGGTCTTCTTGACTCAGTCAGAAAATTGCACTCTACTCTCACTAAGTTGGCACGCACTGCAAGTTCTGATGCTGGTGTGCTGCATAAAGCTTTGGAGGGGGTAGGTGAAAGCCAAGGGGTTAGATCTCAAGATGTCGAGGCCCCAGGAGGCCTAGCTGATGCAGAGGTCCTTTTCCCCAATGACCAAGCTGATGGTACTGTTGAGCCATTGGTGGAGCTACGTGCAATGCATGGAGAGTCAGTCCTGGAAGAGGACCTTCTGTTGGATGATGATGAAGACAACTGGATCTCGCCTCCTGGCAGTGACCAAACTAGTGAAACAGCATACTTGTCCAACAGGACAGCTTTGGATAATATATCCCAAAACATGAAAGCTACTGGGGCACCCTTGGCCAGCACTGCTGCTGAGAATCAAGATGGGGTAGAAGAGCGTCCAGGGATACAATTAAAAGTGCAGAGGACAGTAAGTCCAGCTGCTTATAGCAATGTGAACTCCTCGGCGTCTCTTCCGTCACCCCAAGTGGAACCTCAGAAAGAAAAAAATGCTTATGCCGTGTCTGTACTGAGACGTGTGCGAACAAAGTTGGAAGGTCGTGATATTGATGGGAGCAGGCATCTTCCTGTGTCAGAGCAAGTTGATTATCTGCTTCGCCAAGCCACAAGCATTGACAACTTGTGCAACATGTTTGAGGGATGGACTCCTTGGATCTGATTTGTCACCTGCTGCTAGCACAGCTTGATAGACCCTCTGCTTCAAGGGATATGTGAGAGTAGCAAAGATCTGGAACAGAGAGGAGAACAAAACGTTATATACTCAAGAATTGGAGGTAAGGTTCTCTCAGGTATTAGTACGTGGGTTTCCTTGTTGCTATTTATGGAGTGTTGGATCATTGAAGCTCTGACACGTGTTTTTGATTGGCGCTGGAGGGTGAAAGCACAATTGAAGACGTACCGCTGAGTCTATAGTGACGCGAAATTGTGCCGAATGTTGAGGAAAAGCTTATTTGTGCGTATGTTGAAGAAAAGCTTATTTGTGCCGAATGTGGAGGAGGTGGTCTTATGTTAAGTAGGTGTACACCGCCCGCCCTTTTCGTACGTCTCATTCTCTCAAGTCATCTCTAGGTTTTCAATCCGTGTTTACTCAGGTTTTTTTGGAGACCACCAGTATGTCACGCAAAAACTCACAACCTTTAAACGGTGAATCTGTTTTGGTAGAAGGGCAAAGGGGTACGAGGATCCATGTCAGGGCATGTTTGTACAACTTTTCTCAGGTGGGAATCATTAACTGAAGGGTCCATGAGGGTACTTAATTCTCAGTTGGGAATCTAGGTTGAGTCACTGAAGGGCTTGTTAGAATCCTCGTTACGGTATACTTTCTACCAGCTGCTGCTTGTTTCACATTAAGCTAGTCTTTGGAGAGGCTGGCCCAAGAGAATGCATTGTGGACAGGACTCATCCTATCGGGAAATAGTCTATTAACACTGAAAGGATGCTAAAATTATGGCAGTTGGAGAAGCAGAAACCATGTGCAGGATATGATGCAAAGCTACATCAGAATCTACACCCATAGGTACAGAGTAGATAGCCCGAAGAAAGCTGCTGATGAAATTTGAGAGGAAGCCTGAATGGCAAGCACGACATGGAGAAAGCGTATGTGTATTCCTCCTCTTCTTAGCAAGCCTGCAGTCTGTGTTTTCCGTTTCTTACCAAGATTGAATGGCAAGCACGACATGGAGAAGCGGATTTTGTGTATTCCTTCTCTTTTTGCAAACCTGGAAGGTTCTAGGTTTTTGCAAACCTTCCCAGCCTTGCAAACCTTCTCAGCCACTCTGAATGGCAAGTCTAAGTATTCTTAGGGTTGTTTTTCACGGAGTCCATAAAATACGGGCTCTTGTAAAACTCCTTTGGTGTTTCGCCCTCTCTTCAATATTTAGAGGGTATATTTTTTTGCGCGTTCATATATTTAGAGGGTATACTCTTTCTCCGCGGGGGCACGTTCATGTGAACGAAAAAGCCCGTGTTTGTAAAAAAACTGTGACAATTGCTAGCGGCATGGAAACCGAATCGGGAAACAACTCCGAATCAAAAAACCTACAGCACAGCATGGCATCAAACCTACTCTCAATTGAGCATTACTGTTGCGTGACTGATCTTCTTGGGCGTGCGGGCCATTTAGATGAGGCAGAGAAGATGCCATTATCATGTGAGGCCCAACGTAATGTTGTGGGCTTAACGTCTTTGTTGGATGCCTGCGAAAGTCACGGGGATATAGAGAGTGCAATGCGGTGTTTTGAAAGCATTGTTAGGCTGGAACCCCAGGATGCGCCCGCATATGTGCTCATGGCCAATGCCTACGCAAATGCAGGTATGTGGACCGATGTAGACAGGATTGAAACACGGAGAATGGGAGCAGGAGCTAACAAGAAACCTGCAGAGAGCACGTATGCACGTCTGAAGCAGGAAAGGAGGCCACGTTCCTCACACAAAGTTGGTGTTGAAGCCACTTGGGCCTCGCTTGATGCCTCCTCGTCCATTCTGTAGTTCGCACCTTACGAGCACCGGTCTCCCGCCTAGCTACGAGCACCTGCAACCGGCATATTCATGTACAATATGGTTGTCCTCTAATTCCTTCCTGGATGCTGGTGCTCGACTGCGGGGATCCCGCGTGCCCTTATAGTCCCTTACTTGGACATGCTGTCGGTTTTCAAGCCTGAAGAACAAACCTTCGGTCGATGTGCCCGCCCGTCGAAGAATTTCGTGTAGTGGGATATTAATTTAGCTGGTCACCATTGGATTGACCTGATATTTGGCTACAAACAGCGGGGTGAGTTAAATGTCCATTTGTTTATTTGAGCATACTGATTGGACAAGGCACGGCAGGGCGGCTCAGTTTTGTTTCCGGGTCTGTTGGTGTGGGAGGAGTTCAAATGCTTTAGTTTACATGCCGCCACTAAGCTGGATGATGTGGTTTGCAGGCTGCCCTTGCTGCTAATAATCTGTTCCACTACCTGACCTATGAAGGAGCTGTAGATTTGGAGCATATAGATGATCCTACCGAACGTGCAGGCCTTGAATAAGAGAAGTATGAGGAAGCAGCGAGTATATCTAAACCATAAAAAATAATTAGTTAGATAATAATTAATTGGCTTAGTTGGCTAAGCTTGACATACGTATCTTGAAAGTGATTGAGGTAAAAAATTATTAGAGTTGTCCCTCCGATATTACCTGCAAATAGGATACACCATATCTTTTACTTATTCTCTAAACAACGACCATAAATAAAACAACTTTCAACCATCCTATCGACACTACCTTGTAGATCTAACACTTGGCTGAATGTAAGCGATGAGGAAGACGTGATGACTAACGGGAGAAACAACTACTCTTAGAGAAATCAAGAAAACCAATGTACCTCATCAACAAGGAGAGGTATGAAATTCCAAAGCATCTTCCTCTATGCCACCAAGAGACACAAGCAACAATGCTAGTTCTCACCTTGTATTTCTCCCATTTTTGCATGCATGTGTTTTGCCTTAGAGACTTCTCTCTATCTATCTAATGCCATGCCATATCTCTTAAGTTAGCTCTTGCAGGAACCAAAGCTAACCAAGATCCAAGCTACTACGAGAAACTACCGCCATTTACTCTTGAGAGTCATTTAAAAGGTTGCGAAGATTTACTTTTGAGGTCCCCACTTGATAGTGATGAGCAACCTAGAACAAGAACACTTGTGCATCGTCTCATAACTTTAACAAATCCTACAAAAATAGAGCAGCCAGCTTGTGTGTGATACAACACATACAGATAGATGTAAACTAAAATGAAATTGAGTACGTGTAAAAAACAATTCTTCCGTCCACCAACTCTTCACGTGGCCTTGGAACCGTTACATGTTAGGATTTTAGAGCGTGATTGCAATGGTGTCTCATCAGCCTGTTGCTGGGCGGGTCGAAACACCTGGCGAAGCAGCCCGCGATGTGCAGGCCACACCAGTGAGCCGGCCGATCTGAATGACCTACGTGATTGCATGCTTTCCTTAAGCGGAAATGGCGTCGCCGGCGGCCTCGGCCAGCCCGGGTTCGGGAGCCCCGGCTCCTGCTGCTCCAGCTGCCGCAGCTTCAGCCCCGCCGAGCTCTGGCAGCCCGACCCCTGCTGCTGGGAAGCCCCCGATTCCGCCTGCCAAGCCTGGAGCCGGCTCCGGAGGACCAACTCCTGTCTCGTCTGCCGCCCCGGTGCCTGGCAGGGCCCCCAGCAGAGGCAGCATCTCCACTACCTCATCCAAATCGGACAGCAAAACGGCGAAGAAAGACCTGGCGGAACTGGACAAGACGCTCATGCTTCCCAGCCTCTTCTTCAGGCCGGCCCTGGTTGATCTATGCATCAAGGTGCTGGCGCAGTACTTTCTGGATTTCCCGGTCTGGGGAAAGCTGCCTGCGGAGTTGAGGGCCAGGGTCGTGAGCCTGCTTTCGGAGGATCTGCCGTTACCGCTCTGTGCGCAGGTACGGTAGGGTATGGACGGATGCTCGGATGCTGTGTTAGCCTGGTTTGGTTTGAATGCATGTGAGGGAATGATGGGGTGTCTGTTCAGGCGGTTGTGGAGGAGGAGTTCTGGGAAAGGAAGGCGAGCAAGCAGGGTTGGAAATTGGTGGACCTTGTTCCTCACGGAGGTTCCTGGAAGCAACTTTATTTTGAGAGGACCATAGCGGAGGCTTTGCAAAGGTTCTTTGCCGTGAATAGCTGGTTGAATGCATGAGCAGGGTAGGGTGAGGATGACGTACATTCTGACTGTAGGTTATGCGTCTTAGGGCAGCTATGATGCTACGCTTACCGGCGAGAAAACGCTGAAACAGCTGCTGGAGCTGAGTGCACCTTATGTGCACAATCTGGATGTAGTGGAATTGCCGTCGCATTTGAGTCTCTCTATTGTTACGGAGTGCCTTGCCAGGTGACCAGCTGTAGCTTTTGTGTGCCGCTGCTGTTGCGTTTTTGTAGTCACATACTTCGAGAGTAGTGAGGCAGCAAGCAGGAGCTTCTGCAGCTGTCCGCTGGGGTCCCTCTCAATAGGGTTCTGATTCGAGACTGTGCACTCGCAGAAGCCTTGCCTCATTGAAACTGGAGTACGGGTGTCCTGATGTCGGGTTCTATGATTATGACATCTTCCATTTCGGCATGAAGATATCCGACTGTCACTCCCTGGCTGCAGCACTTGCTGATGCTCCTTGCCTGACTGAGCTCAACCTTTCAAGCAACCTTCTGGATGATGATAAGGTAATACGTCCAAACCTGGAATGTAGAGTCCTCTCCTCCTGTGTCATAGCCGCCGTGGCAGTCGCAACCACTTTTCGATGTGCATGATTCCATGAGATCTTCTGTTCTGAAGCAGATCAAGTTAATTTGCAAGGGGTTGCTACAAAATCCCACCGTCGTCAATCTGGATCTTTCTCATAATAAATTCTCGGATCCCGGAGTGATTGAAGTGATAAAGTTGTTAGCTGCTGACAACACAGTCCTTAGCATTCTAAACCTATGCAACAATCTTGTCACTACAGCTGGTAAACGGGCCAGGGCAATCTGCTACATTATGTGTGGAAGGAGCCATCTTGTTGTTTAGATAGGCCAGGATAGGTCTGTGTGTACTTCTCGACATAACTTCGTCTGACTAGTACTCTCAACTTCTTGCTTGCTTCCAATTAATGATTTCTCTCCGTCACTTTTGTCTTATTGCTTACATGATCACTCTTTCAAAAGATCTGTTGTGATTGCTGCTGAATCTGGCAAATGCTACATACAGGGGCAGTAGCACTTGCAGAGCACCTGAAGACAAATACTGTTGTGTACTCCTTGAACATGCGACTGAATGCTATCGGAGATGCTGGTGGCTTTGCCCTGTTCGAAGCATTACAGACCAATGGTACCTTGATGGTATGCATGTAGTTGCCTTCATTCTGTTCCAGCCACTTCAGTGTTGCGCTTTGTGGGTGATGTGACCCCTTTCACAGAAATTGAGTCTGGCAGCGTGTGGGGTTGGAGAAGAGACAGCAGCCTCGCTCGGCAGACTGTTAAAAAATCCCGAGTCCCATCTTTTGTATGTGGACCTCGCAGCAAATCATGGAATTGGCGTCAACGGCGGGTCAGCGATCAAAATGGGTCTGGTAAGAAGAGACACCTTTGGTGCAACTTTTGGGACTGCTGGTTTATATGCGCATCTCATGTCAGCAAGTGTCTCTCTGCAGGAGGGTGGTAATGCTGTGAAGCAACTAGATTTGCAGCTGTGTGGTTGCGGGAAGGAGTTAGAACAAGCCATACTGAGCACTGTTATCAACTTCCACAACCCAGAGATTATTACTGTATCGGACATTGTGGTTGAGGAAGTTGTGGCAGAAGTGGTAACCGGAAAGAAGAAAGGATCCGAAGATGGTTCTGATGAGTCAGAGGAAGACGAACCCGGCGGAGAAGCGGCTCCCGTCCCACAGTAAATCAAGCACAAGTTGCACCGACAAAAGAATGAACTACTGTTTAGACTTGTGGAATCAAGACGGTTCCGAGGTTCGCGTGTGTGGGGTTCAAATCTTCTAGAAGACAAACTGGCTAAGTCGGAAGCCTGTAAATGTCCCCGTTTTCTGCTAACAGCACGGCAAATTAGTGCCTGCGGGTAACCCTGCGCTCATTTGGATTCTTTCTGCCGATGAGAATGGCGGCAGTATCTCTCAGGCCTGGTACTTGCCGTATAGTGGCCTTGTTATTCTTGGAGAATAAGTCACCAGAGTCACAAGATTCCAAACCCTGCAAGAAACATGCAACTTTTAGAATACAGTGCGGACACAAAATCGGGTATCGCATAAGCATGATTTTAGCCCATTTAGGTGAAGGGACTTCACCTCGCTGAAGGAAACTTTCTTGACCTTGGGCTTCATGAGCCTTTGAGGGAGCTGATCCTCGCACAAAACAGGGTTTTGCAAAGCTCCCTCTCGTCCTCCTTTTGGCAGAGGCAAGGAAAACTGCGACGGGACAACACATATTAGATTGCGTACTGACGGAACAGTGACCACCCTCAAACCTCACCAGAAGCCAAGATTCGGTCTGCATGCCCTCAACTTACTCTAGTGCCTCGTAAGTTGACACGACGGGGCCTTCCTGCATGAAGAATTCCATTTTCCCCCAAAGTGACAGACGTCTTGTATAAGGTCCCTCCATTCCCACACTTTGGACAGAACAAGCGCCCAGTGGCGGCTGTCACGTGGTTACAAGCTTGGCACTTGAGTACCCATCTGCATGAACAATTATTCAATGATCAAGCTCACCAGTCGAACAGCAATGGATGGGGGTTTGCTAAGTATCTTGTCAGTTCCGTTCCATGCCACACGGAAGAAATCTTACCTCTGGAGTTCACGCACTTGCAAGCCACCAGCAGAGAGAAGTCGCAAGCCCATCTGTAGAAGGACATTCTGCATGGCAAAATCTGCGGTCATACAAGCAATGTTTGACCTAAAATGCGACTCCTCTGTGAGGACTTGCCCGCTATCGTTGTCATCTTGAAGGCTGGACGCCGTCCCATCCTCTATTCCAGTCTCAAATCCGAGAACTTGGGAATCTAGTAGCTGTCTACCGTCATCTTTCTCCTCAACATCCTCATCAAGAACCTGGTCCCTAGTGCCACCAGAAGAAGCATCAGCACCTTGACTCACGTCCTGGCTCTCAGCATCTCCAGGCCATCTGTCATCATTCCCTTCTTCCTCGAGGTCAATCATTTCCGGAAGGTCTTCATCACCTTCCTGATAGTCAGTCACTACAGCCGCTTCAAAGTGACTTGTGCCATTTGAAGGCTTTTCAGACTCCTCCGCAGCACTGCCACCCTCAGCACCTAACTGGGACAACGCCTGATCCCTAGCCGCAGCTCTCGCTGCTCTCCTCAAATGTTTCCTCCTTGTGCTCCTGCTGCATGCCTTCTCCCACCCTCCAGACTCATCCTCCCCCTTACTAGCATCCCATCCAGCCGAAACATTTCGCTTACCTTCCAAATCAACGGCTGCTTTAGGGCTCTTGCCCCCAGCAACCTGCACCTTCCTATCAACATCACCAGACTGAGGGAGCTCTGCAGCACCTTTGCTCACATCACCAGATTCAGAAACCTGAGCTCCATCATCCTGCCTCTCATCCGAATTCTCCTCACTAACACTATCCCTAACAAGATCAGAATCCAACGTCCTGGCCGTCCCACCATCATCCACAGCTGCTGCCGCTTCTACCTGACCTTCTCCACCATACTCCCCCAAACTGAGCTTCTGCAACCCTAAAATTCGCGACCTGCCCCGATCATCCGCAACTTTGTCAATCTCCTCCCACTCCTCAGGGTTGGCAACATTGTTGCCCCAGCCAGGAGGATCCTTAACACTCAGCCTGGTCTTCGGGACCACCTTCAAAGGCGGAGGCGTCTTCCGCAGATGCGAGCTACCGTGCGCCTGAACTTCCAAGGTGTACGCCAGGGCCAGCAATTTCAAGTCCACATTCGACAGACTCTGCAGGTCCCCTGTGGCGCGAGCAAACTGCACCACCCTCGTCAGCGCGTCCTGCGAGGGCTCAACCGTGTGCAGCTTGAAGGGTAATGCAGCCAGCTGCGCTCTGGCAGCGGGGTCTCGGATCTCCTCCAGCACCTCGGGCACCGTCACGAACTGATCCGCCACTCCTGGCAGAGTGTACACCACATTGCTGTTGATGAGAAGGCCCGTGTCCAGCACAAGCGTGCTCAGCCCGGCCCTGGAGCCCGCCGATGCCAAAAGCTCGAATGGCGGCGCGGGCTTTGCTTCCAGCCGCGCCACTGCCGTCCACGCCTGCGGTGCAGATTTCTCAGCCGCCATGGATGCTTCCGATTCCTCCCCAAGCTTTCCCACTCTCGACTTAAACGCACGTAGGAGAATATAAAGGGAAACGGGTCCTCAACTTACCAAGGTAATGAAATTAGCATACGCTATGTACCTAGCTAGGCTTTTAGTAAGGAAAGAGGAGATGGTGAACCATCTACTACTACAGGACATCGTTGGGAGACCAAGGGTATAAATATGTGTATAATTTTATTATAATTTAAAAACTATAAATTGTTAAATTATTTTTATTTGGAGTTTTTATTCTTTTTTTTGGTAATTTTAGGTATGTATACATACCTAATATCTATCTTGAGATATTTGTAAGAAAGAAGAGTAGACGTTATTAATAGGCTAGATGGGGAATCCCATCTACCCCTGAAGTCCAAGGAGGGACAACCCAAAAAAAGCTAATAGTAAAAAGGGAAGTCCTAGTCCCCGCGAATGCCTTTCCTGTAACTACCTATTGCACCAATGATATACTGATCAGCGACGATGAAGGGCCTACCGACCACCGGTGTTGAAGAAGCCGTTAGTCCTGTGCACGTAGTCGTCCTATAAACAGGGTTAGCCAGCACTTTTAGTAGAGCTATGTAAACACGGAAGAAAGCCACCATGAAGAAAGGGAGGTCCTCCACCCCTGTACGTGATAGGCTTTTGCACACTCCTTAATTAACCTAGAGAAGTCCTTGCCCATAGCCCCATAAGTCTCGAGGGCGAGGGGATGAAAACATGGCCGTCTTGCATAGGAGAGTACTTGTGATATTTGTAAGATTTGAACATGGCCGTTTATTCTACCTGCATATGACATTGTGGGTGCAGTTGGTCACTTTAGGTAGGGAGCTCAGTTGCTCCTCTTCACTCCGACCCCCGGGTCCCCATTTGTTGTCCCCTCCTAGATGGTCTCTTTCCATCGTTCTTTCACCTCAATAAATCATCATCTATTTGTAAGATAATTTGGTAATGTTATACATAACTAGTATAGAAAAATTCATAGAGTTAAAAGATACATATTTGAGCAGATTTGATATGTCTATTAAAAATAATTGAATTTACCTCATATAAATTGATATTATATAATCAAATTATATTAAAATTAATTTTATTACTAATATATCAATTAAGAGAAAAAGAATAAGAAATATTATAATATTTATTTCATCCAAGCTTTGGCATAAATACAATTGATGTTGTTGTTGTTGTTGTTATTTTTGTTGCTGTGGCATACTTGGTTGTGACTTGAGTAACCCGGGTCTGAATCTTTGCAACGAAGCATGAGTTCTAAATTTTAGTTGAAAGTTCTAAATTTATTTTACTGAATTTAATGAGATTTTTAATAATTATCTATGGACTATATATATTATCACGTTTCATAAGACTGCAAGTAGTTTTTCAGATGAAACTTCATCAGTAACTTGGTAGTTTCACGCATACTCGCACGTTGGGAAGTTCAAAATTCAGCAGCCGAAACTTGTTTTAGAGGACATGAGTCGATAGAGTGGAGAATCCTGTAATTGTGCAGCTGAGCACTCGTCGATCTGATTTTCCTGAAATTAATAATCGTAAAAAAACGATAATGCGTCCAAAATGAGGGAAAGGCCCCTGCGGCGTTCTGGGGTTGAGCGGATTGGATTGTATTCAGCTCCTGCAAGGCTTGCGCTGTGAAAGACCTGATTCTCCTGCACCGGCGTTCTGTGTGAGTTGTTCGCTTGTGTTGTGTTGAGGGATTTGGAAATGCCGGGGGAGCTTATGTTCGTGATGAGGATTCCACGTGTTTTCCAAAGACCAGCCCTGCAGCAACCAGGTCTTCCAACGCAAATCCTACAGACTTGAAGACGGTGATCTCTTGTGCTGACTGCCTGCCAGGCTTCAAGCCCTGGCACAGGTCTGCCAGTGTGCCCTTCACGTGGTCGCGGGATATGGCGACATCCCTGATGGATTGCACCAGCTCGCCAGCATCTCTCACAGCTGCGAGGGTATCCACAAACACGGTCCCGACCCGGAGTGCCTCATCGTCACACTCCCGCATGGACGGCGTGAAGGACCCGACCAGATCCAGATGCGCTCCTGGCTTCAACCAGGCTCCTTGCACAAGAGCCTCCTGCGACAAGGTTGCGCAGCTGACGACATCGGCGGCCGTGACTGCAGCCTCCAGATCGACCTGCATCTCGAGCCCCACTTCCAGCCCGCCTTCTCGGAGACTGTCCACTAGCCGTGCAGCCCGGGAACGTGTCCGGTTCCACACCATCACCCGCTTCAAGCTAGGGTTCACTGCCAGATGCGCTCTGATGAGATGCGGAGCTAGGGCACCTGCTCCGACCATGGCCAGCACCTCGGCATCCTTCCTCGCCAAGTACTTGGCTGCCAAGGCAGATGCGCTGGCCGTTCTCCACAGCGTCAGCTCGCTTCCATCTATGCAGGCCAGCGGCTGCCCGGTCTCTCGGCTTGATAGAACGTACAGTCCTGCCACAGCTGGGAGTCCCTTTATGCCGTTGTCTGGGAACACAGTAACCATCTTGACACCAAGGTAGGGTCCATGGGAGGAGGAAGAAGAAGAAGATGCTGATGATGATGAAGAATCGGCTTGAAACCAGGCAGGCATAAGCAGAAGTGTGCCTGGATTGCTCCCATCCCCTTGTGCAACAGTATGGTGATGCCTGCTCGGCACACAGTACTCGTTGATGTGGCGAAAGGCGTCCTGAAGCTCGTCGATCAGGGATGGATAGCTTAGCAGAGCTCTTAGCCGGGAACTGTCCAGCATAACCACACCCTCCATGGCAAGCAACATGCCGCGTACACAAGAACTGTGCTTGGCCTTGTCCCAATACGAATATAGAACACTTGTCGTGATCCACCACACCAGAACACATACACACAGACGGTAGTGGGTATTGATTTCGGGATCTTTGAAGAGAATCGTGAAATTATTAATTCTGGATAAACACGACTCAGTTTCAAGGTCGTCCTGGTCTTATCTTGCGAGTCACACCGTCGGCCAGTATAAGCGTTGAATGCACGCAAAGTGCTACAAGGACAGGGACTAACGCATGTAGCGAAAAGCTCGTCGAACGCCTCCATGTCCAACAAACAGCCTTCCTTTGCCTCCATCTCCAACACCGTCTTTCAAAGGACTTCACTTGCCAATGATAAAAGTTGATGGGAGCGAGGCCGAGCGACCCATCACATACACATGCCTGACAAACCTGTAGAAAGGAGATGGAGCTAGCTCCATGATGTTGGGGACCTATATTACCCACTGCACCACAAATATCTCAAGCGAGTTGAATCCTACAAGCTACAGTGGGAGAGTGCCCAAAATGGCTTTGTGGGCGGTGAAAATGTTTGTGGCATAGTTATGGTCGCTCTCAGGGCAGCCTCGAAGTTCCTTCCTTCACCTTCAGCCTAGTACCTCGTACACAAATAGTCTAATACAAACACGTCATAGATCAGGCGTTCAACTTCTGGCTCACCCACATGGTGCTCCTGTCCTCCAGGACTCTGTGCCGGTCGGGAACAACGTCTCCGTTTCTCTCGAGCAGCTCGGCCTGCATAGACTCGAAGCAATTCAGCTGGATTGTGTGAACGGCAGGTAAAGTTTGCCAGATAAAGCCTGCGCAGAAGATGCTTTTGCAGCAACTTTACGGGAAAGAGGACAATATAACGCACTCCTGCGACGTGGTTCTGGACAGTTTGGTGAAGTCCATTGCTTTCTCCTATTGGGCCCGCCATGGCAGGCCCTCGGCATGGGTTTGGCGCTTTTGGGCCTGGCCTTGGGTTTGGGGGTCCACTATCTTGACCATTAGCAGTCTGCTAGCTGCCTTCCTCTCTCGGCAGCTGAAAATCTTCTCCAAGGAGCTCTGAGACTCTTCAGCTTTAGCGAACGGACATCATTAATTTGCACGAGCTCCGGGTTATGATGACGCTCCTCACATTGCTCATGTTGCTGTTTGGCAGGTGGTGGGTAGAACTAGATGCTGTATTTCATGGTCTGCCTGACATGTGCCAAGTTCACGCTCCCCCAAGTTTCTGCGTAACCTCGAGAAATTCTTGCCAGCCGCGAGTTGTATATCCGCCTTTTTGAGCATGATTGTTAGCAGCAGCACCATTCCCAACGTGTAGTCAATTGCGCTGTGCTTGATTCCCTCGAGTTCCTGCAGCCTAAGAGAGCTCCCGCGACAGCACACTCATTGTTGCCCAGGATGACGGTGCTTGTGGACTCCGGGGAGCAGAGGTTGAGGGAGCTGGGGTACCAGCAGGAACTGAAGCGTAATCTCTCGTACGTGCTGGACTCTGTACTCTGCTGCCCATCAAATGGCATCCGGTTGATTCCTTCTTCAGGAGGTGCAGCATTGAAGGTTGTAATGTGGTAATGCAGGGTGATCTCGAACTTCGCCTTCTCCTTCGCAATCATCTCGGTCCTGACTGGAATCACCACTCTCTTCAATACCGGGCTGAATTATGGTGGCACAATCTCGATAGTGTATGGCTGGCTTATCGTGGGGTTCTTCAGCCTTATCGTTGGTCTGGCTATGGGAGAAATATGCTCTGCTTACCCAACCTCCGGAGGCCTGTATTACTGGAGTTACTGCTTGTGTGGGACCAAATGGGGTCCTCTTGCATCCTGGATAACTGGCTGGTATGGCAACCTCCAATCTCGTTCCTTGGCAATGTTGTCTTCCCGCATCTTCTGTGATTGAAATCCTTCGTCTTCGTCTGCAGGTATAATATGGTGGGCCAGGTGCGTCTAGGGGCATCTCTATTTCTTTGTAGCATCAATTCATAACCTAAAGCAACTAGCAGCTTTGCAAAGTGTTGCTTCTCTGACCTACCTTGTGGGTCTGCATTTACCTCTCACCTTGCGCAGTGGGCTGTAACAACGAGTGTCGACTTCTCGCTAGCGACCTTGATTCAAGTTATAATCCTGCTTAGCACAGGAGGAAACAATGGAGGTGGAACGTTTGTGTCAAAGTATGCAGTCATTGGCCTTCACGCTGGGATTCTCATACTGCATGGCCTCCTCAACAGTTTACCAATCTCCTGGCTCTCCTATTTCGGGACCTTTGCTGCAGCCTGGAATTGCATGGGTACCACCTTCTGATTGCCCGCTACCTGCTGTCATGCTGTCCATAGGATGGTTTCCCGATCGTTCAGCCCATCTCACACAGCTGCTGGTTGCAGGTGTATTTGTTCTCATGATTCTGATTCCAACTGTGGCTCAGCAAACACAATCTGCACACTTCGTCTTCACATCTTTCAATAAGGATAATGGCGTTGGCATACACAGCACTCCGTACATCTTCCTGCTTGGTATCTTAATGAGTCAGTATACCATCACGGGATTTGATGCTTCTGCTCATATGGTATGTGCAATCCACTGTATACCCCTTGATCTATCTGTGATGACGAGGTCTCCTCACTCTTGAGTGTGTCCAAATGCAGTCAGAAGAAACCAAATCTTCAGACAAAAATGGGGCGTATGGAATCATCAGTGCCATTGGTATATCCATCATCGTGGGCTTCGGGTACATCCTTGGTATTGTTTTCTCCATTCCCAGCACAGCAGAATTACTGGACCCTGACAACGACGCGAAGGGCTATGCCATTGCCCAGCTATTCTACCAAGTCTTCAAAGCTAGATACGGAAGTGGAACAGGAGGTATCCTCTGCCTGGGAATCGTTGCAGTCGCAATATTTCTCTGCGGCATGAGCTGCGTGACAAGCAACTCCAGGTGAACTTACTTTACATGTATCCTGTTCCTGTTCCCTTAATGTTGCTGAAAGGTGAGGGAATGCAGAATCTCTGCCAAAATGCAGGATGGCATTTGCCTTCTCAAGAGACGGGGCGATGCCTCTCTCAGGGCTATGGCACAAGGTGAACAAAGAGGAGGTCCCTATCAACGCTGTCTGGCTCTCTGTGGTTGTGTCCTTCTTCATGGCTTTAACTGTGAGCAACCGTTCCTTTTACCTCTTCTTTCTTGTTTCCTGAGCTGAATCCATAGTGACTATCAAATCTGCATCTGCATCTGCGCAAATTTATCTAACTTGTGTACTTTCCAGTCGTTGGGAAGTGTGGTTGCCTTCAACGCCATGGTGTCCATAGCCGTGGTGGGCTTGTACATTGCCTATGTATTGCCAATCTTCTTCCGCCTCACCATCGCACGGAACACATTCGTGCCTGGGCCCTTCAGTCTGGGCCCCTTCAGCACTCTACTGGGCTGGGTTGCAGTCCTGTGGGTGGCCACCATCACAGTCCTCTTCTGCTTGCCACTGCAATATCCTGTGAAGAGGGACACACTAAACTATGCTCCAGTAGCTGTCGGTGGTGTCTTTCTCATCACAGTCGGATACTGGATAATCAGTGCCAGGCACTGGTTCAAGGGACCCCAGGCCAACCTGAGCCTGGAAGTTGCAAATTCTGGGTCAGAACACTTGCACAAGGGAGTATGACAATCCAATGTAGTCCAAGAAGGCGGTTCTTAAGATGGGCCGGACTGCGAAGATCAACTGTACAAGAATTTTCATTGAGAGAATAGAAACACAAGAGGCACAGTGAACAGTCCCACTTCCTCTTCCTTCGTCTAAACAAGAGACGCGCTAGATACGCCACTACAAGCAGTGGCCGTTCCAAAATCATGAAAACAAAAAGGAGAGCATCACAGATGCATGTCCCAACTCTACAGAATCGTACTCGTCCTGCACCTGTCCTGCCCCCCAAAAAGACTCGTCACTTGTAGCCATGCTCAACAGTAACATAAAGCAGGCCAGGCCATGACGTCGCTCAGCAAAGAACCACGTCTCGACGCAGGTTCTATCCTAAGGTTCGGCCAAACTCAGCTATGCTAATCCCTACGCTGAGAAGACAAATCAGACAGGCGTTCGCAACCCAACTTCAATGGGACAGGACAACGGGGTAGCCAGGTGCGTGCGAATGGCACACTGCTGAGATCCGCTTTGCAATCGCAGCCAGGTTTTCTTAAACACATGACACACGGCCAGCTTCAAGCTCCGCAAGGTGACAATGTAGATGGACGTCTGGTAACCCACACAAGCCCATCCCTCAACAGTACAGTCCCGCAGAAATTCCGACCCTTCTTCCAGAAACAGCTCATGAAGCTGAACCTCATAACCTTGTCCTTGGGCAGCAGCATCATCCATGTCCAGCCCAGCAGGGGGCTTGAAGCTGGAAACCAGAAACCCTTTGGAAGCCAAGGTGACAGCCATAACATGATCTCCGACCACCACCAACCTCCACCGGGATCCCTGCTCGAAGGGATGCACACTCCCGATCCTGGCCCATGTCTGCCTCTCCACATGGTACGCCATCAAATTCACGTTGGCAGCAGCATCGCCCTGCGCCAGCATGTAGACCACTCCCCGGAACAAGACGCTCCCAGCCACCACCAAGCCTCCCACGGGGGCCAGCCTGGAGGGTGAAGGTGTCCAAGAATTGGTCCTGGAATGGTAGCAGGACACCCTGGTCCCCGGAGATCGGGCCCAGGCCAGGGCATGCTGGTGCAGCTGAGCTCGGCCTTGCGGGTGCGGGTGCGGGTGCTGGTGCGGATGCTGGTGCTGGAGCCGCCTCCTCCCCGGGGCCTGCCGCACCAAGGGCGCCAGCGGGGGGAACCACCAGGCAGGCGCCCTGGGCCCCGCAATCACCCGGCCGCACAGCGCCACCAGGGTGTACGCCTCCCCGTCCCGCTCCACCTGCAGGTGCACCTCCACGGCCTGGTGCCGGTGCCTGTCCGACTTGCAGCAGATCATGGGCGGCAACAGCTTGTACGCCTTGGTGGCCGGGTTGCAGACGTAGTACTGCCCGCCCTTCTCGATGCACAGCAGGCCCTTGTCGGAGCACACCAGTTGGGAGGCCGAGGAGGAGGAGTCCGGGTCGTGGTCGTCCGAGGCAGGCAGGAAGGTGATGGGCGGGAGCTCCCGCCACCTCTTGCTGTCAATGTCGAACCCGAAGCAGCTCTGTTTGTGGGCGTCGGCGAAGAAGACGGGGAAGTAGATGTCTCCCTCCAAGGCCGAGGACATGGTGCGGGATCCATTCCGCGCCTCGTAGCTGCTCACCACGCTGTGCCACCATTTGCACACGGCTCCTGCCCTGATCACATCCTGCACCGGCAGCAGGGAAAAGATCTTGTCCAGCACGTCCGCCGGCAGGCACCAACGACCTTCCCCGCCCTCACAGTCTCCCCCTGCCACGCCCTTGCCATGCCGCCTCCTCCCCAAGGATGTGCATGCAACGAAGCCAGACCCGCTGCTGCCACTTCCACTGCTGGGGCTGCCGTTGCCGCTGCTGTAACTGCTGCTGCTGCTGCTGCTGCTGCTGCTGCTGCTGCCGATGTTGCCGCTGCCGTCGCTGGTGCTGCTGGCCCCCAAGAACTCCATGGCTCTCACAACCCGCGCTCCCGGCTCCATCTCCTAGACCGCCCCACAAAGCTCAGTGAAGCGGACCGGGCCCAATCTCCCGGAACCCCCGCATTGGGCAGCTCAATTTGCAAGCTTCAAATTGTGTCTGATCCTGGGCAAGTAATCCGTCGCCCGGCTGCCAGGAGTTGAGGGGATCAAGACCTGGACCCGCCCAAACGACACAAGCACGACGGTTTTCGTCAAGATGCAATCACCACGCTCAGCATGAACGTGGCCACGGCAACGCACTCTCACAGAGCACACATACGGGTGTTACCAACAACCAGGCAAACAGATCTTGTACGGAAAATCGCACCCAGAACTCGTAGACTCCTTGCTGCAGCTTGGAAACCGAGAAGCCGAAGAGAGTAACGAGGGAGGCTCGGCCCGCGTATACACAGAAAAGATAATCGGGAATACACACCGACATACACAATCGCATGGCTAATTAGGGTTCCTAACTTCAGAACCCAAATACATACATGGAAGGTGCAGCAACGAAATACATACATGGAAGGTGCAGCAACGAAATACATACATGGAAGGTGCAGTAACGAAAGAAGGGAGTGTGAAGACGAAAAAGGTTGCGCAGCGCAAACTGATAACATTATTTTGTGGGGTTTCACAATTTAATGAAACTGCCCCGAAAAGAGAGCAAGGTGGTGGTCAGATGACCCATCTAGCGGCCTCTTTGAAGTAAAGAGACGTAATTTACAATTTCGAACTCTGCATTTGCAGGGCCTCGTAATGACCAAACCCGTGGTAAAGAACTCTCACTGGATCATCTTTGCCATACTCCTGCCCGTACTCAGCAATAGATATTAGACCTTGCAGTTTCCTGTCGAACATATAAACGGTGATAGGCATCCTGAAACACAGACAAGTCAAGGCATTTAAGCCACTGAGGACTGAATGCCGGGGACCACAGTACAAGAGGGAGTGGAATCAACAATACATACTTGAGAACATGGGAAAGCATCAGCAGCTCAGGCTCTCCACCCCAAGAGTGCGGCTGCCTCATTTTCCTTGTATAACTATCAAAATTACCTTCGATGAACCTGCCACATATGAAAAAGAATAGTTGGGGATTGATCTGTATTTCTATGACAACTGCGATTTGGACAGTACACAAAAGACGGGAAAAAGAAAATAGCGTTCGAAGCTCACCACTCAGTCTCATCTCGACGTCTTACCAATTCATCCACAGCCTACAACACAAGAAGCAAACCATAAAATCGGTGTTACAGCTGAAGAGAGAGACCAGATTAGGTCACCACCTGATGACCAGACATTGTTTGCTTTGCAGCTCGGATACCAGCAGGCCACCACTTACCTTGCTGCGCAATTCATCAGCTAACTCCCTTTGGAGACTTTCGCTTGGAGCTGGCTTCCCACTTCGGAGACAAGCTCCATGAGCCACCGCACGGAACAGACACCGACCGTCCCCTGGGACACCTGCTTCCGTGACAGGTCCCCAGCATCAGCTACTTTCCCCCCATGCATGCAAGACGTTCGACACACCCAGAACGAGCACTCACCAGTGACTGTGTAATCGGTGTGCACTTGTTTCTGTTCCGGTAAGTCAGCCTTCACCTCCAACACCTTGCTCACCTCATTATCATCCTCAAGCGTCACCGCCAAGGGAGCGTCCGCAAGAGCAGGATTGGCAGGCGAGATGAGAGGTACAGGGGCGCCGCCAGCCACCGAAAAGCAGGCACAAACCCCAAACATTAGCCACACCGAGTGCCTTCCTTGCAGCCAACGTGTAGACCTAGAGTTCCAAGAGCTGCTCCACCACCCATACAAGGAGCGTGCATATACCCTAGCGCTTTCACTCCTAAATCCATCACTAGCCAACATCCCAGACTTCAACGCTACCACACTATCAGCTGCGACCGACTCACCCTGTAAACCCTTCCCTCTCCTCCCTGCCCCTGACAACCTCCTCACGGACACAATATTCTCCCTCACCGAGCTGGACAGCTGCCGAGAAGGCAACAATGCATGCCTAATCGCCAAGCCAAACGCTCCAGCTCCTGTGAGCAGCCGCGAGCCGGAATGACTCTGGAACTGCGCCAAAGGAGAGCACGACAGCTGCAAAATCCCTTGCTCTAGCGGCCCCGATGAGCGAGTTCTCCGGATCTTCCTGAGCCGGCCCGCCAGCGGAGACTGTCCAGAGCTGACTCTGGTAGAACAAGAATGCGGGCCATAATGGCTGGACTTCGCCAGCGCCACTGCTGCCAAACACGAGCAGCTCTTGCCCTTGTTAGCAGAGAGCCCGGTACGCACAGATTCAAGCATGTAACTAGCACTGTGATATCCTCCCCGCTCACAAAATCCAGCTTCCGTCCCAACTCCAGACAACAAAAACACCACACCGCCTTTCAGCACCTCATTCCATCCACCACTTAATCATGTGCCACTCGATAAATCTGAACAACAAAACACAAAACCAAAGCAACGTTGTCAGCGAATTCCACATGACATCAACACATCCAAAACAGCTCCAAGAAGTCCAAGAATCTGCGTCAGCCAAGGATCCATCCCATCCACAACATCTGGCACACAGAACGACATCCACGCTTTAGAACGGCAGCTGGAAGGCAACCCTACCCGCCATAGATGTTCTCCTCTCCCGCCTGAGCTCACAATCGCACGCTCCGCAGCTCAGCCAAACCCTGGCCCTGCAGCAGCAGCTGCGAAGAAACTTCCAACAAAAATGTCCTCTCCCCCGTCTCTTGCCGGTTGCAGCACCAGAATTGCGCGACGTTAAACGTGCGCTCGAGGGGAGCGGTTTCCAAAAAAGTGGAGCTCACCGAGACGCCGGCTCGCCTTGAGGCGTGTTAAATAGCGCCCGAATCTTGCGCTGCTCCTACCGCTCCGGCGATGGAGTGGTGTCGGCGGACGAGGGGTTGTTACAACAGGGTCTTATTTCCGTGGGCTCGCACCCTGCCTCGCTTTCTCCAGCACCTTCCGGCACAGGAGCATCGCATTCTGCGAAATATGAAAAAATATCACGGGATGCGGCATGTCCTGGATCTCACGTTGCGCCGAACGGGTTTCGCCACGTATGTAACCGCTGCACGTGGTTGGGCACTTGACCGCTGGTGCAACGAGTCGCGGTTCGACTGCAGTGATCGTCCAACGGTCCTGAACCTCACATTCAAAACTCTCCTTCGCTTCACTTCCAGGCAAGTTCTGCTGCTGCTGCTGCGCTGCTGCTTCCTAGATACTTCACTTTGGCATTGCTGCGTTTTGATTTCGACCCAATTCTAAGGTTTTGTGTTGGAGCAGAATGTGGATTGTGGGCGGTACTGGTGATGGGGGATGCTGGAGGCATGCGTTGGGGATGGCGTGTTTGTTGGTTTGGATCGGTGGTGGGCATGGGAAGCCCTGTTATCCTGCGGTGTATGTGTTTGGAGATGCTTCTGCGGATGTGGGGAGCATGGAAGCTGCGTTCCCTCGGTCGACTGCTGCTGAGAGATCGCCATACGGGCACACCTACTTCAAGAAGCCTGCCAATCGGTTCTCGGATGGGCGGCTGTTTGTGGATCTGTTAGGTTGGTATTCCGTGGTGCCCATCTCTTTTGCGATGTGTTTCTGGATGTGGGTTGTGTGGGGATGTTGGTCTGACTCATGGAATGTGGGGCATCCAGTGCAAGCGGTGGGGCATCCGCTGCTGAGCCCGTACTTGCAAGCAGCTGGATCCAACTTCAGCCATGGTGCCAGCTTCGCAGCCTCGGGATCAGGTGTGCGGGGTGCCGCTCCCCACAGCCCGTTTAGTCTCACGGTGCAGCTGCAGCAGTTTAGAGCTTTCAAGCAGCGCATTCGGGAAGTCCGGAGGATGCATTCGTATGGTCGGTGACAAGCCTGAGCTCATGGAAGTCTTGGGCAGTACAGTACTATGATGATGTTGGATGCAGGATTGTGAGAGCTCATGTTGTTCATCTTGTGATGGAGTTTGTGCACATCTGCAGAGAAAGCACACTTGCTGCCCAAGCTCAGGAGCCTGAGGCGTTCTTTGTTCTACATCTCCTTCATGGGGGACGACTACACCAACGGCTACCTGAGTGGCATGGAGGTGGGCAAGGTGCAGGAGTACGTGCCTGAGGTGGTGCGAGGAATCGTGAACGGCATTCGGGTATTGGATCCAGCCAAGCCAGATTCCTGTTGCTGCTGTTTGTGAGATGCTTGTGTGTGAGGGAGTGAGTGAGTGAATGAGTGATCATGACCTCACATGCAGATATGGTTTGCAGGCCCTGTACCATGAAGGTGCGAGACACTTCATCGTGTCAAACATGCCTCCGCAGGGATGCTTGCCGTCGTACTTGACCCTGTTCCACTATACAGCTCATGATCTCAACTCTGCTGGCTGCCTTGTAAACTACAACAGAGTGAACGAGCTGCACAACAATCTGTTGAAGAAGGCAGCTTTGTCGCTGAGAAAGCAGCTGAAGAATGCCACACTGATCTACATGGATGCCTACGCCATGATGACCAATGTGCTCAATGACCCTTCCCTCTATGGTAAGCTGCTCACACTGATCACCTCCCAATCCCCTCTTCCCTCTGCTCACACCATTGAACCACCCAGCACATTGAAAAAAGTCTCCAGCCTTTCGTCCTTCCTAATCCATGATGAGACCACGAGAGTCTCACCGGGGCACACTTCCCCACAAATCGAAGATTGAAATGGAAGGTGATTCATTGGAAACGAATCAAGAAATATGCTCTACCTATCTCTGAACTGAACAAATGCATCCATCTCTCTGACCTAATCAGGATTCACACATACAACGACAGCATGCTGTGGCTCCAGCGGCGGACCTTACAACTACGACCCTGCTGTTGGCTGCGGGTCCTCCATCAAACACCTGGAAGACGCCACCTCCTTCACTGCTGATTCATGTCCAGATCCTCAACACTATGTTCAGTGGGATGGAGTCCACCAGACCGAGGCGTACAACCTATATGCCATCAAGGCTGCAATATCCGGAGACTACTTCCAACCTCGGTACGTACTGCAGCACAAGTGCAAGCTGCATCTTAGGCTGTGAGACTTGCATCTTCGTCAGCGTGTGACATCATTCTACAAACTGCACGTGAGGAGGAGCATAAGGCAATGCAGCAAGCAAAACAAACCACCCAGTTAGGAAGAAGAAGCAACACTGTCACTAGATGCGATAGTCAAACTGTCCGTCCGTCCATTCGAGTATAAGTCCCACCACATCGATGCAAGTCATGTCAATTCATCGTCAGCATCTTCCTGAGCCTTCAACTGGTTCTTTGCACGAAGCAACAAGGTGGTTTTCCACTGATCCAGCCTACTGATGCCATCAAACTCCCTGACCACGTCAGTGAACTTCTCCACGTCACCGTCATCAACTGCTGCAGCCAAATCCATGAGAAGCTTGCACTCCCTGGTGTTGGGAAACGTGGGATCAAAGTCTTGGTACTTGTCCAAGGCGTTGTGGATGGCCACCGCATCCTTACCGCACAGATGACACAGGCCAGCACTCAGTAGATAGTTTTTGACGCTGTACTTGAGCAGGTTGCTGTCCAAGGACTCCCTGGCCACGGCCTCAAAGATCTCGATCGCTTTCGGGTACACCTCGAGCTGGGCTGCCATCTGAGCCACCTTCAACCTGCACTGCATACCTGTGCTGTTCACCTCCTCCCCTTGATACAAGTCTGCTGCCTTCTCATATGCCAACATGGCTCCCTCCATTTTCTCATCCTTCTCCAGGATCTCTCCCATGTCCTTGTAGTGCTTGGCAGCCATGGACAACCTTCCAATTTCCATGAAGATGTTGCAGGCTTTGTCAAGAAGAGCACAAGATTCTTTCAGGTTGGTTTTCTTGTAGCAGTTGGCTGCATCCACGTAGCATGAAGCTGCTTCATGCTTGCTCTCCATCTTGAACTGGCAATCAGCAAGCTTGATGTAGGCCCCTGCTGCCTTATCCCAGCATTTTCCCAGCTTGTAGGAGTTGGCCGCCTTCTCTAGCAGTTCAGCTGCCTCATCCCATTTGCTCCCAAACAATCCCCACCCTTTGGCCTTTTTCTCCGCCTTGGATTCATACTCATCACCTTTTGCCTCAAAGTCTCCCATCACTTCTCACAATTGCCACTCATTTTCTTGCTGTTTGCCTTTGCCTCCTACACTCTGTTTTGTAAACCAAACCCTATGCGTCTCCCAAACCTTCCAACATGCAAGTAACTTTTCTTCTCATCCTCCTTCGTATTATTCTCTTTTTTCTTCTCATCCTCCTTCGTATTATTCTCTTTTGTCGCTGTTTGTTGCTTTTGTGCTGGAGGTGGATTCCAAGCTTTGATTCTTTCAACCTTTCTTCTAGAAGAATAAAAAATATATAACAAATTGTAGATTGATGTATTGATATTGATGTTATATAAAACTTCAATTTTTTTATTATTCATATATTTTCACAAATAGATAGAAGATGATGATTTTCTTGATGTTCATTGTGTTAACTTCTAGATCCAATTGCAATATTCAACAGGTATCACCAAATCATGAAATCCCCATTCATTTTTGGATCTATTCCATCTAGAAGTCTTTTCTCTACTTTTACAGAGATTCATATATCATTCATATGTGATTCATTTAATACAAAGCAGAACCAAAAAGAAACTATTTGTTTTGAACATATGATTATACGATCTATTCCAACTTGGAGTAGAAAATATAGATTGTTCAAAATGAAGGAAAGCTGAATGTACTTGGTACTTAGAAGTAAAGTGTAGTTGTTTTCATTGATAACCTACTCAATCACTATATTTAATCTATTTAACCAATAAGATATTTTATTGAATCATAGAATTTTATACAATGAGCATTATATATTATTCAATCCAAGCTCTAAAATTTTATTATTAAATTAAAAATCATGGAATGATCAAAATAGGAATTCAGGAGATAACCAACACAAGTTCTACAATATGATCAAAAACTCATTAAACAAAGATAGGGGCAGTGGAGACTTTATGTAAGAAAAGATATAAGTTATGAATCAAAGAACTAACTAATGATTGAAGGTTCCCAACAAAGGTAAAAATGAGTTGATCTTATAAAATCATTATATTTCATAAATAAAGTGCTTAGATTTATGTGTTTATTTCAACAAAGCCCCCTTGCAAGTGGGCCTTTGCAAATCCTTGACTATAATATTTAGGAGCCTTGGGTGACTATCAGCTTAATATTTATGAGAATTATTTTCCAACTTTTGGAGGGATTTGGGGTCTCTCTTTCACGTGCTGTGCTATTTATAGGACTATCCACGTCCACATATGACATTCAAACTTTTCTTTAATTTATAAAACTTAATAATATTATTTTAAAAAATTCACTCTCTTTCAAAATCAGTACACTCATTGGTCAATTCCGTGTTAGGTCAATTCCGTGTTTGGTCCCATCAACGTCGGATCCAGACCAACAGCTGGCTTAACTAGGGCAACATATTTGCGAAGCTCTGCTTCTTAGATACTAAATCTAAAACGCATTTTCTCTGCTATTGTCCTCGCCATGCTGACATTTGAGCTCGATACACTCCTCTTTTCTAATATGCTGGTTTTGCCTTGCGCATATTCTTCTCTTTTCACATCCTTAAGCTCTCTAGCCTCTGTCTCTCTGGGCTTCTTGCTCATCGGCAGGCCTTTTTGGACTCCTATAGATTTTACCTCTTCTTTTCCTCTCTTATAACTTTTGCCTCCTTTTTCTCTCATCCCATACGGTCATTATCTTTCTAGTTCCAACGTTCCTATGTGTGCTCCGTTTTTCACCTCTTTTACACTGTTCAATCCTTGTCCCATGATGGTCATTTCATCCTTAGCGGATACAAATAAAGTTATTGTTGTTGTTGTTGTAACCGGAAGTTCATTGGAACTTCGTGATTAAGCAACCCTCCGCTTGAATCACTAACGGGATGGGGTACCACCCCTGATTACTCGTGGTCCTTGATAGCCTGCTTGATGTGAAGCCCCATATGATCTTTGCTGTCTTGCTCACAAAAAAGGCTCCTATTCCAAGGTTCTGAAGCCCTTCGGGATGCCTAAGAGCTCTAGAGTCGCCTAATAAATTTTTTATCTTGCCCACAGAAAAAAGGGTTGTTGTTGTAAGGCTCTTCGGAATCCTCTAAATTACATGGACTATAAATACACAATCAATTTTTCTATTAAAAATATATATATATCACTGACTTTTCAGTCGAAGAACGACATACATACTTATAACATAGGGATGTACATAGTTGGCACTGCTGCGTGTGGTTGGCTAGACTTAGAACTCTAGACAAGAGACGCAATTTAGAGTTCTAAAAAGCCTAAAATGCAGAAGCGGAGACTGCCAGTAGTGTGTTTTGTTAAACGAACTAACTGAGAGATCTTGCTATTGGAGAGGATTCAGCCTATCTCTCCGCCTTTCCCTCACACGAGATAAATTGTAGCCACATCTGGGGTACAGACCAGCCTAAAAAAAGATTTGGACACTATTTGGCCGGATGAAGGAAAGACGCTTCCCTTATCTAAATATTAAAAAAGCGAACTTCACAAAAATGATAACTTTCTCAACCTGGTTGCCCATGTTTAGAATCATTTAAACCGATTAAAGGGTTTGCATGCAGGCAGGCACATTCCCCGAGTTCGTAAAAACATTGTGACAAATGCTCGTTGGGGGAGACAATGCTTGTCCCACGTAGTCTCCAGATTCAGTTTTTTTTTAAATAATTATTTTAAAATATAAATTTAGACCTGATGTAAAAATAATATATTTTTATAACCGACAAAAAAATTAGACAGTTTGAAAAAAAAAGATAAAACTATTAAGTATAAGTGAGGACAAAATAAGAGCGTTTCGTCCGTTTTTCACTATTGTGAGCAAGAAACCATGCTTGCACCTAGCTCGAAAATCATCTTTTTGTGGCTGGAAGGCATCGACCAAGAACACATATGTCCATGGTATTCCGAGATGGCGGACCGTGCTCGCCGTGCTTTGAACTTGAGAATTCTGGTCTTGGTAATGACATTGTTGCACCACTTGTGGCTGCAAAGAAGTTTCTCAATAGGCTAGAGGTCGATGTGGTCGTTCCTTGAGCCTTCTGGCTTAGAAAGGATCCTAGTAGGGAGCGCATATTGATTATGACTTTTTACTCTATGAATGATCGCCTCCAGGTTATGAAGGCTAGGTCTATGTTACGGACAACTCCGTTATATATCAATGAGGATCTTACACAATTGCAATGGAAGACTAAGAAGGAGAAGTTACTTGCTTTCAGAGTAGCTCGTACTGCAGGTCAAGTGGCTTTCTTTCGTGGGGATGAATTGGTGGTGTTTGCCCTCGTTCACACAATTTCATTGACACTGTTGATTGATTGAAGATTATTTGTCTTGTTTGAAATTTACCTTTACATTCGTCCAGACCATTTTACCGCAATCTATGTAGTTATCATATTTCAGTCCCATGACGGAAATCCGTCCTTAGTGGACTTAAATAAAATTTTTCTTCTTCTTCTTCTAGTGAGGTGGTTGAGGAGTTGGGACGGGTACAATGTTTTGTCTCTTGCACTCGAGGCAAAGTGGCATGGGCTCTTCGCCAAGGTGACATCAACTTTGAAGAAGAGCTGGAAACCACCCTCGGACTTGGCTCTGGTTTCAACACCAGTACAGCATAGGTTTGATAATTCGTCGTAGACGACATGAGTACTGCTTTGATATTCCAAGGAGGGACACGCTGCTTTGGCATATTTAAAAAATAAAAATTGGATGAGGTGATGGTAAGATACCCATGACATAGTGGTGGGCACCTGCCTAGTGAGCATTTGTGCACACCAGTAGAGCCTATTGAACGAGAACCGGGGGTGCAAAACCTCAAGTAACCAGGCTTCAACCGAAGGAGGACAGCAATGACAGATAGCAGGCTGGTCTCAAACACCTATTAACATGGACGACATTGCGTTCTGAATATGTGCAGCAAGGGCTCGGCTAAGAGGCACTTATGGTTTGGTTTATGGAAACATGGTGATATGAGTAGGCCCTGATAGTGTCAAACCATGTTACTTTTGCTTGCCTTCCGAAACCCTTCCAAGCACAGGTGCCTTGCAGAAAGGAGTAAGCAGCTGCATCCAAACATTGTGAAAAGAGGGCTGCGGGATAACGAAATTTAGTATGTGAATTTGTATCATCTACCAAGCTAGGCTTCAATTTACTATGTGAACTTGTTCCACCTACCAAGCTGAGCTTCTGCTATAACCCAAAAGTTGGGTTTCTCCCAAAGTTGCTAAACCGGGTTTATTTGACCGGGTTTATTTGGAGCGGCTCCAGGGCTGACACATTGCTGATCCTCTTACAAGATTCCACAACCTCTTCTAACTATCTAAGGATTTGAAGTCAAGAAACAAATAAGATGAAGGAATTGAAATCTGGAAAGAAAGGGCTCTCTCAGCACAACCCAAGACGCATGCTGCAGCATGCACATAGTCAGTTATATACTGCCTAAAGGGTCAGCCTAATGTGTATATATTGTCATTGGAGTTATGAGTATTTTGCAACAATAACATTGTCGCATCCTTTTTGAATAGCAGGTCCGGTACCAGAGGTTCAGAGACAATTTGAACATTCCCAAGCTTCCTGCTATGCGTGAGGATAAATAGGAAGTCTCGGATGCCAAAGCAAAGGGAATCCAGGCTGAATCTCTTATTCAGCGTCACCCGCTTTCCACAGCGGGGAAAATACCTACTTCCATCCTCGCTGTGGAAGAGGGGCAAGGAAGAAAGCAGAGTATCTATGCCAGTCGGGATTCCCTGGCCCTGTTCACCTGCCATTGGATTGAGAGTCGAAGGGTGCTGGAGGTGGGTTGTGCTGATCCCTCGAGCCGTGCTAGCAACAGTCTGCTTGGAATTGATGTACATGGAATCGATCTGAATTGGTAGGGATCTGGAGTTGGTGTGTAGAGTCGGTCTCCATTCGTGGGATTCTGCGGTTGGCGTGTAAAATGTGTCTGAATTCGTGGGATTCCGATGTGGGTATTGTGAATTGGTGGGCTGGTGTTGAATTGTTGGGTTGTTGAATTGGCCTCAATTCATAGGATTCCAAGTTGCGCTGAACTTGTGATGGAATGGGGAACAGGTCTTCCTGCATGCAAGACTGCCCACAACAGAATGGATTGGGGAGAAGGTGGTAGGACATGCAGCATGAAGGAGCAACACAGCAAAATGGGCAGAGAGGAAGGTGGGCTCCCACAACACAAGGGTTCCAATCCAAGAGCCAGGGAGGCAGCAGAGGAGGTGCTGGTGGTGTGGAATTACGGCCATGACGTGATCCAGCTCCCGCCGCTTCATCGATTTGGAGGAGGTTAGGCAGCGCACCTGCGTGATCGTGACGCAGGGGCGGGATGGGAGCCGGGGGTATGGAGATGGGTTCGAGTTCCTTGGGCCGCCCTTCGCTGCGGAGGAGGTGGATCCGACCGGGGCCGGGGATTCGTTGGTGGCGGGATTCTGCACCGGGTTGCAACACGGGCTGGAGGTGGGGAAGGCTGTGTTGACGGGGAAGTACTTCGGGGCTCTGGCAGTGGGGCAGGTCGGGGTGCCCACCTTCTCGACGCTGCAGCTGCAGATGCAGCTTCAGGCAAGTTGGACTATGGCTTTCTTCTTTTCTTGCTGCTGGGTGTGGGTTGGGTGGAGGTTGATTGGTTGGAGGGTTTGTGTGTTGTTGCTCAGATGCTGGATGTGTGCTTGATGATGTGCAGGGGTGGGGTTGCAACGGTCTGAGGCAGGGGATGTGCATGATCCTTGAGTCCAATGCTGTGTTGGGTATTAACATGGACGACATTATGCTGAATATGTGCGAAGGGCTCGGCTAAGAGGCACTTATGGTTTGGTTTATGGAAACATGGTGATATGAGTAGGCCCGATAGTGTCAAACCATGTTACTTTTGCTTGCCTTCCGAAACCCTTCCAAGCACAGGTGCCTTGCAGAAAGGAGTAAGCAGCTGCATCCAAACATTGTGAAAAGAGGGCTGCGGGATAACGAAATTTAGTATGTGAATTTGTATCATCTACCAAGCTAGGCTTCAATTTACTATGTGAACTTGTTCCACCTACCAAGTGAGCTCGCTATAACCCAAAGTTGGGTTTCTCCCAAAGTTGCTAAACCGGTTTATTTGACCGGGTTTATTTGGAGCGGCTCAGTGACATTGCTGATCCTCTTACAAGATTCCACAACCTCTTCTAACTATCTAAGGATTTGAAGTCAAGAAACAAATAAGATGAAGGAATTGAAATCTGGAAAGAAAGGGCTCTCTCAGCACAACCCAAGACGCATGCTGCAGCATGCACATAGTCAGTTATATACTGCCTAAAGGGTCAGCCTAATGTGTATATATATTGTCATTGGAGTTATGAGTATTTTGCAACAATAACATTGTCGCATCCTTTTGAATAGCAGGTCCGGTACCAGAGGTTCAGAGACAATTTGAACATTCCCAAGCTTCCTGCTATGCGTGAGGATAAATAGGAAGTCTCGGATGCCAAAGCAAAGGGAATCCAGGCTGAATCTCTTATTCAGCGTCACCCGCTTTCCACAGCGGGGAAAATACCTACTTCCATCCTCGCTGTGGAAGAGGGCAAGGAAGAAAGCAGAGTATCTATGCCAGTCGGGATTCCTGGCCCTGTTCACCTGCCATTGGATTGAGAGTCGAAGGGTGCTGGAGGTGGGTTGTGCTGATCCCTCGAGCCGTGCTAGCAACAGTCTGCTTGGAATTGATGTACATGGAATCGATCTGAATTGGTAGGGATCTGGAGTTGGTGTGTAGAGTCGGTCTCCATTCGTGGGATTCTGCGGTTGGCGTGTAAAATGTGTCTGAATTCGTGGGATTCCGATGTGGGTATTGTGAATTGGTGGGCTGGTGTTGAATTGTTGGGTTGTTGAATTGGCCTCAATTCATAGGATTCCAAGTTGCGCTGAACTTGTGATGGAATGGGGAACGGGTCTTCCTGCATGCAAGACTGCCCACAACAGAATGGATTGGGGAGAAGGTGGTAGGACATGCAGCATGAAGGAGCAACACAGCAAAATGGGCAGAGAGGAAGGTGGCTCCCACAACACAAGGGTTCCAATCCAAGAGCCAGGGAGGCAGCAGAGGAGGTGCTGGTGGTGTGGAATTACGGCCATGACGTGATCCAGCTCCCGCCGCTTCATCGATTTGGAGGAGGTTAGGCAGCGCACCTGCGTGATCGTGACGCAGGGGCGGGATGGGAGCCGGGGTATGGAGATGGGTTCGAGTTCCTTGGGCCGCCCTTCGCTGCGGAGGAGGTGGATCCGACCGGGGCCGGGGATTCGTTGGTGGCGGATTCTGCACCGGGTTGCAACACGGGCTGGAGGTGGGGAAGGCTGTGTTGACGGGGAAGTACTTGGGGCTCTGGCAGTGGGGCAGGTCAGGGTGCCCACCTTCTCGACGCTGCAGCTGCAGATGCAGCTTCAGGCAAGTTGGACTATGGCTTTCTTCTTTCTTGCTGCTGGGTGTGGGTTGGGTGGAGGTTGATTGGTTGGAGGGTTTGTGTGTTGTTGCTCAGATGCTGGATGTGTGCTTGATGATGTGCAGGTGGGGTTGCAACGGTCTGAGGCAGGGGATGTGCATGATCCTTGAGTCCAATGCTGTGTTGGGTATTAACGATGGCTGCACTCGTGGGCTGGGAGCAGGAGTGTGTGCTCGCCGTAGCCCTCCTCGGCAGGAGAATGGCTGCCGAGAGCATGCTGGTGCAGCAGGGAAGGTGATGAAGATGGAGGAGCAGGTGCTGGGGTTAGGGCAACGGACGGACGTCCCTGGTTGCACTGAATGAATGTTGCCATGCTGCAGTATGTGTGCTCGGGCTTGAGACCTGAGAGAGAGCTGCTGGGGCCCTGTGATGAGATGGGCTCGAGGATGGTGTGCTCATCTGTTGTCGGAGAAGAACCTTGTGCTTTCATAACGGCAGATAAGGATAAGGTGGATGTCTGATTTGATAAGGGTCATGCTCGTTTTTTTTATCCTCTCCTTCTCTGAAGGTGTGTGTTCTGATGGGGGATTGGCTGTAACAGGTTGCTGCCTCGAACAGAGAGAGTCAGAGTGAAGTGGAAGGACACACAGTTCCTGGTGGTAGTGTGAGATGGCGTGCTAGAGGTAGAGGCAGAAGATGTTTGGTCCTTCATATCTATTTCGACAACCATTTTCCTGGAGGGATGGTCCGTAAGGAAATAGATGTGATTGGTTGGGTCTTGCTCAACTAGCCAAGTTTGGCAAATCGTGGAGACTTATTGCTTGCTTATGAGACAAGCCTTCTTGTTGTCAGTGACTTGTTGTCCAGTTTGCTGAATATGATTAAGGAACAGACTTCGTTTCTCAAATGGTTCTATTTGGCAAATCAATTTGGGAGCTTTGATCTCGTCTTCAATTCTGTGTACATCCAAGGCACTTTGAGCTGGGCACTGGGATTTGGAATACCAGCAGGCGCCATCAATCTGGGAGGTCTGGGAGGTTTTGTGTCATGCTTAATTCTGGTGTACATCCTAGACGAGCTGGCTGGGTATTGGGATTCTAAATACCACAGCGGCCATGGGAATTGTACTGTCTGACGCCATACAGACACCAGAAGGGGGCAGCGCTTTGACCAGGATTGCCCAGGTCCTTGGTGTTGCGGGGAGAAAGTAGGAGGTGGCTTCTGCTAAACTTTTGGATCAGGTGTGAGAAGATGAGTCATAAAAGCACGAGCAGGCACGCAGAAAGCTTGAAACATACCCTACAGTTCACGTAAGTCTGTCCTCCTTGTGCTCCGTGTTGTTGCTCGGTCGCTATTATGGTGATCAAGCAGTTTTAACGGAATCGGATGACGTTCGATCCATTTCAGATTCCTGGAGAAGCCCGCCATTGACATACATGGCAGCTCTTCACACACACTCGGGTGGAGGAGGTGAAGGTCAGACAGCACGCCGAGGTTTCGAAGGATATGCATTGAGCTTGTGATGGGGACATTTGCCATGGTGGCAGGATAGAAGACAGCAGGCTCTTGTTTGAGTTATTCTTGCACCTCCGATCTCTTGGTTTCGCATCACCATGTCAGGATCAGTACCAACATCAGTTGCAAAGACTGCATCGCTTTATGGGTTGGGTGAAAGTACTCGTCATAATGGCGTTCGACTAACCTCATGGCAGAACCTGCCTTGTGGGCTGTGAAAGGGAGCTTTCTACACAACCTGCGCGTGGCCACCTCCAGCCTGGGTGAAAACTGGGAGGCCACCTCCAGCCTGGGTGAAAACTGGGAGGTCAGTGGAAGTATGCCATCCCATTTCCGTCTTCAAGATATGGACGGATGGCTTGCTACAGTTTCTACGACCCCATGCACTCAAAGTCCCTCGAAGTATTTGACTCAAAGTCTCTCGGCAGCGCATTCGCTCAACGTCCAAAAGCTGTTGAGAAGGCTTCCATGGTCAAAAGCAGCGTATGCACCGGCAAGATACAAAATTGCAAATAAATACAGCAGACATTTTCTTTGTCCATAGTTCACAGTTCATATCCTAATGGTCAAAAGGTTGAATCGAAATATATGAATTATCCAAATTTATCACTAAATGATAGCCTAGAGAGTCAGCTATGCAAACTATTGCCGAACCTTGAGCAAATGTTAATGGAAACCTGGATATCTTCCATGCTCCATTCTGCCTTTCAAGTTGCGAAAGGCACGAAATTTATCGTCGTGAACATGGGCAGAAAGGATTTTGTACATATCTACGATGGCTCTAACTTGGTCATCAATGGATTGCCAACCTGCGGAGGTCTTGATACACTGAAACAACTTAGCATCTGCAGATAGAAAATATTGCCACCAACTAGCTCTGGTACTTCTATCCTTGGTGTCTCCATACTTCACCTTCAAGTGCTCTTCAAAAGGCTCGAAAACGCCTCTCATGTTGTTGCTCAGTCGCTATTATGGTGATCAAGTAGTTTTAACGGAATCGGATGACGTTCGTTCCATTTCAGATTCCTGGAGAAGCCCGCCATTGACATACATGGCAGCTCTTCACGCACACTCGGGTGGAGGAGGTGAAGGTCAGACAGCACGCCGAAGGATATGCATTGAGCTTGTGATGGGGACATTTGCCATGGCGGCAGGATAGAAGACAGCAGGCTCTTGTTTGAGTTATTCTTGCACCTCCGATCTCTTGGTTTCGCATCACCATGTCCAAGGATCAGTACCCAACATCAGTTGCAAAGACTGCATCGCTTTATGGGTTGGGTGAAAGTACTCGTCATAATGGCGTTCGACTAACCTCATGGCAGAACCTGCCTTGTGGGCTGTGAAAGGGAGCTTTCTACACAACCTGCGTGGCCACCTCCAGCCTGGGTGGCTGGGAGGCCACCTCCAGCCTGGGTGAAAACTGGGAGGTCAGTGGAAGTATGCCATCCCATTTCCGTCTTCAAGATATGGACGGATGGCTTGCTACAGTTTCTACGACCCCATGCACTCAAAGTCCCTCGAGAAAGTATTTGACTCAAAGTCTCTCGGCAGCGCATTCGCTCAACGTCCAAAAAGCTGTTGAGAAGGCTTCCATGGTCAAAACGCGTATGCACCGGCAAGATACAAAATTGCAAATAAATACAGCAGACATTTTCTTTGTCCATAGTTCACAGTTCATATCCTAATGGTCAAAAAGGTTGAATCGAAATATATGAATTATCCAAATTTATCACTAAATGATAGCCTAGAGAGTCAGCTATGCAAACTATTGCCGAACCTTGAGCAAATGTTAATGGAAACCTGGATATCTTCCATGCTCCATTCTGCCTTTCAAGTTGCGAAAGGGCACGAAATTTATCGTCGTGAACATGGGCAGAAAGGATTTTGTACATATCTACGATGGCTCTAACTTGGTCATCAATGGATTGCCAACCTGCGGAGGTCTTGATACACTGAAACAACTTAGCATCTGCAGATAGAAAATATTGCCACCAACTAGCTCTGGTACTTCTATCCTTGGTGTCTCCATACTTCACCTTCAAGTGCTCTTCAAAAGGCTCGAAAACGCCTCTCATGTTGTTGACGCTTTTTGCCGCTAAGAGATCGAATTCGAGATCCCGAATTCTTCGTTTACAGAAAGAAATAGCCAGGTCCTTAGCCCTCGAAGCTTCAATGGCCTGCTCCTTAGCTTCAATGGCCTGCTGCAAGGCTTGCTCCCTAGCCCTCGAGACATGCTCCCTAGCCCTCGAGACCTGGATGGTTTCTTCATGCAGCGTCTTGACTGAATCAATGAGCATCTGTTGCCTCTCGGCGTCCTTCTCTGTTCTCAACAGGGTCAACAAAGGGTCCATATTGGAAGCTCTAACACTGAAAGCCTTGACATGCCTATCCCGAGCCCGAGCATAATCTCTTCTTGGCATACTCAAGCCCATGAGTGATTCAGAAGCAGAGCCGCTAATCGGCACCAGCAAAGCCGCCATAGCTAAAGACGCCCGCAATCCTCAACCAGCAAAGGCTTCCCGATTCTCCACTACCTCTCACCCCGCGAGCTGAAGAGCAAAGCCCTCCCTCCAATTCGTCTCTCAAACAGGGCGCAGCCAGGACAGCTCCTCCAATTCGTCTCTCAAACAGGGCGCAGCCAGGACAGCTCCTCCAATTCGTCTCTCAAAGGGCGCAGGCAAAGACAGGTAGCCCAGCCCAGCTCAGCGAAGCAGACAGCGGCTCCTTTCCTCAGCACAGCGGCAGACAGTGGGCAGAAGGAGGCGGCAAGCTCCCAAGATGCGAGAGCAGCACGGGGACTCAAATTCCCTTCCGCACCGAATTCAGCGGAGCTGTATAGAGCGGAAGACAGCGGCAGGAGGAACAGCGCCAGGGGCCAGGGCAGGGTCAGCAGGAGGCGTTGCTGCGTCTGCTGAGCAAGGAATCTGTTGAGGCCTTCTGCTGGCCCTGTCGCTATGTCTCAGGCTCCTCTGATGAGTGGCAACAGCTTGTGTTTTGCGTGCGCGTGGCAAGAAGTATCTCTCGGGGTGAAGACGTCCTCCGCCACGGAAAGCCCTGTACATGTGTATGCGAGAAGTCGTGAAGTGGAAGATGCATGCCAGGTTTTCATTCTGTGAGATTCGGTAGTGATGGAGTAGTTAGTGGTAGGAGCTGCCTGGGTTCAATCCATCCTAGCCATTCTGTGAGTACTGCCAGTCGAGCATGACGCGCTTGTTGTGTATGAACAACTGGCTTGCCGGGGATGTGTTTGTCAGCAACTAGTTGGCTTGTGGACATACTGTACATGGAAAATGTGGGAGTTTGAAGGATGCCCGGTGAGTGTTAGCACAGCACGGCCACCTGCGCCATGCCATGGAATGCCCTGATATCTGTGTATGCGAAATGACGTGAACCTGAGGGCTTGAGGCAGGACCGGAAATGGGGTCGTGACGGCTGCAAATTGAGTAAGTTCACCTTTTGTAGCTGGCCTCTGAGTGCGTGCAGTTGCTGCGGATTTGTCAGGGTTGGGTTTTCTGGACAGCGTGGCCATGAAAGGATGAGTGGACATGGGCTGCCGTTCTTGGACAGGCTCTTTATTTGAAATGGTCTGATGTACTGAAGGATGGTTTGCATTGAAGCTGATGGCATTCTGTTGCCGATCTGCTGATCCATTCGTGGTAGGCGGACGAGTTTGGGATGAGTGGATCTGGATAGCTGTGTGTGTGGGGGCTGTGTCTTGATGGTGGCTTGTGGGTATGCCAACCTCGTGTGTGCAGGATTGGGAATGGCCTCCGTGACTGCTGGAACTCTGTGAGCCTGTTATGTCAGGAGAGGAAGCCCTCTGTTACGTCCTTTTGGCTGACCCTGTTACTTTTGCTTAGATTGTATTGGGCGTCGTGATGGCTGGGATTGTAGAATGTTATGTCGGCAGGGGATGCTTTCTGAGGCCGTTGGAGCTGCCCTGGATTCTATGGCGCAGATAGACCTTGCTGTTTCACAGCCTCTGGTTCATAATGCGCACGAAAGTGTCCGTCTGTAAGAAGGATTCATTTGTGGAGCGACGAGTACATTGATCTCAGTGTCCATTTGGGGTGCAGTGGAATATTCCATCTGGAATGCTATGAGAGCTGGGTATGCCGAGCACGGGCTTGCTCGAATATGAAGCGCCAGTTGTGTGTGGACGACTGGAGCCGGAGGGCCTCATTTTCGCTGACCATGTTACTTTGCTGTGCTTGAAAAGGCTGGTGCACAGCACTGGTGCCTTCAGAAGAGCATGGAGGTGCACACGCTGATTGCCCAAACACTGACTGCAGGGTATCAAGGTGGGCAGCTGCCTGCAGATATGTGTGCCCAAGCAAAATGTTGCAAACTGAAGGATGCATGCCAGTTTTTCACATCATGGCCACAATGATGTGGTGACATGGAATGTCGTGATAGCAGGTTATGCAAAATGTGATGAACTGAGAGAGGCACGCCAGGTGTTTGACAGCATGAACTCGAAGAATGAGGTGACATGGAATGCCTGATAGCTGGGTACGCTGGGTACGCTGGACAAGGGCTCGGACATGAGTACCTTGTTCTGGAGGGAGGGCTGATCCTAGATGCTCATGCCTTTTCACTTGCCTCCTGAAGGCTAGTGCAAGTACTGGGGCCTTAAAGAAGGATGGGCAGCTGCACTCACTGGTTGACGAAAGAGGACTGCTGGGTAACGTGGTGTTGGGCAGATGGACGAAGAATTTCAATTTGCCGTACCAACCTGCGGCAGAGGATGCTTTCTGAGGCCGTTGGAGCTGCCCTGGATTCTATGGCGCAGATAGACCTTGCTGTTTCACAGCCTCTGGTTCATAATGCGCACGAAAGTGTCCGTCTGTAAGAAGGATTCATTTGTGGAGCGACGAGTACATTGATCTCAGTGTCCATTTGGGGTGCAGTGGAATATTCCATCTGGAATGCTATGAGAGCTGGGTATGCCGAGCACGGGCTTGCTCGAACATGAAGCGCTAGTTGTGTGGACGACTGGAGCCGGAGGGCCTCATTTTCGCTGACCATGTTACTTTGCTGTGCTTGAAAAGGCTGGTGCACAGCACTGGTGCCTTTTCAGAAGAGCATGGAGGTGCACACGCTGATTGCCCAAACACTGACTGCAGGGTATCAAAGGTGGGCAGCTGCCTGCGGATATGTGTGCCCCCAAAAATGTTGCAAACTGAAGGATGCATGCCAGTTTTTCACATCATGGCCACAAATGATGTGGTGACATGGAATGTCGTGATAGCAGGTTATGCAAAATGTGATGAACTGAGAGAGGCACGCCAGGTGTTTGACAGCATGAACTCGAAGAATGAGGTGACATGGAATGCCTGATAGCTGGGTACGCTGGGTACGCTGGACAAGGGCTCGGACATGAGTACCTTGTTCTGGAGGAGGGCTGATCCTAGATGCTCATGCCTTTTCACTTGCCTCCTGAAGGCTAGTGCAAGTACTGGGGCCTTAAAGAAGGATAGGCAGCTGCACTCACTGGTTGACGAAAGAGGACTGCTGGGTAACGTGGTGTTGGGCAGATGGACGAAGAATTTCAATTTGCCGTACCAACCTGCGGCAGAGGTAACAACCCATCCGCCCCTGCGACAGCATGACTCAGCACATCAGCAGAGCGAGGCTCCTCGTCAGCGGGACTTTTGGGAGGTCTGGCTCCAGTGCCATACAACCGGAAATTCCAACAGAGAAATCCCGGAAATTTCCCCACACAAACCCAACCTGACAATGCTGTCAGCAGCTAGGTGCAAGCACACCATGATCTCACCTTGAAGCCCCAGGCTGGGCGTCCAATCTGTGCATGAAGCTGGGCGACCCAGCATGCGAATACGCAAGTGGCACACAAATATCTGATTCATCATCAGAGAAAGTCCATGTCACCACATGTTGTCGAGGAAGCCTGCCACGGCAATCACGCTTTGAGCGTTCTTCCTTCTTTCAGGCTGTCACACTTTGCATATACTAGTAGCCAACACCGTTGCCATGTACAGAAAGCGAGACGAGGAAAGGAGGAAGAAGAGTCCGTTACATATTTGGTGGGTGTCGAATTAATGCTGTGCGTGAGGATAAATAGGAAGTCTGGGATTCCAAAGCAAAGGGAATCCAGACTGAATCTCTCATTCAGCGTCACGTGCTTTCCACAGCGGGGAAAAGACCTACGTCCATCCTCGCTGTTTCAATCCAGAGGGGCAAGGAAGAAAGCAGAGTACCTGTGCCAGTCGGGGTTCCCTGGTCCTCTTCACCTGCGATTGGATTGAGAATCGAAGGGTGCTGATCCCTCGAGCCGTGCTAGCGACAGTCTGCTTGGAATTGATGTACATGGAATGGATGTGAATTGGTGGGGATCTGGGTTGGTGGGTTCCAGGTTGGTGTGTAGAATCGGTCTCCATTTCGTGGGATTCTGCGGTTGGTGTGTAAAATGTGTCTGAATTCGTGGGATTCCGATGTGGGTATTGTGAATTGGTGGGCTGGTGTTGAAGTGTTGGGTTGTTGAATTGGCCTCAATTCGTAGGATTCCGAAGTTGCGCTGAGCTTGTGATGGAATGGGAACAGGTCTTCCTGCATGCAAGACTGCCCACAACAGAATGGATTGGGAGAAGGCGGTAGGACATGCAGCATGAAGGAGCAACACAGCAAAATGGGCAGAGAGGAAGGTGGGCTCCCACAACACAAGGGTTCCAATCCAAGAGCCAGGAGGCAGCAGAGGAGGTGCTGGTGGTGTGGAATTACGGCCATGACGTGATCCAGCTCCCGCCGCTTCATCGATTTGGAGGAGGTTAGGCAGCGCACCTGCGTGATCGTGACGCAGGGGCGGGATGGGAGCCAGGGGTATGGAGATGGGTTCGCGTTCCTTGTGCCGCCTTTCGGTGCGGAGGAGGTGGATCCGACCGGGGCCGGGGATTCGTTGGTGGCAGGATTCTGCACCGGTTGCAGCACGGGCTGGAGGTGGGGAAGGCTGTGTTGACGGGAAGTACTTCGGGCTCTGGCAGTGGGGCAGGTCAGGTGCCCACCTTCTCGACGCTGCAGGTGCAGATGCAGCTTCAGGCAAGTTGGACTATGGCTTTCTTCTTTTCTTGCTGCTGGGTGTGCGTTGGGTGGAGGTTGATTGGTTGGAGGGTTTGTGTGTTGTTGCTCAGATGCTGGATGTGTGCTTGATGATGTGCAGGGGTGGGGTTGCAACGGTCTGAGGCAGGGGATGTGCATGATCCTTGAGTCCAATGCTGTGTTGGGTATTAACGATGGCTGCACTCGTGGGCTGGGAGCAGGGAGTGTGTGCTCGCCGTAGCCCTCCTCGGCAGGAGAATGGCTGCCGAGAGCATGCTGGTGCAGCAGGAAGGTGATGAAGATGGAGGAGCAGGTGCTGGGGTTAGGGCAACGGACGGACGTCCATGGTTGCACTGAATGAATGTGGCAATGCTGCAGTATGTGTGCTCGGGCTTGAGACCTGAGAGAGCTGCTGGGGCCCTGTGATGAGATGGGCTCGAGGATGGTGTGCTCATCTGTTGTCGGAGAAGAACCTTGTGCTTTCATAACAGCAGATAAGGATAAGGTGCCTGTCTGATTTGATAAGGGTCATGCTCGTTTTTTCGATCCTCTCCTTCTCTGAAGGTGTGTGTTCTGATGGGGGATTGGCTGTAACAGGTTGCTGCCTCGAACATAGAGAGTCAGCGTGAAGTGGAAGGACACACAGTTCCTGGTGGTAGTGTGAGATGGCGTGCTAGAGGTAGAGGCAGAAGATGTTTGGTCCTTCATATCTATTTCGACAACCATTTTCCTGGAGGGATGGTCCGTAAGGAAATAGATGCGATTGGGTCTTGCTCAACTAGCCAAGTTTGGCAAATCGTGGAGACTTATTGCTTGCTTATGAGACGAGCCTCTTGTTGTCAGTGACTGTTAGTCCAGTTTGATGAATAGACTTCGTTTCTCAATTGGTTCTATTTGGCAAATTTGTGCACATTGTTTGTCCATAGGACAAAGTTCACATCCTAATAGTCAAAAAGGTTGCATCGAAATCTATGATTTATCCAAATCTATCAGTAAGTGATAGCCTAGAGAGTCAGCTATGCAAACTATTGCCGAACCTTGAGCAAATGTTAATGGAAACCTGGATATCTTCCATGCTCCATTCTGCCTTTCAAATTGCGAAAGGGCACCATTTTGCCTTTGATGTTGCGAAAGGGCACGAAATTTATCGTCGTGAACATGGGCAGAAAGGATTTTGTACATATCTACGATGGCTCTAACTTGGTCATCAATGGATTGCCAACCTGCGGAGGTCTTGATACACTGAAACAACTTAGCATCTGCAGATAGAAAATATTGCCACCAACTAGCTCTGGTACTTCTATCCTTGGTGTCTCCATACTTCACCTTCAAGTGCTCTTCAAAGAGCTCAAAACGCCTCTCATGTTGTTGACGCTTTTTGCCGCTAAGAGATCGAATTCGAGATCCCGAATTCTTCGTTTACAGAAAGAAATAGCCAGGTCCTTAGCCCTCGAAGCTTCTATGGCCTGCTCCTTAGCTTCTATGGCCTGCTCCTTAGCTTCAATGGCCTGCTGCAAGGCTTGCTCCCTAGCCCTCGAGACTTGCTCCCTAGCCATCGAGGCTTGCTCCCTAGCCCTCGAGACCTCCTCCCTAGCCCTCGAGACCTGGATGGTTTCCTCATGCAGCGTCTTGACTGAATCAATGAGCATCTGTTGCCTCTCGGCGTCCTTCTCTGTCCTCAACAGGGTCAACAAAGGGTCCATATTGGAGCTCTAACACTGAAAGCCTTGACATGCCTATCCCGAGGCCCAGGCATAAGGTCTTCTTGGCATACTCAAGCCCATGAGTGATCCAGAAGCAGAGCCGCTAATCAGCACCAGCAATGCCGCCATAGATAAAAGACGCCCGCAATCCTCAACAGCAAAGGCTTCCCGATTCTCCACTACCTCTCACCCCGCGAGCTGAAGAGCAAAGCCCTCCTCCAATTCGTCTCTCAAACAGGGCGCAGCCAAGGACAGCTCCCTCAATTCGTCTCTCAAACAGGGCGCAGCCAAGGACAGCTCCTCCAATTCGTCTCTCAAACAGACAGTGGGCAGAAGGAGGCGGCAAGCTCCCAAGATGCGAGAAGCACGGGGACTCAAATTCCCTTCCGCACCAGATTCAGCGGAGCTGTAGAAACGGAAGACAGCGGGCGGGAGGAACAGCGCTAGGGGCCAGGGCAGGGTCAGCAGGAGGCGTTGCTGCGTCTGCTGAGCAAGGAATCTGTTGAGGCCTTCTGCTGGCCCTGTCGCTATGTCTCAGGCTCCTCTGATGAGTGGCAACAGCTTGTGTGTTTTGCGTGCGCGTGGCAAGAAGTGTCTCTCGGGTGAAGACGTCCTCCGCCACGGAAAGCCCTGTACATGTGTATGCAGAAGTCGTGAAGTGGAAGATGCATGCCAGGTTTTCATTCTGTGAGATTCGGTAGTGATGGAGTAGTTAGTGGTAGGAGCTGCCTGGGTTCAATCCATCCTAGCCATTCTGTGAGTACTGCCAGTCGAGCATGACGCGCTTGTTGTGTATGAACAACTGGCTTGCCGGGGATGTGTTTGTCAGCAACTAGTTGGCTTGTGGACATACTGTACATGGAAAATGTGGGAGTTTGAAGGATGCCCGGTGAGTGTTAGCACAGCACGGCCACCTGCGCCATGCCATGGAATGCCCTGATATCTGTGTATGCGAAATGACGTGAACCTGAGGGCTTGAGGCAGGACCGGAAATGGGAGTCATGACGGCTGCAAATTGAGTAAGTTCACCTTTTTGTAGCTGGCCTCTGAGTGCGTGCAGTTGCTGCGGATTTGTCAGGGTTGGGTTTTCTGGACAGCGTGGGCATGAAAGGATGAGTGGACATGGGCTGCCGTTCTTGGACAGGCTCTTTATTTGAAATGGTCTGATGTACTGAAGGATGGTCTGCATTGAAGCTGATGGCATTCTGTTGCCGATCTGCTGATCCATTCGTGGTAGGCGGACGAGTTTGGGATGAGTGGATCTGGATAGCTGTGTGTGTGGGGGCTGTGTCTTGATGGTGGCTTGTGGGTATGCCAACCTCGTGTGTGCAGGATTGGGAATGGCCTCCGTGACTGCTGGAACTCTGTGAGCCTGTTATGTCAGGAGAGGAAGCCCTCTGTTACGTCCTTTTGGCTGACCCTGTTACTTTTGCTTAGATTGTATTGGGCGTCGTGATGGCTGAGATTGTAGAATGTTATGTCGGCAGGGGATGCGTTCTGAGGCCGTTGGAGCTGCCCTGGATTCTATGGCGCAGATAGACCTTGCTGTTTCACAGCCTCTGGTTCATAATGCGCACGAAAGTGTCCGTCTGTAAGAAGGATTCATTTGTGGAGCGACGAGTACATTGATCTCAGTGTCCATTTGGGGTGCGAGTGGAATATTCCATCTGGAATGCTATGAGAGCTGGGTATGCCGAGCACGGGCTTGCTCGAATATGAAGCGCTAGTTGTGTGTGAACGACTGGAGCCGGAGGGCCTCATTTTCGCTGACCATGTTACTTTTGCTGTGCTTGAAAAGGCTGGTGCACAGCACTGGTGCCTTTCAGAAGAGCATGGAGGTGCACACGCTGATTGCCCAAACACTGACTGCAGGGTATCAAAGGTGGGCAGCTGCCTGCGGATATGTATGCCCAAGCAAAATGTCGCAAACTGAAGGATGCATGCCAGTTTTTTCACATCATGGCCACAAATGATATGGTGACATGGAATGTCGTGATGGCGGGTTATGCAAAATGTGATGAACTGAGAGAGGCACGCCAGGTTTTTGACAGCATGAACTCGAGGAATGAGGTGACATGGAATGCCTGATAGCTGGGTACGCTGGGTACGCTGGACAAGGGCTCGGACATGAGTACCTTGTTCTGGAGGGGAGGGCTGATTCTAGATGCTCATGCCTTTTCACTTGCCTCCTGAAGGCTAGTGCAAGTACTGGGGCCTTAAAGAAGGATAGGCAGCTGCACTCACTGGTTGACGAAAGAGGACTGCTGGGTAACGTGGTGTTGGGCAGCTGTCTGATGGCCGTGTATCCAAAATGTGGTGAACTGGAAGATGCCCGCTATGTTTTTAAGAGCTGAGCCACAAGGGATGCCGTGACATGGAATGCCCTGATAGCTGGGTATGCACAGCAAGGGCCTGGCCAAGAGGCGGGTGCTGTGTATGTGCAGATGGACGAAGAATTTCAATTCGCCGTACCAACCTGCGGCAGAGGTAACAACCCATCCGCCCCGGCGACAGCGTGACTCGGCACATCAGCAGTGCGAGGCTCCTCGTCAGCGGGACTTTTGGGAGGTCTGGCTCCAGTGCCATACAACCGAAAATTTCAACTGAGAAATCCCCGGAGATTTCCCTACACAAACTCAACCCTGACTATGCCGTCAGCGGCTAGGTGCAAGCACACCATCATCTCACCTTGCAGCCCAAGGCTGGGCGTCCAATAGTGGACGAACCTGCTTCCCCATCTCCAAGGCTGGGCGACCCAGCAAGCGATCAAGTTAGACACAAATATCTGATTCATCATTAGAGAAGTCCATGTCACCACATGTTGTCGAGGAAGCCTGCCATGGCAATCACCCGCTTTGAGCGTTCTTCCTTCTTTCAGGCTGTCACACTTTGCATACATGTCTTGCAGACCACTAGTAGCCACTACCGTTTACCATGTACAAAAAGCGAGACGAGGAAAGGAGGAAGAAGAGTCCGTTACATATTTGGTGGGTGTCGCATTAATGTTTTCTAAAATGGTATGTGCCAGCCTGTGCGTGAGGAAAAATAGGAAGTCTGGGATTCCAAAGCAAAGGGAATCCAGGCTGAATCTCTTATTCAGCGTCACGCGCTTTCCACAGCGGGGAAAAGACCTACTTCCATCCTCGCTGTTTCAATCCAGAGGGGCAAGGAAGAAAGCAGAGTACCTGTGCCAGTCGGGGTTCCCTGGCCCTCTTCACCTGCGATTGGATTGAGAATCGAAGGGTGCTGATCCCTCGAGCCGTGCTAGCGACAGTCTGCTTGGAATTGATGTACATGGAATCGATCTGAATTGGTGGGGATCTGGAGTTGGTGGGTTCCGGAGTTGGTGTGTAGAATCGGTCTCCATTCGTGGGCTTCTGCGGTTGGTGTGTAAAATCTGTCTGAATTCGTAGGATTCCGATGTGGGTATTGTGAATTGGTGGGTTGGTGTTGAATTGTTGGGTTGTTGAATTGGCCTCAATTCGTAGGATTCCGAAGTTGCGCTGAACTTGTGATGGAATGGGGAACGGGTCTTCCTGCATGCAAGACTGCCCACAACAGAATGGATTGGGGAGAAGGTGGTAGGACATGCAGCATGAAGGAGCAACACAGCAAAATGGGCAGACAGGAAGGTGGGCTCCCACACAAACTCAACCCTGACAATGCTGTCAGCAGCTAGGTGCAAGCACACCATCATCTCACCTTGCAGCCCAAGGCTGGGCGTCCAATAGTGGACGAACCTGCTTCCAATCTGTGCAGCCCAGGCTGGGCGACCCAGCAAGCGATCAAGTGACACAAATATCTGATTCATCATTAGAGAAGTCCATGTCACCACATGTTGTCGAGGAAGCCTGCCATGGCAATCACGCTTTGAGCGTTCTTCCTTCTTTCAGGCTGTCACACTTTGCATACATGTCTTGCAGACCACTAGTAGCCACTACCGTTTACCATGTACAGAAAGCGAGACGAGGAAAGGAGGAAGAAGAGTCCGTTACATATTTGGTGGGTGTCGCATTAATGTTTTCTAAAATGGTATGTGCCAGCCTGTGCGTGAGGAAAAATAGGAAGTCTGGGATTCCAAAGGGAATCCAGGCTGAATCTCATTCAGCGTCACGCGCTTTCCACAGCGGGAAAAGACCTACTTCCATCCTCGCTGTTTCAATCCAGAGGGCAAGGAAGAAAGCAGAGTACCTGTGCCAGTCGGGGTTCCTGGCCCTCTTCACCTGCGATTGGATTGAGAATCGAAGGTGCTGATCCCTCGAGCCGTGCTAGCGACAGTCTGCTTGGAATTGATGTACATGGAATCGATCTGAATTGGTGGGGATCTGGAGTTGGTGGGTTCCGGAGTTGGTGTAGAATCGGTCTCCATTCGTGGGCTTCTGCGGTTGGTGTGTAAAATCTGTCTGAATTCGTAGGATTCCGATGTGGGTATTGTGAATTGGTGGGTTGGTGTTGAATTGTTGGGTTGTTGAATTGGCCTCAATTCGTGGGATTCAGTTGCGCTGAACTTGTGATGGAATGGGAACGGGTCTTCCTGCATGCAAGACTGCCCACAACAGAATGGATTGGGGAGAAGGTGGTAGGACATGAAGGAGCAACACAGCAAAATGGGCAGACAGGAAGGTGGGCTCCCACACAAGGGTTCCAAGCCCAAGAGCCAGGAGGCAGCAGAGGAGGTGCTGGTGGTGGGGAATTACTGCCATGACGTGATCCAGCTCCCGCGGGTGTGGAAGCGGAGGTCCTGGGGGTCGGTGTCCTACATCAGGAACGTGCTGGACGCGGTTGGAGTGGACGCCTTGGTGGTGGCCAAGGTCGGTCCGGACTTCGCCTACGCGGAGAGTTCTGCGCCCAAGGCGCACCCGCCTCAGGTGGTGCCAGGCCGCCACAACCAGTTCTTCGCAGACCTGAGCAAGAAAGGAGAAGGCGCGTCCTTCGAGCCGGCAATCTGTGCAGCCCATCTTCCCGTGGGACATCCGGGGACTGCCAATTCCGGACTGGCTAGCGGTGGGCGTGGCGGGCGAGATCCGGGCGGACACCCTGGAGCGCATGGCGGCTGCCTCGGATTGTTTGGTGGTGGATGTGCAGGCTTTGATCCGTACAATCGAGCCCGGAAGCGGGGTGGTGGGGCTGTGCCCGCTCCGGGACACGGCCTTCTACCCGCTTTTGCACAATGTGGCATACCAAGGCATCCAGCTCCGAGGCCGCCTTCATCGATTTGGAGGTTGGGCAGCTGTCTGATGGACGAAAATGTGGTGAACTGGAAGATGCCCGCTATGTTTTTAAGAGCTGAGCCACAAGGGATGCGTGACATGGAATGCCCTGATAGCTGGGTATGCACAGCAACCAGCCCCTGTGTATGTGCAGATGGACGAAGAATTTCAATTCGCCGTACCAACCTGCGGCAGAGGTAACAACCCATGCGACAGCGTGACTCGGCACATCAGCAGTGAGGCTCCTCGTCAGCGGGACTTTTGGGAGGTCTGGCTCCAGTGCCATACAACCGAAAATTTCAACTGAGAAATCCCGGAGATTTCCCACACAAACTCAACCCTGACAATGCTGTCAGCTAGGTGCAAGCACACCATGATCTCACCTTGAAGCCCCAGGCTGGGCGTCCAATAGTGGACGAACCTGCTTCCCCATCTCCAAGGCTGGGCGACCCAGCAAGCGATCAAGTGGCACACAAATATCTGATTCATCATCAGAGAAGTCCATGTCACCACATGTTGTCGAGGAAGCCTGCCACGGCAATCACGCTTTGAGCGTTCTTCCTTCTTTCAGGCTGTCACACTTTGCATACATGTCTTGCAGACCACTAGTAGCCACTACCGTTTACCATGTACAGAAAGCGAGACGAGGAAAGGAGGAAGAAGAGTCCGTTACATATTTGGTGGGTGTCGCATTAATGTTTTCTAAAATGGTATGCTGTGCGTGAGGATAAATAGGAAGTCTGGGATTCCAAAGCAAAGGGAATCCAGGCTGAATCTCTTATTCAGCGTCACGCGCTTTCCACAGCGGGAAAAGACCTACTTCCATCCTCGCTGTTTCAATCCAGAGGGCAAGGAAGAAAGCAGAGTACCTGTGCCAGTCAGGGTTCCTGGCCCTCTTCACCTGCGATTGGATTGAGAATCGAAGGGTGCTGATCCCTCGAGCCGTGCTAGCGACAGTCTGCTTGGAATTGATGTACATGGAATGGATCTGAATTGGTGGGGATCTGGAGTTGGTGGGTTCCGGAGTTGGTGTGTAGAATCGGTCTCCATTCGTGGGATTCTGCGGTTGGTGTGTAAAATCTGTCTGAATTCGTAGGATTCCGATGTGGGTGTGAATTGGTGGGTTGGTGTTGAATTGTTGGGTTGTTGAATTGGCCTCAATTCGTAGGATTCCGAAGTTGCGCTGAACTTGTGATGGAATGGGGAACGGGTCTTCCTGCATGCAAGACTGCCCACAACAGAATGGATTGGGGAGAAGGTGGTAGGACATGCAGCATGAAGGAGCAACACAGCAAAATGGGCAGACAGGAAGGTGGGCTCCCACAACACAAGGGTTCCAAGCCCAAGAGCCAGGGGAGGCAGCAGAGGGAGGTGCTGGTGGTGGGGAATTACTGCCATGACGTGATCCAGCTCCCGCGGGGTGTGGAAGCGGAGGTCCTGGGGGGGTCGGTGTCCTACATCGGGAACGTGCTGGACGCGGTTGGAGTGGACGCCTTGGTGGTGGCCAAGGTCGGTCCGGACTTCGCCTACGCGGAGAGTTCTGCGCCCAAGGCGCACCCGCCTCGGGTGGTGCCAGGCCGCCGCACAACCCAGTTCTTCGCAGACCTGAGCAAGAAAGGAGAAGAGCGCGTCCTTCGAGCCGGCAATCTGTGCGAGCCCATCTTCCCGTGGGACATCCCGGGGGACTGCCAATTCCGGACTGGCCTAGCGGTGGGCGTGGCGGGCGAGATCCGGGCGGACACCCTGGAGCGCATGGCGGCTGCCTCGGATTGTTTGGTGGTGGATGTGCAGGCTTTGATCCGTACAATCGAGCCCGGAAGCGGGGTGGTGGGGCTGTGCCCGCTCCGGGACACGGCCTTCTACCCGCTTTTGCACAATGTGGCATACCTTAAGGCATCCAGCTCCGAGGCCGCCTTCATCGATTTGGAGGAGGTTAGGCAGCGCACCTGCGTGATCGTGACGCAGGGGCGGGACGGGAGCCGGGTGTATGGAGATGGGTTCGAGTTCCTTGTGCCGCCCTTCGCTGCGGAGGAGGTGGATCCGACCGGGGCCGGGGATTCCTTCCTGGCGGGATTCTGCACCGGGTTGCATCACGGGCTGGAGGTGGGGAAGGCTGTGTTGATGGGGAACTACTTCGGGGCTCTGGCCGTGGGGCAGGTCGGGGTGCCCACCTTCTCGACGCTGCAGCTGCAGATGCAGCTTCAGGCAAGTTGGACTATGGCTTTCTTCTGGCCGCTGGGTTTGCGTTGGGTGGAGGTTGATTGGTTGGAGGATTTTTGTGTTGTTGCTCAGATGCTGGATGTGTGCTTGATGATGTGCAGGGGTGGGGTTGCAACGGTCTGAGGCAGGGGATGTGCATGATCCTTGAGTCCAATCCTCTGTTGGGTATTAACGATGGCTGCACTCGTGGGCTGGGAGCAGGGAGTGTGTGCTCGCCGTAGCCCTCCTCGGCAGGAGAATGGCTGCCGAGAGCATGCTGGTGCAGCAGGGAAGATGATGAAGATGGAGGAGCAGGTGCTGGGGTTAGGGCAACGGACGGACGTCCCTGCTTGCACTGAATGAATGTTGCAATGCTGCAGTATGTGTGCTCGGGCTTGAGACCTGAGAGAGAGCTGCTGGGGCCCTGTGATGAGATGGGCTCGAGGATGGTGTGCTCATCTGTTGTCGGAGAAGAACCTTGTGCTTTCATAACAGCAGATAAGGATAAGGTGGATGTCTGATGTGATAAGGGTCATGCTCGTGTTTTTTATCTTCTCCTTCGTTGAAGGTGTGTGTTCTGATGGGTGACTGGCTGTTACAGGTTGCTGCCTCGAACAGAGAGAGTCAGAGTGAAGTGGAAGGACACACAGTTCCTGGTGGTAGTGTGAGATGGCGTGCTAGAGGTAGAGGCAGAAGATGTTTGGTCCTTCATATCTGTTTCGACAGCCATTTTCCTGGAGGGATGGTCCGTAAGAAAATAGATGTGATTGGGTCTTGCTCAACTAGCCAAGTTTGGCAAATCATGGAGACTTATTGCTTGCTAATGAGACAAGCCTTCTTGTTGTCAGTGACTGTTGTCCAGTTTGATGAATATGAATAAGGAACAGACTTCGTTCCTCAATTGGTTCTATTTGGCAAATCAATTTGGGAGCTTTGATCTCGTCTTCAATTCTGTGTACATCCAAGGCACTTTGAGCTGGGCACTGGGATTTGGAATACCAGCAGCCGCCATCAATCTGGGAGGTCTGGGAGGTTTTGTGTCATGCTTAATTCTGGTGTACATCCTAGACAATGTGAGCTGGGCATTGGGATTCGGAATACCACAACGGCCATGGGAATTGTACTGTCTGACGTCATACAGACATCAGGAGGGGGCAGCCCTTTGACCAGGATTGCCCAGGTCATTGTTGTTGCGGTGAGAAAGTAGGGAGGTGTCTTCTGCTAAACTTTTGGATCAGGTGTGAGAAGATGAGTCATACAAAGAGGAAAAGAAAACTTTACGTAAAAAATAGATTGGGAAAAATCCACCCACCCCAAAAACAAAGGGGAAAAACCTAACATCCTTCGAAACCTCAGCGTGCAGTCTGCCCTTCACCTCCTCCACCCGAGTGTGTGTGAAGAGCTGCCATGTATGTCAATGGCAGGCTTGTCCATGAATCTGAAATGGAGCGAATGTGATCTGATTCCGTGAAAACTACTTGATCAACATAATAGCAACCGAGCAACAACACGAGCACAAGGAGGACAGACTTACCTGAACTGTAGGGTATGTTTCAAGCTTTCTGCGTGCCTGCTCGTCCTTTTATGATCGTGGGGGGGACTACTTTTATGATCGTGGGGGCTAGTCCCCTGGCATGGTGCCCTTGAGCTTGTCATGGGGACATTTGCCATGGTGGCAGGATAGAAGACATCAGCCTCTTCTCTGACAAGCATTTGGAGTTATTCTCGCACCTCCAATCTCTTGGTTTCGCATCACCATGTCCAAGGATCAGTACTCAGCATCAGTTCCAAAGACTGCATCGCTTTTATGGGCTGGGTGAAAGTACTAGTATGATGGCCTTCGACTAACTCCATGGCAGAACCTGCGTTGTGGGCTGTGCAGATAATGCCAGCTTATCCATCGACATCGATATGCTTGGGGCTTTCCCCTTCTAGCTGGATGTAAGAGACCCATTGCGTCCTTCTCGTGAACAGCGATGCTACGAACACTACATACATATGGGAATGACTCCTTAACCTATCGGGTTATGGGAGGCGTCCTGGGCTTGTAATACTGCGGGCCCTTCCCGTTTGTCACTGGTTTCTCAATAGGTACACTGATCATGCAGTAGGAAGGCCGCACTCATGCCCCACAGATTCTTCGTTCCTCCATTACAGCGCGGCAGAGTCATGTACTCATTCACCTTGCTCTTCCCCAGCGTTGATGCAAGACCAAATTCAGTGATTTGCCGACACTGCACCCGCATCCTCTCCTGGCTCCTGAAGTGTCGGCATGTCGCCAAAGCTCCAAACCCAGCCGTCGTTTTGGACCGCCAGCCTGCGCAGCTCACGACATGCAAGGAGAAGGTGGACAGAGTGCGGCTGCCACAGTTAGCATGAGTTACGGCATTGTGCAGTGGACTCAAGCCATGGCTAGCAGTGCGTGTCCTATCCAGCTTCTGGCGCTGTGCTGTGCAGTTGCCGCAGATCAGACAGCGGAGCGGAATTAGGGTTACGGCGTTGCCGAGCAGCGGTTCAACGAGGGGCGAGCAGGTGTCCGCCATGACTCCCCTGTGCATGTTGCCACAGGAAGACGAACCAAGGATGAACCAGGTGAGGAAGGTGGCAGGAGAGCGGGCAGGTGTACGCCGCCACGAATCCCCTCGTGCATGCTTCTCCAGGCAGAAGGATCGGGGATGAACCAGGAGGACGGATCAAGGATTGTGAATCAAGGATGAACCTGGAGCGCGCACGCATCAAGGATGGACCAGGAATTCGAATCAAGGATGGACCAGGAATTCGAATCAAAGATGAACCAGAATTCGAATCAAGGATGAACCAGGAATTCAGATCAAGCATGAACCAGAATTGAATCAGGATGAACCAGGAAAGGGTGAACCTAAGAAAACGAAAAGGATGAACCAGGAAGACGAACCAAACATTCAATCAGTATGGCTATCCTTGAAGTGGGTTGATGTTTACCATTCAGGTACTTCGGATTGTTTTGTTTTACACCTTTACAAGCAACCGCTTGCTCCCGTTACTGTCCGCTGCATTCATGAGCCGCCCGCTCCACCTGCGATTCTATGCCACTTGATTTTCTTTTAACTGTCCCAAATCTATCTTAATGTCTAACTTATCTGTACTTATCATATGTATATATAGTATACTACATATATACACATCATATACATATTCATGATATCAGACACATGGATTCTATTATTCATCATGGCACATACGTGCATACCATCATCCACCATGGTACATACGTGCATACCATCATCCACCATGGCGGAATACCAGCAGGCGCCATCAATCTGGGAGGTCTGGGAGGTTTTGTGTCATGCTTAATTCTGGTGTACATCCTAGACAATGTGAGCTGGCTGGGTATTGGGATTCTAAATACCACGGCCATGGAATTGTCTTGTCGGCATATCTGAGACACGGAGAAGGCGCTTTGACAGGGACACAGGTCCTTGGTGTTGCGGGGAGAAAGTAGGAGGTGGCTTCCTAAACTTTTGGATCGGTGTGAGAAGATGAGTCATAAAAGCACGGCAGCAGCTTGAAACATACCCTCAGGTTCACGTGAAGTCTCCTCCTTGTGCTCGTGTTGTTGCTCTGGCCGCTATTATGGTGATCAAGTAGTTTTAACGGAATCGGATGGCGTTCGTTCCATTTCGATTCAGAGAAGCCCGCCATTGACATACATGGCGCTCTTCACGACACTCGGTGGAGGAGGTGAAGGTCGACAAAGACGAAGGATATGCATTGAGCTTGTGATGGGGACATTTGCCATGGCGGCGGGATAGAAGACAAAGAGCTCTTGTTTGAGTTATTCTTGCACCTCCGATCTCTTGGTTTCGCATCACCATGTCCAAGGATCGATCAACATCGATTGCAAGAGCGCATCGCTTTATGGGTTGGGTGAAAGTACCGTCATAATGGCGTTCGACTAACCTCATGTAACTGCCTTGTGGGCAGAAAGGAGCTTTCTACACAACTGCGTGGCCATCTCCGGCTGGATGGCGGGAGGTCGGTGGGAGTATGCCATCCCATTTCCGTCTTCAAGATATGGACGGGGATGGCTTGCTACGGTTTCTACGACCCCATGCACTCAAAGTCCCTCGAGAAAGTATTCGCTCAACGTCGAGAAAGCTGTTGAGAAGGCTTCCATGGCCAAAATGCGTATGCACCGGCAAGATATGAAGTTGCAAACAAATACAGCAGACATTCTCTTTGTCCATAGGTCAAAGTTCACATCCAAATAGTCAAAAAGCTTGCATCGAAATCTATGAATTATCCAAATCTATCACTAAGTGATAGCCTAGAGAGTCAGCTATGCAAACTATTGCCGAACCTTGAGCAAATGTTAATGGAAACCTGGATATCTTCCATGCTCCATTCGCCTTTCAAGTTGCGAAGGGCACGAAATTTATATCGTCGTGAACATGGGCAGAAAGAATTTTGTACATATCCACGATGGCTTTAACTTGGTCATCAATGGATTGCCAACCTGCGGAGGTCTTGATACACTGAAACAACTTAGCATCTGCGGATAGAAAATATCGCCACCAATTAGCTCTAGTACCTCTATCCTTGATGTCTCCATACTTCACCTTCAAGTGCTCTTCAAAGAGCTCGAAAACGCCTCTCATGTTGTTGACGCTTTTTGCCGCTAAGAGATCGAATTCGAGATCCCGAATCCTTCGTTCACAGAGAGAAATAGCCAGCTCCTTAGCCCTCGAAGCTTCAATGGCCTGCTGCAAGGCTTGCTCCCTAGCCATCGAGGCTTGCTCCCTAGCCCTCGAGACCTCCTCCCTAGCCCTCGAGACCTGGATGGTTTCTTCATGCAGCGTCTTGACTGAATCAATGAGCATCTGTTGCCTCTCGGCGTCCTTCTCTGTCCTCAACAGGGTCAACAAAGGGTCCATATTGGAAGCTCTAACACTGAAAGCCTTGACATGCCTATCCTGAGCCCGAGCATAAGGTCTTCTTGGCATACTCAAGCCCATGAGTGATCCAGAAGCAGAGCCGCTAATCGGCACCAGCAATGCCGCCATAGATAAAAGACGCCCGCAATCCTCAACCAGCAAGGCTTCCTGATTCTCCACTACCTCTCACCCGCGAGCTGAAGAGCAAAGCCCTCCCTCCATTCGTCTCTCAAACAGGGCGCAGCCAAGGACAGCTCCTCAATTCGTCTCTCAAACAGGGCGCAGGACAGCTCCTCAATTCGTCTCTCAAATAGGGCGCAGGCAAGACAGGTAGCCCAGCCCAGCTCAGCGAAGCAGACAGCGGCTCCTTTCCCTCAGCACAGCGGCAGACAGTGGGCAGAAGGAGGCGGCAAGCTCCCAAGATGCGAGAGCAGCACGGGGACTCAAATTCCTTCCGCACCGAATTCAGCGGGCTGTAGAGCGGAAGACAGCAGGCGGGAGGGAACAGCGCCAGGGGCCAGGGCAGGGTCAGCAGGGAGGCGTTGCTGCGTCTGCTGAGCAAGGAATCTGTTGAGGCCTTCTGCTGGCCCTGTCGCTATGTCTCGGGCTCCTCTGATGAGTGGCAACAGCTTGTGTGTTTTGCGTGCGCGTGGCAAGAAGTGTCTCTCAGGGTGAAGACGTCCTACGCCACGGAAAGCCCTGTACATGTGTATGCGAGAAGTCGTGAAGTGGAAGATGCATGCCAGGTTTTCATTCTGTGAGATTCAGTAGTGATGGAGTAGTTAGTGGTGAGCTGCCTGGGTTCAATCCATCCTAGCCATTCTGTGAGATTCTGAGTGTTAGTGGTACTGTTCAATCCATCCAGTCGAGCATGCCAGTCGAGCATGACGCGCTTGTTGTGTATGAACAACTGGCTTGCCGGGGATGTGTTTGTCAGCAACTAGTTGGCTTGTGGACATACTGTACATGGAAAATGTGGGAGTTTGAAGGATGCCCGGTGAGTGTTAGCACAGCACGGCCACCTGCGCCATGCCATGGAATGCCCTGATATCTGTGTATGCGAAATGACGTGAACCTGAGGGCTTGAGGCAGGACCGGAAATGGGAGTCGTGACGGCTGCAAATTGAGTAAGTTCACCTTTTGTAGCTGGCCTCTGAGTGCGTGCAGTTGCTGCGGATTTGTCAGGGTTGGGTTTTCTGGACAGCGTGGCCATGAAAGGATGAGTGGACATGGGCTGCCGTTCTTGGACAGGCTCTTTATTTGAAATGGTCTGATGTACTGAAGGATGGTCTGCATTGAAGCTGATGGCATTCTGTTGCCGATCTGCTGATCCATTCGTGGTAGGCGGACGAGTTTGGGATGAGTGGATCTGGATAGCTGTGTGTGTGTGGGGGCTGTGTCTTGATGGTGGCTTGTGGGTATGCCAACCTCGTGTGTGCAGGATTGGGAATGGCCTCCGTGACTGCTGGAACTCTGTGAGCCTGTTATGTCAGGAGAGGAAGCCCTCTGTTACGTCCTTTTGGCTGACCCTGTTACTTTTGCTTAGATTGTATTGGGCGTCGTGATGGCTGGGATTGTAGAATGTTATGTCGGCAGGGGATGCTTTCTGAGGCCGTTGGAGCTGCCCTGGATTCTATGGCGCAGATAGACCTTGCTGTTTCACAGCCTCTGGTTCATAATGCGCACGAAAGTGTCCGTCTGTAAGAAGGATTCATTTGTGGAGCGACGAGTACATTGATCTCAGTGTCCATTTGGGGTGCAGTGGAATATTCCATCTGGAATGCTATGAGAGCTGGGTATGCCGAGCACGGGCTTGCTCGAACATGAAGCGCTAGTTGTGTGTGGACGACTGGAGCCGGAGGGCCTCATTTTCGCTGACCATGTTACTTTGCTGTGCTTGAAAAGGCTGGTGCACAGCACTGGTGCCTTTGAGAAGAGCATGGAGGTGCACACGCTGATTGCCCAAACACTGACTGCAGGGTATCAAAGGTGGGCAGCTGCCTGCGGATATGTGTGCCCAAGCAAAATGTTGCAAACTGAAGGATGCATGCCAGTTTTTCACATCATGGCCACAAATGATGTGGTGACATGGAATGTCGTGATGGCAGGTTATGCAAAATGTGATGAACTGAGAGAGGCACGCCAGGTTTTTGACAGCATGAACTCGAAGAATGAGGTGACATGGAATGCCTGATAGCTGGGTACGCTGGGTACGCTGGACAAGGGCTCGGACAGGAGTACCTTGTTCTGGAGGGAGGGCTGATCCTAGATGCTCATGCCTTTTCACTTGCCTCCTGAAGGCTAGTGCAAGTACTGGGGCCTTAAAGAAGGATAGGCAGCTGCACTCACTGGTTGACGAAAGAGGACTGCTGGGTAACGTGGTGTTGGGCAGATGGACGAAGAATTTCAATTTGCCGTACCAACCTGCGGCAGAGGTAACAACCCATCCGCCCCTGCGACAGCATGACTCGGCACATCAGCAGAGCAGGGCTCCTCGTCAGCGGGACTTTTGGGAGGTCTGGCTCCAGTGCCATACAACCGGAAATTCCAACAGAGAAATCCCGGAAATTTCCCCACAAACCCAACCCTGACAATGCTGTCAGCAGCTAGGTGCAAGCACACCATGATCTCACCTTGAAGCCCCAGGCTGGGCGTCCAATCTGTGCATGAAGCTGGGCGACCCAGCATGCGAATACGCAAGTGGCACACAAATATCTGATTCATCATCAGAGAAAGTCCATGTCACCACATGTTGTCGAGGAAGCCTGCCACGGCAATCACGCTTTGAGCGTTCTTCCTTCTTTCAGGCTGTCACACTTTGCATATACTAGTAGCCAACACCGTTGCCATGTACAGAAAGCGAGACGAGGAAAGGAGGAAGAAGAGTCCGTTACATATTTGGTGGGTGTCGAATTAATGCTGTGCGTGAGGATAAATAGGAAGTCTGGGATTCCAAAGCAAAGGGAATCCAGGCTGAATCTCTCATTCAGCGTCACGTGCTTTCCACAGCGGGAAAAGACCTACGTCCATCCTCGCTGTTTCAATCCAGAGGGCAAGGAAGAAAGCAGAGTACCTGTGCCAGTCGGGGTTCCTGGCCCTCTTCACCTGCGATTGGATTGAGAATCGAAGGGTGCTGATCCTCGAGCCGTGCTAGCGACAGTCTGCTTGGAATTGATGTACATGGAATGGATGTGAATTGGTGGGGATCTGGAGTTGGTGGGGTTCGGAGTTGGTGTGTAGAATCGGTCTCCATTTCGTGGGATTCTGCGGTTGGTGTGTAAAATGTGTCTGAATTCGTGGGATTCCGATGTGGGTATTGTGAATTGGTGGGCTGGTGTTGAAGTGTTGGGTTGTTGAATTGGCCTCAATTCGTGGGATTCGAAGTTGCGCTGAGCTTGTGATGGAATGGGAACGGGTCTTCCTGCATGCAAGACTGCCCACAACAGAATGGATTGGGGAGAAGGCGGTAGGACATGCAGCATGAAGGAGCAACACAGCAAAATGGGCAGAGAGGAAGGTGGGCTCCCACAACACAAGGGTTCCAATCCAAGAGCCAGGGAGGCAGCAGAGGGAGGTGCTGGTGGTGTGGAATTACAGCCATGACGTGATCCAGCTCCCGCCGCTTCATCGATTTGGAGGAGGTTAGGCAGCGCACCTGCGTGATCGTGACGCAGGGGCGGGATGGGAGCCAGGGGTATGGAGATGGGTTCGAGTTCCTTGTGCCGCCTTTCGGTGCGGAGGAGGTGGATCCGACCGGGGCCGGGGATTCGTTGGTGGCGGGATTCTGCACCGGGTTGCAGCACGGGCTGGAGGTGGGGAAGGCTGTGTTGACGGGGAAGTACTTCGGGCTCTGGCAGTGGGGCAGGTCAGGTGCCCACCTTCTCGACGCTGCAGGTGCAGATGCAGCTTCAGGCAAGTTGGACTATGGCTTTCTTCTTTTCTTGCTGCTGGGTGTGCGTTGGGTGGAGGTTGATTGGTTGGAGGGTTTGTGTGTTGTTGCTCAGATGCTGGATGTGTGCTTGATGATGTGCAGGGGTGGGGTTGCAACGGTCTGAGGCAGGGGATGTGCATGATCCTTGAGTCCAATGCTGTGTTGGGTATTAACGATGGCTGCACTCGTGGGCTGGGAGCAGGGAGTGTGTGCTCGCCGTAGCCCTCCTCGGCAGGAGAATGGCTGCCGAGAGCATGCTGGTGCAGCAGGGAAGGTGATGAAGATGGAGGAGCAGGTGCTGGGGTTAGGGCAACGGACGGACGTCCATGGTTGCACTGAATGAATGTGGCAATGCTGCAGTATGTGTGCTCGGGCTTGAGACCTGAGAGAGAGCTGCTGGGGCCCTGTGATGAGATGGGCTCGAGGATGGTGTGCTCATCTGTTGTCGGAGAAGAACCTTGTGCTTTCATAACAGCAGATAAGGATAAGGTGCCTGTCTGATTTGATAAGGGTCATGCTCGTGTTTTCGATCCTCTCCTTCTCTGAAGGTGTGTGTTCTGATGGGGATTGGCTGTAACAGGTTGCCGCCTCGAACAGAGAGTCAGAGTGAAGTGGAAGGACACAGTTCCTGGTGGTAGTGTGAGATGGCGTGCTAGAGGTAGAGGCAGAAGATGTTTGGTCCTTCATATCTATTTCGACAACCATTTTCCTGGAGGATGGTCCGTAAGGAAATAGATGTGATTGGTTGGGTCTTGCTCAACTAGCCATGTTTGGCAAATCGTGGAGACTTATTGCTTGCTTATGAGACAAGCCTCTTGTTGTCAGTGACTGTCATCCGGTTGGATGAATAGACTTCGTTCTCAATTGGTTTTATTTGGCAAATTTGTGCACATTGTTTGTCCATAGGTCAAAGTTCACATCAAATAGTCAAAAGCTTGCATCGAAATCTATGAATTATCCAAATCTATCACTAAGTGATAGCCTAGAGAGTCAGCTATGCAAACTATTGCCGAACCTTGAGCAAATGTTAATGGAAACCTGGATATCTTCCATGCTCCATTCTGCCTTTGATGTTGCGAAAGGGCACGAAATTTATCGTCGTGAACATGGGCAGAAAGGATTTTGTACATATCTACGATGGCTCTAACTTGGTCATCAATGGATTGCCAACCTGCGGAGGTCTTGATACACTGAAACAACTTAGCATCTGCAGATAGAAAATATTGCCACCAACTAGCTCTGGTACTTCTATCCTTGGTGTCTCCATACTTCACCTTCAAGTGCTCTTCAAAGGCTCGAAAACGCCTCTCATGTTGTTGACGCTTTTTGCCGCTAAGAGATCGAATTCGAGATCCCGAATTCTTCGTTCACAGAGAAATAGCCAGCTCCTTAGCCCTCAAGCTTCAATGGCCTGCTCCTTAGCTTCAATGGCCTGCTCCTTAGCTTCAATGGCCTGCTCCTTAGCTTCAATGGCCTGCTGCAAGGCTTGCTCCCTAGCCATCGAGGCTTGCTCCCTAGCCTTGAGACCTCCTCCTAGCCCTCGAGACCTCCTCCTAGCCCTCGAGACCTGGATGGTTTCTTCATGCAGCGTCTTGACTGAATCAATGAGCATCTGTTGCCTCTCGGCGTCCTTCTCTGTCCTCAACAGGGTCAACAAAGGGTCCATATTGGAGCTCTAACACTGAAAGCCTTGACATGCCTATCCCGAGCCCGAGCATAAGGTCTTCTTGGCATACTCAAGCCCATGAGTGATCCAGAAGCAGAGCCGCTAATCGGCACCAGCAATGCCGCCATAGATAAAAGACGCCCGCAATCCTCAACCAGCAAAGGCTTCCCGATTCTCCACTACCTCTCACCCCGCAGGCTGAAGAGCAAAGCCCTCCTCAATTCGTCTCTCAAACAGGGCGCAGCCAGGACAGCTCCCTCAATTCGTCTCTCAAACAGGGCGCAGCCAAGGACAGCTCCCTCCAATTCGTCTCTCAAATGGGGCGCAGGCAAGACAGGTAGCCCAGCCCAGCTCGGCAGAAACAGACAGCGGCTCCTTTCCCTCAGCACAGCGGCAGACAGTGGGCAGAAGGAGGCGGCAAGCTCCCAAGATGCGAGAGCAGCACGGGGACTCAAATTCCCTTCCGCACCGAATTCAGCGGGCTGTGTGAAACGGAAGACAGCAGCGGGAGGAACAGCGCCAGGGGCCAGGGCAGGGTCAGCAGGGAGGCGTTGCTGCGTCTGCTGAGCAAGGAATCTGTTGAGGCCTTCTGCTGGCCCTGTCGCTATGTCTCAGGCTCCTCTGATGAGTGGCAACAGCTTGTGTGTTTTGCGTGCGCGTGGCAAGAAGTATCTCTCGGGTGAAGACGTCCTACGCCACGGAAAGCCCTGTACATGTGTATGCGAGAAGTCGTGAAGTGGAAGATGCATGCCAGGTTTTCATTCTGTGAGATTCGGTAGTGATGGAGTAGTTAGTGGTAGGAGCTGCCTGGGTTCAATCCATCCTAGCCATTCTGTGAGTACTGCCAGTCGAGCATGACGCGCTTGTTGTGTATGAACAACTGGCTTGCCAGGGATGTGTTTGTCAGCAACTAGTTGGCTTGTGGACATACTGTACATGGAAAATGTGGGAGTTTGAAGGATGCCCGGTGAGTGTTAGCACAGCACGGCCACCTGCGCCATGCCATGGAATGCCCTGATATCTGTGTATGCGAAATGACGTGAACCTGAGGGCTTGAGGCAGGACCGGAAATGGGAGTCGTGAAGTGGAAGATGCATGCCAGGTTTTCATTCTGTGAGATTCGGTAGTGATGGAGTAGTTAGTGGTAGGAGCTGCCTGGGTTCAATCCATCCTAGCCATTCTGTGAGTACTGCCAGTCGAGCATGACGCGCTTGTTGTGTATGAACAACTGGCTTGCCGGGGATGTGTTTGTCAGCAACTAGTTGGCTTGTGGACATACTGTACATGGAAAATGTGGGAGTTTGAAGGATGCCCGGTGAGTGTTAGCACAGCCACCTGCGCCATGCCATGGAATGCCCTGATATCTGTGTATGCGAAATGACGTGAACCTGAGGGCTTGAGGCAGGACCGGAAATGGGAGTCGTGACGGCTGCAAATTGAGTAAGTTCACCTTTTTGTAGCTGGCCTCTGAGTGCGTGCAGTTGCTGCGGATTTGTCAGGGTTGGGTTTTCTGGACAGCGTGGCCATGAAAGGATGAGTGGATATGGGCTGCCGTTCTTGGACAGGCTCTTTATTTGAAATGGTCTGATGGACTGAAGGATGGTCTGCATTGAAGCTGATGGCATTCTGTTGCCGATCTGCTGATCCATTCGTGGTAGGCGGACGAGTTTGGGATGAGTGGATCTGGATAGCTGTGTGTGGGGGAGCTGTGTCTTGATGGTGGCTTGTGGGTATGCCAACCTCGTGTGTGCAGGATTGGGAATGGCCTCCGTGACTGCTGGAACTCTGTGAGCCTGTTATGTCAGGAGAGGAAGCCCTCTGTTACGTCCTTTGGCTGACCCTGTTACTTTTGCTTAGATTGTATTGGGCGTCGTGATGGCTGGGATTGTAGAATGTTATGTCGGCAGGGGATGCTTTCTGAGGCCGTTGGAGCTGCCCTGGATTCTATGGCGCAGATAGACCTTGCTGTTTCACAGCCTCTGGTTCATAATGCGCACGAAAGTGTCCGTCTGTAAGAAGGATTCATTTGTGGCGCGACGAATTGATCTCAGTGTCCATTTGGGGTGCAGTGGAATATTCCATCTGGAATGCTATGAGAGCTGGGTATGCCGAGCACGGGCTTGCTCGAACATGAAGCGCTAGTTGTGTGTGGACGACTGGAGCCGGAGGGCCTCATTTTCGCTGACCATGTTACTTTGCTGTGCTTGAAAAGGCTGGTGCACAGCACTGGTGCCTTTGAGAAGAGCATGGAGGTGCACGCTGATTGCCCAAACACTGACTGCAGGGTATCAAAGGTGGGCAGCTGCCTGCGGATATGTGTGCCCAAGCAAAATGTTGCAAACTGAAGGATGCATGCCAGTTTTTCACATCATGGCCACAAATGATGTGGTGACATGGAATGTCGTGATAGCAGGTTATGCAAAATGTGATGAACTGAGAGAGGCACGCCAGGTTTTTGACAGCATGAACTCGAAGAATGAGGTGACATGGAATGCCTGATAGCTGGGTACGCTGGGTACGCTGGACAAGGCTCGGACAGGAGTACCTTGTTCTGGAGGAGGGCTGATCCTAGATGCTCATGCCTTTTCACTTGCCTCCTGAAGGCTAGTGCAAGTACTGGGGCCTTAAAGAAGGATAGGCAGCTGCACTCACTGGTTGACGAAAGAGGACTGCTGGGTAACGTGGTGTTGGGCAGATGGACGAAGAATTTCAATTTGCCGTACCAACCTGCGGCAGAGGTAACAACCATCCGCCCCTGCGACAGCATGACTCAGCACATCAGCAGAGCAGGCTCCTCGTCAGCGGGACTTTTGGGAGGTCTGGCTCCAGTGCCATACAACCGGAAATTCCAACAGAGAAATCCCGGAAATTTCCCACACAACCCAACCCTGACAATGCTGTCAGCAGCTAGTGCAAGCACACCATGATCTCACCTTGAAGCCCCAGGCTGGGCGTCCAATCTGTGCATGAAGCTGGGCGACCCAGCATGCGAATACGCAAGTGGCACACAAATATCTGATTCATCATCAGAGAAAGTCCATGTCACCACATGTTGTCGAGGAAGCCTGCCACGGCAATCACGCTTTGAGCGTTCTTCCTTCTTTCAGGCTGTCACACTTTGCATATACTAGTAGCCAACACCGTTGCCATGTACAGAAAGCGAGACGAGGAAAGGAGGAAGAAGAGTCCGTTACATATTTGGTGGGTGTCGAATTAATGCTGTGCGTGAGGATAAATAGGAAGTCTGGGATTCCAAAGCAAAGGGAATCCAGGCTGAATCTCTCATTCAGCGTCACGTGCTTTCCACAGCGGGAAAAGACCTACGTCCATCCTCGCTGTTTCAATCCAGAGGGCAAGGAAGAAAGCAGAGTACCTGTGCCAGTCAGGGTTCCCTGGCCCTCTTCACCTGCGATTGGATTGAGAATCGAAGGTGCTGATCCCTCGAGCCGTGCTAGCGACAGTCTGCTTGGAATTGATGTACATGGAATGGATGTGAATTGGTGGGGATCTGGAGTTGGTGGGGTTCCGGAGTTGGTGTGTAGAATCGGTCTCCATTTCGTGATTCTGCGGTTGGTGTGTAAAATGTGTCTGAATTCGTGGGATTCCGATGTGGGTATTGTGAATTGGTGGGCTGGTGTTGAAGTGTTGGGTTGTTGAATTGGCCTCAATTCGTAGGATTCAAGTTGCGCTGAGCTTGTGATGGAATGGGGAACGGGTCTTCCTGCATGCAAGACTGCCCACAACAGAATGGATTGGGGAGAAGGCGGTAGGACATGCAGCATGAAGGAGCAACACAGCAAAATGGGCAGAGAGGAAGGTGGGCTCCCACAACACAAGGGTTCCAATCCAAGAGCCAGGGAGGCAGCAGAGGGAGGTGCTGGTGGTGTGGAATTACGGCCATGACGTGATCCAGCTCCCGGCGCTTCATCGATTTGGAGGAGGTTAGGCAGCGCACCTGCGTGATCGTGACGCGGGGCGGGATGGGAACCAGGGTATGGAGATGGGTTCGAGTTGCTTGTGCCGCCTTTCGGTGCGGAGGAGGTGGATCCGACCGGGGCCGGGATTCGTTGGTGGCGGGATTCTGCACCGGGTTGCAGCACGGGCTGGAGGTGGGGAAGGCTGTGTTGACGGGGAAGTACTTCGGCTCTGGCAGTGGGGCAGGTCGGGTGCCCACCTTCTCGACGCTGCAGGGTGCAGATGCAGCTTCAGGCAAGTTGGACTATGGCTTTCTTCTTTCTTGCTGCTGGGTGTGCGTTGGGTGGAGGTTGATTGGTTGGAGGGTTTGTGTGTTGTTGCTCAGATGCTGGATGTGTGCTTGATGATGTGCAGGGGTGGGGTTGCAACGGTCTGAGGCAGGGGATGTACATGATCCTTGAGTCCAATGCTGTGTTGGGTATTAACGATGGCTGCACTCGTGGGCTGGGAGCAGGGGTGTGCTCGCCGTAGCCCTCCTCGGCAGGAGAATGGCTGCCGAGAGCATGCTGGTGCAGCAGGAAGGTGATGAAGATGGAGGAGCAGGTGCTGGGGTTAGGCAACGGACGGACGTCCATGGTTGCACTGAATGAATGTGGCAATGCTGCAGTATGTGTGCTCGGGCTTGAGACCTGAGAGAGAGCTGCTGGGGCCCTGTGATGAGATGGGCTCGAGGATGGTGTGCTCATCTGTTGTCGGAGAAGAACCTTGTGCTTTCATAACAGCAGATAAGGATAAGGTGCCTGTCTGATTTGATAAGGGTCATGCTCGTGTTTTCGATCCTCTCCTTCTCTGAAGGTGTGTGTTCTGATGGGGATTGGCTGTAACAGGTTGCCGCCTCGAACAGAGAGAGTCAGAGTGAAGTGGAAGGACACAGTTCCTGGTGGTAGTGTGAGATGGCGTGCTAGAGGTAGAGGCAGAAGATGTTTGGTCCTTCATATCTATTTCGACAACCATTTTCCTGGAGGGATGGTCCGTAAGGAAATAGATGTGATTGGTTGGGTCTTGCTCAACTAGCCATGTTTGGCAAATCGTGGAGACTTATTGCTTGCTTATGAGACAAGCCTCTTGTTGTCAGTGACTGTCATCCGGTTGGATGAATAGACTTCGTTTCTCAATTGGTTTTATTTGGCAAATTTGTGCACATTGTTTGTCCATAGGTCAAAGTTCACATCCAAATAGTCAAAAAGCTTGCATCGAAATCTATGAATTATCCAAATCTATCACTAAGTGATAGCCTAGAGAGTCAGCTATGCAAACTATTGCCGAACCTTGAGCAAATGTTAATGGAAACCTGGATATCTTCCATGCTCCATTCTGCCTTTGATGTTGCGAAAGGGCACGAAATTTATCGTCGTGAACATGGGCAGAAAGGATTTTGTACATATCTACGATGGCTCTAACTTGGTCATCAATGGATTGCCAACCTGCGGAGGTCTTGATACACTGAAACAACTTAGCATCTGCAGATAGAAAATATTGCCACCAACTAGCTCTGGTACTTCTATCCTTGGTGTCTCCATACTTCACCTTCAAGTGCTCTTCAAAGAGCTCGAAAACGCCTCTCATGTTGTTGACGCTTTTTGCCGCTAAGAGATCGAATTCGAGATCCGAATTCTTCGTTCACAGAGAGAAATAGCCAGCTCCTTAGCCTCGAAGCTTCAATGGCCTGCTCCTTAGCTTCAATGGCCTGCTCCTTAGCTTCAATGGCCTGCTCCTTAGCTTCAATGGCCTGCTGCAAGGCTTGCTCCTAGCCATCGAGGCTTGCTCCCTAGCCCTTGAGACCTCCTCCTAGCCCTCGAGACCTCCTCCCTAGCCCTCGAGACCTGGATGGTTTCTTCATGCAGCGTCTTGACTGAATCAATGAGCATCTGTTGCCTCTCGGCGTCCTTCTCTGTCCTCAACAGGGTCAACAAAGGGTCCATATTGGAAGCTCTAACACTGAAAGCCTTGACATGCCTATCCTGAGCCCGAGCATAAGGTCTTCTTGGCATACTCAAGCCCATGAGTGATCCAGAAGCAGAGCCGCTAATCGGCACCAGCAATGCCGCCATAGATAAAAGACGCCCGCAATCCTCAACCAGCAAAGGCTTCCGATTCTCCACTACCTCTCACCCCGCGAGCTGAAGAGCAAAGCCCTCCCTCCAATTCGTCTCTCAAACAGGGCGCAGCCAAGGACAGCTCCCTCAATTCGTCTCTCAAACAGGGCGCAGCCAGGACAGCTCCCTCCAATTCGTCTCTCAAACAGGGCGCAGCCAGGACAGCTCCTCAATTCGTCTCTCAAATAGGGCGCAGGCAAGACAGGTAGCCCAGCCCAGCTCGGCGAAGCAGACAGCGGCTCCTTTCCCTCAGCACAGCGGCAGACAGTGGGCAGAAGGAGGCGGCAAGCTCCCAAGATGCGAGAGCAGCACGGGGACTCAAATTCCCTTCCGCACCGAATTCAGCGGAGCTGTATGTAGAGCGGAAGACAGCGGGCAGGAGGGAACAGCGCCAGGGGCCAGGGCAGGGTCAGCAGGAGGCGTTGCTGCGTCTGCTGAGCAAGGAATCTGTTGAGGCCTTCTGCTGGCCCTGTCGCTATGTCTCGGCTCCTCTGATGAGTGGCAACAGCTTGTGTGTTTTGCGTGCGCGTGGCAAGAAGTGTCTCTCGGGTGAAGACGTCCTACGCCACGGAAAGCCCTGTACATGTGTATGCGAAGTCGTGAAGTGGAAGATGCATGCCAGGTTTTCATTCTGTGAGATTCGGTAGTGATGGAGTAGTTAGTGGTAGGAGCTGCCTGGGTAGCCATTCTGTGAGATTCGGTAGTGATGGAGTGGTAGGAGCTGCCTGGGTTCAATCCATCCTAGCCATTCTGTGAGTACTGCCAGTCGAGCATGACGCGCTTGTTGTGTATGAACAACTGGCTTGCCGGGGATGTGTTTGTCAGCAACTAGTTGGCTTGTGGACATACTGTACATGGAAAATGTGGGAGTTTGAAGGATGCCGGTGAGTGTTAGCACAGCACTGGCCACCTGCGCCATGCCATGGAATGCCCTGATATCTGTGTATGCGAAATGACGTGAACCTGAGGGCTTGAGGCAGGACCGGAAATGGGAGTCGTGACGGCTGCAAATTGAGTAAGTTCACCTTTTGTAGCTGGCCTCTGAGTGCGTGCACTTGCTGCGGATTTGTCAGGGTTGGGTTTTCTGGACAGCGTGGCCATGAAAGGATGAGTGGACATGGGCTGCCGTTCTTGGACAGGCTCTTTATTTGAAATGGTCTGATGTACTGAAGGATGGTCTGCATTGAAGCTGATGGCATTCTGTTGCCGATCTGCTGATCCATTCGTGGTAGGCGGACGAGTTTGGGATGAGTGGATCTGGATAGCTGTGTGTGTGTGGGGGCTGTGTCTTGATGGTGGCTTGTGGGTATGCCAACCTCGTGTGTGCAGGATTGGGAATGGCCTCCGTGACTGCTGGAACTCTGTGAGCCTGTTATGTCAGGAGAGGAAGCCCTCTGTTACGTCCTTTGGCTGACCCTGTTACTTTTGCTTAGATTGTATTGGGCGTCGTGATGGCTGGGATTGTAGAATGTTATGTCGGCAGGGGATGCTTTCTGAGGCCGTTGGAGCTGCCCTGGATTCTATGGCGCAGATAGACCTTGCTGTTTCACAGCCTCTGGTTCATAATGCGCACGAAAGTGTCCGTCTGTAAGAAGGATTCATTTGTGGAGCGACGAGTACATTGATCTCAGTGTCCATTTGGGGTGCAGTGGAATATTCCATCTGGAATGCTATGAGAGCTGGGTATGCCGAGCACGGGCTTGCTCGAACATGAAGCGCTAGTTGTGTGTGGACGACTGGAGCCGGAGGGCCTCATTTTCGCTGACCATGTTACTTTTGCTTGAAAAGGCTGGTGCACAGCACTGGTGCCTTTGAGAAGAGCATGGAGGTGCACACGCTGATTGCCCAAACACCACTGCAGGGTATCAAAGGTGGGCAGCTGCCTGCGGATATGTGTGCCCAAGCAAAATGTTGCAAACTGAAGGATGCATGCCAGTTTTTCACATCATGGCCACAAATGATGTGGTGACATGGAATGTCGTGATAGCGGGTTATGCAAAATGTGATGAACTGAGAGAGGCACGCCAGGTTTTGACAGCATGAACTCGAAGAATGAGGTGACATGGAATGCCAATAGCTGGGTACGCTGGGTACGCTGGACAAGGGCTCGGACAGGAGTACCTTGTTCTGGAGGAGGGCTGATCCTAGATGCTCATGCCTTTCACTTGCCTCCTGAAGGCTAGTGCAAGTACTGGGGCCTTAAAGAAGGATAGGCAGCTGCACTCACTGGTTGACGAAAGAGGACTGCTGGGTAACGTGGTGTTGGGCAGATGGACGAAGAATTTCAATTTGCCGTACCAACCTGCGGCAGAGGTAACAACCCATCCGCCCTGCGACAGCATGACTCAGCACATCAGCAGAGCGAGCTCCTCGTCAGCGGGACTTTTGGGAGGTCTGGCTCCAGTGCCATACAACCGGAAATTCCAACAGAGAAATCCCCGGAAATTTCCCACACAAACCCAACCCTGACAATGCTGTCAGCAGCTAGGTGCAAGCACACCATGATCTCACCTTGAAGCCCCAGGCTGGGCGTCCAATCTGTGCATGAAGCTGGGCGACCCAGCATGCGAATACGCAAGTGGCACACAAATATCTGATTCATCATCAGAGAAAGTCCATGTCACCACATGTTGTCGAGGAAGCCTGCCACGGCAATCACGCTTTGAGCGTTCTTCCTTCTTTCAGGCTGTCACACTTTGCATATACTAGTTGCTGCTGGGTGTGCGTTGGGTGGAGGTTGATTGGTTGGAGGTTTGTGTGTTGTTGCTCAGATGCTGGATGTGTGCTTGATGATGTGCAGGGGTGGGGTTGCAACGGTCTGAGGCAGGGGATGTGCATGATCCTTGAGTCCAATGCTGTGTTGGGTATTAACGATGGCTGCACTCGTGGGCTGGGAGCAGGGGTGTGTGCTCGTAGCCCTCCTCGGCAGGAGAATGGCTGCCGAGAGCATGCTGGTGCAGCAGGGAAGGTGATGAAGATGGAGGAGCAGGTGCTGGGGTTAGGGCAACGGACGGACGTCCATGGTTGCACTGAATGAATGTGGCAATGCTGCAGTATGTGTGCTCGGGCTTGAGACCTGAGAGAGCTGCTGGGGCCCTGTGATGAGATGGGCTCGAGGATGGTGTGCTCATCTGTTGTCGGAGAAGAACCTTGTGCTTTCATAACAGCAGATAAGGATAAGGTGCCTGTCTGATTTGATAAGGGTCATGCTCGTTTTTCGATCCTCTCCTTCTCTGAAGGTGTGTGTTCTGATGGGGGATTGGCTGTAACAGGTTGCCGCCTCGAACAGAGAGTCAGAGTGAAGTGGAAGGACACACAGTTCCTGGTGGTAGTGTGAGATGGCGTGCTAGAGGTAGAGGCAGAAGATGTTTGGTCCTTCATATCTATTTCGACAACCATTTTCCTGGAGGATGGTCCGTAAGGAAATAGATGCGATTGGGTCTTGCTCAACTAGCCATGTTTGGCAAATCGTGGAGACTTATTGCTTGCTTATGAGACAAGCCTCTTGTTGTCAGTGACTGTTGTCCAGTTGGATGAATAGACTTCGTTTCTCAATTGGTTTTATTTGGCAAATTTGTGCACATTGTTTGTCCATAGGTCAAAGTTCACATCCAAATAGTCAAAAAGCTTGCATCGAAATCTATGAATTATCCAAATCTATCACTAAGTGATAGCCTAGAGAGTCAGCTATGCAAACTATTGCCGAACCTTGAGCAAATGTTAATGGAAACCTGGATATCTTCCATGCTCCATTCTGCCTTTCAAGTTGCGAAAGGGCACGAAATTTATCGTCGTGAACATGGGCAGAAAGGATTTTGTACATATCACGATGGCTCTAACTTGGTCATCAATGGATTGCCAACCTGCGGAGGTCTTGATACACTGAAACAACTTAGGATCTGCGGATAGAAAATATCGCCACCAACTGGCTCTGGTACCTCTATCCTTGGTGTCTCCATACTTCACCTTCAGTGCTCTTCAAAGAGCTCGAAAACGCCTCTCATGTTGTTGACGCTTTTTGCCGCTAAGAGATCGAATTCGAGATCCCGAATCCTTCGTTCACAGAGAAATAGCCAGCTCCTTAGCCCTCGAAGCTTCAATGGCCTGCTGCAAGGCTTGCTCCCTAGCCATCGAGGCTTGCTCCTAGCCCTCGAGACCTCCTCCTAGCCCTCGAGACCTCCTCCCTAGCCCTCGAGACCTGGATGGTTTCTTCATGCAGCGTCTTGACTGAATCAATGAGCATCTGTTGCCTCTCGGCGTCCTTCTCTGTCCTCAGCAGGGTCAACAAAGGGTCCATATTGGAAGCTCTAACACTGAAAGCCTTGACATGCCTATCCAGGCCCGAGCATAAGGTCTTCTTGGCATACTCAAGCCCATGAGTGATCCAGAAGCAGAGCTGCTGATCGGCACCAGCAATGCCGCCATAGATAAAAGACGCCCGCAATCCTCAACCAGCAAAGGCTTCCCGATTCTCCACTACCTCTCACCCGCGAGCTGAAGAGCAAGCCCTCCCTCCAATTCGTCTCTCAAACAGGGCGCAGCCAGGACAGCTCCCTCCAATTCGTCTCTCAAACAGGGCGCAAGAAGGACAGCTCCCTCCAATTCGTCTCTCAAACAGGGCGCAGCCAAGGACAGCTCCTCCAATTCGTCTCTCAAATAGGGCGCAGGCAAAGACAGGTAGCCCAGCCCAGCTCGGCGAAGCAGACAGCGGCTCCTTTCCCTCAGCACAGCGGCAGACAGTGGGCAGAAGGAGGCGGCAAGCTCCCAAGATGCGAGAGCAGCACGGGACTCAAATTCCCTTCCGCACCGAATTCAGCGGAGCTGTATATGGAAACGGAAGACAGCGGCGGGAGGAACAGCGCCAGGGCAGGGCAGGGTCAGCAGGGAGGCGTTGCTGCGTCTGCTGAGCAAGGAATCTGTTGAGGCCTTCTGCTGGCCCTGTCGCTATGTCTCGGGCTCCTCTGATGAGTGGCAACAGCTTGTGTGTTTTGCGTGCGCGTGGCAAGAAGTGTCTCTCGGGGTGAAGACGTCCTACGCCACGGGAAGCCCTGTACATGTGTATGCGAGAAGTCGTGAAGTGGAAGATGCATGCCAGGTTTTCATTCTGTGAGATTCGGTAGTGATGGAGTAGTTAGTGGTAGGAGCTGCCTGGGTTCAATCCATCCTAGCCATTCTGTGAGTACTGCCAGTCGAGCATGACGCGCTTGTTGTGTATGAACAACTGGCTTGCTGGGATGTGTTTGTCAGCAACTAGTTGGCTTGTGGACATAACTGTACATGGAAAATGTGGGAGTTTGAAGGATGCCCGGTGAGTGTTAGCACAGCACAGCCACCTGCGCCATGCCATGGAATGCCCTGATATCTGTGTATGCGAAATGACGTGAACCTGAGGGCTTGAGGCAGGACCGGAAATGGGAGTCGTGACGGCTGCAAATTGAGTAAGTTCACCTTTTGTAGCTGGCCTCTGAGTGCGTGCACTTGCTGCGGATTTGTCAGGGTTGGGTTTTCTGGACAGCGTGGCCATGAAAGGATGAGTGGACATGGGCTGCCGTTCTTGGACAGGCTCTTTATTTGAAATGGTCTGATGGACTGAAGGATGGTCTGCATTGAAGCTGATGGCATTCTGTTGCCGATCTGCTGATCAATTCGTGGTAGGCGGACGAGTTTGGGATGAGTGGATCTGGATAGCTGTGTGTGGGGGCTGTGTCTTGATGGTGGCTTGTGGGTATGCCAACCTCGTGTGTGCAGGATTGGGAATGGCCTCCGTGACTGCTGGAACTCTGTGAGCCTGTTATGTCAGGAGAGGAAGCCCTCTGTTACGTCCTTTTGGCTGACCCTGTTACTTTTGCTTAGATTGTATTGGGCGTCGTGATGGCTGGGATTGTAGAATGTTATGTCGGCAGGATGCTTTCTGAGGCCGTTGGAGCTGCCCTGGATTCTATGGCGCAGGTAGACCTTGCTGTTTCACAGCCTCTGGTTCATAATGCGCACGAAAGTGTCCGTCTGTAAGAAGGATTCATTTGTGGAGCGACGAGTACATTGATCTCAGTGTCCATTTGGGGTGCGAGTGGAATATTCCATCTGGAATGCTATGAGAGCTGGGTATGCCGAGCACGGGCTTGCTCGAATATGAAGCGCTAGTTGTGTGTGAACGACTGGAGCCGGAGGGCCTCATTTTCGCTGACCATGTTACTTTGCTGTGCTTGAAAAAGGCTGGTGCACAGCACTGGTGCCTTTCAGAAGAGCATGGAGGTGCACACGCTGATTGCCCAAACACTGACTGCAGGGTATCAAAGGTGGGCAGCTGCCTGCGGATATGTATGCCCAAGCAAAATGTTGCAAACTGAAGGATGCATGCCAGTTTTTCACATCATGGCCACAAATGATGTGGTGACATGGAATGTCGTGATAGCGGGTTATGCAAAATGTGATGAACTGAGAGAGGCACGCCAGGTTTTTGACAGCATGAACTCGAAGAATGAGGTGACATGGAATGCCTGATAGCTGGGTACGCTGGGTACGCTGGACAAGGGCTCGGACAGGAGTACCTTGTTCTGGAGGGGAGGTCTGATCCTAGATGCTCATGCCTTTTCACTTGCCTCCTGAAGGCTAGTGCAAGTACTGGGGCCTTAAAGAAGGATAGGCAGCTGCACTCACTGGTTGACGAAAGAGGACTGCTGGGTAACGTGGTGTTGGGCAGATGGACGAAGAATTTCAATTGCCGTACCAACCTGCGGCAGAGGTAACAACCCATCCGCCTGCGACAGCATGACTCGGCACATCAGCAGAGCGAGGCTCCTCGTCAGCGGGACTTTTGGGAGGTCTGGCTCAGTGCCATACAACCGGAAATTCCAACAGAGAAATCCCGGAAATTTCCCACACAAACCCAACCCTGACAATGCTGTCAGCAGCTAGGTGCAAGCACACCATGATCTCACCTTGAAGCCCCAGGCTGGGCGTCCAATCTGTGCATGAAGCTGGGCGACCCAGCATGCGAATACGCAAGTGGCACACAAATATCTGATTCATCATCAGAGAAAGTCCATGTCACCACATGTTGTCGAGGAAGCCTGCCACGGCAATCACGCTTTGAGCGTTCTTCCTTCTTTCAGGCTGTCACACTTTGCATATACTAGTTGCTGCTGGGTGTGCGTTGGGTGGAGGTTGATTGGTTGGAGGTTTGTGTGTTGTTGCTCAGATGCTGGATGTGTGTGATGATGTGCAGGGGTGGGGTTGCAACGGTCTGAGGCAGGGGATGTGCATGATCCTTGAGTCAATGCTGTGTTGGGTATTAACGATGGCTGCACTCGTGGGCTGGGAGCAGGGAGTGTGTGCTCGTTGTAGCCCTCCTCGGCAGGAGAATGGCTGCCGAGAGCATGCTGTGCAGCAGGGAAGGTGATGAAGATGGAGGAGCAGGTGCTGGGGTTAGGGCAACGGACGGACGTCCATGGTTGCACTGAATGAATGTGGCAATGCTGCAGTATGTGTGCTCAGGCTTGAGACCTGAGAGAGAGCTGCTGGGGCCCTGTGATGAGATGGGCTCGAGGATGGTGTGCTCATCTGTTGTCGGAGAAGAACCTTGTGCTTTCATAACAGCAGATAAGGATAAGGTGCCTGTCTGATTTGATAAGGGTCATGCTCATATCGATCTCTCCTTCTCTGAAGGTGTGTGTTCTGATGGGGATTGGCTGTAACAGGTTGCCGCCTCGAACAGAGAGAGTCAGAGTGAAGTGGAAGGACACAGTTCCTGGTGGTAGTGTGAGATGGCGTGCTAGAGGTAGAGGCAGAAGATGTTTGGTCCTTCATATCTATTTCGACAACCATTTTCCTGGAGGGATGGTCCGTAAGGAAATAGATGTGATTGGTTGGGTCTTGCTCAACTAGCCATGTTTGGCAAATCGTGGAGACTTATTGCTTGCTTATGAGACAAGCCTCTTGTTGTCAGTGACTGTCATCGGTTGGATGAATAGACTTCGTTCTCAATTGGTTTTATTTGGCAAATTTGTGCACATTGTTTGTCCATAGGTCAAAGTTCACATCCAAATAGTCAAAAGCTTGCATCGAAATCTATGAATTATCCAAATCTATCACTAAGTGATAGCCTAGAGAGTCAACTATGCAAACTATTGCCGAACCTTGAGCAAATGTTAATGGAAACCTGGATATCTTCCATGCTCCATTCTGCCTTTGATGTTGCGAAAGGGCACGAAATTTATCGTCGTGAACATGGGCAGAAAGGATTTTGTACATATCTACGATGGCTCTAACTTGGTCATCAATGGATTGCCAACCTGCGGAGGTCTTGATACACTGAAACAACTTAGCATCTGCGGAGAAAATATTGCCACCAACTAGCTCTGGTACTTCTATCCTTGGTGTCTCCATACTTCACCTTCAAGTGCTCTTCAAAGAGCTCGAAAACGCCTCTCATGTTGTTGACGCTTTTTGCCGCTAAGAGATCGAATTCGAGATCCCGAATTCTTCGTTCACAGAGAGAAATAGCCAGCTCCCAGCCCTCCTTCAATGGCTGCTCCTTAGCTTCAATGGCCTGCTCCTTAGCTTCAATGGCCTGCTCCTTAGCTTCAATGGCCTGCTGCAAGGCTTGCTCCTAGCCATCGAGGCTTGCTCCCTAGCCCTTGCCTCCTGAAGGCTAGTGCAAGTACTGGGGCCTTAAAGAAGGATAGGCAGCTGCACTCACTGGTTGACGAAGAGGACTGCTGGGTAACGTGGTGTTGGGCAGATGGACGAAGAATTTCAATTTGCCGTACCAACCTGCGGCAGAGGTAACAACCCATCCGCCTGCGACAGCATGACTCGGCACATCAGCAGGCAGGCTCCTCGTCAGCGGGACTTTTGGGAGGTCTGGCTCCAGTGCCATACAACCGGAAATTCCAACAGAGAAATCCCGGAAATTTCCCACACAAACCCAACCTGACAATGCTGTCAGCAGCTAGGTGCAAGCACACCATGATCTCACCTTGAAGCCCCAGGCTGGGCGTCCAATCTGTGCATGAAGCTGGGCGACCCAGCATGCGAATACGCAAGTGGCACAAATATCTGATTCATCATCAGAAAGTCCATGTCACCACATGTTGTCGAGGAAGCCTGCCACGGCAATCACGCTTTGAGCGTTCTTCCTTCTTTCAGGCTGTCACACTTTGCATATACTAGTTGCTGGGTGTGCGTTGGGTGGAGGTTGATTGGTTGGAGGTTTGTGTGTTGTTGCTCAGATGCTGGATGTGTGCTTGATGATGTGCAGGGTTGCAACGGTCTGAGGCAGGGGATGTGCATGATCCTTGAGTCAATGCTGTGTTGGGTATTAACGATGGCTGCACTCGTGGGCTGGGAGCAGGGAGTGTGTGCTTGTGTAGCCCTCGGCAGGAGAATGGCTGCCGAGAGCATGCTGGTGCAGCAGGAAGGTGATGAAGATGGAGGAGCAGGTGCTGGGGTTAGGGCAACGGACGGACGTCCATGGTTGCACTGAATGAATGTGGCAATGCTGCAGTATGTGTGCTCAGGCTTGAGACCTGAGAGAGAGCTGCTGGGGCCCTGTGATGAGATGGGCTCGAGGATGGTGTGCTCATCTGTTGTCGGAGAAGAACCTTGTGCTTTCATAACAGCAGATAAGGATAAGGTGCCTGTCTGATTTGATAAGGTCATGCTCGTTTTCGATCCTCTCCTTCTCTGAAGGTGTGTGTTCTGATGGGGATTGGCTGTAACAGGTTGCCTCGAACAGAGAGAGTCAGAGTGAAGTGGAAGGACACAGTTCCTGGTGGTAGTGTGAGATGGCGTGCTAGAGGTAGAGGCAGAAGATGTTTGGTCCTTCATATCTATTTCGACAACCATTTTCCTGGAGGATGGTCCGTAAGGAAATAGATGTGATTGGTTGGTCTTGCTCAACTAGCCATGTTTGGCAAATCGTGGAGACTTATTGCTTGCTTATGAGACAAGCCTCTTGTTGTCAGTGACTGTCATCCGGTTGGATGAATAGACTTCGTTTCTCAATTGGTTTTATTTGGCAAATTTGTGCACATTGTTTGTCCATAGGTCAAAGTTCACATCCAAATAGTCAAAAGCTTGCATCGAAATCTATGAATTATCCAAATCTATCACTAAGTGATAGCCTAGAGTCAGCTATGCAAACTATTGCCGAACCTTGAGCAAATGTTAATGGAAACCTGGATATCTTCCATGCTCCATTCTGCCTTTGATGTTGCGAAAGGGCACGAAATTTATCGTGAACATGGGCAGAAAGGATTTTGTACATATCCACGATGGCTCTAACTTGGTCATCAATGGATTGCCAACCTGCGGAGGTCTTGATACACTGAAACAACTTAGCATCTGCAGATAGAAAATTGCCACCAACTAGCTCTGGTACTTCTATCCTTGGTGTCTCCATACTTCACCTTCAAGTGCTCTTCAAAGAGCTCGAAAACGCCTCTCATGTTGTTGACGCTTTTTGCCGCTAAGAGATCGAATTCGAGATCCCGAATTCTTCGTTCACAGAGAGAAATAGCCAGCTCCCAGCCCTCCTTCAATGGCTGCTCCTTAGCTTCAATGGCCTGCTCCTTAGCTTCAATGGCCTGCTCCTTAGCTTCAATGGCCTGCTGCAAGGCTTGCTCCTAGCCATCGAGGCTTGCTCCCTAGCCCTTGCCTCCTAGCCCTCGAGACCTCCTCCCTAGCCCTCGAGACCTGGATGGTTTCTTCATGCAGCGTCTTGACTGAATCAATGAGCATCTGTTGCCTCTCGGCGTCCTTCTCTGTCCTCAACAGGGTCAACAAAGGTCCATATTGGAAGCTCTAACACTGAAAGCCTTGACATGCCTATCCAGCCCGAGCATAAGGTCTTCTTGGCATACTCAAGCCCATGAGTGATCCAGAAGCAGAGCCGCTAATCGGCACCAGCAATGCCGCCATAGATAAAAGACGCCCGCAATCCTCAACCAGCAAAGGCTTCCTGATTCTCCACTACCTCTCACCCGCGAGCTGAAGAGCAAAGCCCTCCCTCCAATTCGTCTCTCAAACAGGGCGCAGCCAAGGACAGCTCCTCCAATTCGTCTCTCAAACAGGGGCAGCCAAGGACAGCTCCCTCCAATTCGTCTCTCAAACAGGGCGCAGCCAGGACAGCTCCCTCCAATTCGTCTCTCAAACAGGGCGCAGCCAAGGACAGCTCCCTCCAATTCGTCTCTCAAACAGGGCGCAGCCAAGGACAGCTCCTCAATTCGTCTCTCAAATAGGGCGCAGGCAAGACAGGTAGCCCAGCCCAGCTCGGCAGAAGCAGACAGCGGCTCCTTTCCCTCAGCACAGCGGCAGACAGTGGGCAGAAGGAGGCGGCAAGCTCCCAAGATGCGAGAGCAGCACGGGGACTCAAATTCCCTTCCGCACTGAATTCAGCGGAGCTGTATGTAGAGCGGAAGACAGCGGGCAGGAGGGAACAGCGCCAGGGGCCAGGGCAGGGTCAGCAGGGAGGCGTTGCTGCGTCTGCTGAGCAAGGAATCTGTTGAGGCCTTCTGCTGGCCCTGTCGCTATGTCTCAGGCTCCTCTGATGAGTGGCAACAGCTTGTGTTTTGCGTGCGCGTGGCAAGAAGTGTCTCTCAGGGTGAAGACGTCCTACGCCACGGAAAGCCCTGTACATGTGTATGCGAAGTCGTGAAGTGGAAGATGCATGCCAGGTTTTCATTCTGTGAGATTCGGTAGTGATGGAGTAGTTAGTGGTAGGAGCTGCCTGGGTTCAATCCATCCTAGCCATTCTGTGAGATTCGATGGAGTAGTTAGTGGTACTGCCTGGGTTCAATCCATCCTAGCCATTCTGTACTGCCAGTCGAGCATGACGCGCTTGTTGTGTATGAACAACTGGCTTGCCGGGGATGTGTTTGTCAGCAACTAGTTGGCTTGTGGACATACTGTACATGGAAAATGTGGGAGTTTGAAGGATGCCCGGTGAGTGTTAGCACAGCACGGCCACCTGCGCCATGCCATGGAATGCCCTGATATCTGTGTATGCGAAATGACGTGAACCTGAGGGCTTGAGGCAGGACCGGAAATGGGAGTCGTGACGGCTGCAAATTGAGTAAGTTCACCTTTTGTAGCTGGCCTCTGAGTGCGTGCACTTGCTGCGGATTTGTCAGGGTTGGGTTTTCTGGACAGCGTGGCCATGAAAGGATGAGTGGACATGGGCTGCCGTTCTTGGACAGGCTCTTTATTTGAAATGGTCTGATGTACTGAAGGATGGTCTGCATTGAAGCTGATGGCATTCTGTTGCCGATCTGCTGATCCATTCGTGGTAGGCGGACGAGTTTGGGATGAGTGGATCTGGATAGCTGTGTGTGTGGGGGCTGTGTCTTGATGGTGGCTTGTGGGTATGCCAACCTCGTGTGTGCAGGATTGGGAATGGCCTCCGTGACTGCTGGAACTCTGTGAGCCTGTTATGTCAGGAGAGGAAGCCCTCTGTTACGTCCTTTGGCTGACCCTGTTACTTTGCTTAGATTGTATTGGGCGTCGTGATGGCTGGGATTGTAGAATGTTATGTCGGCAGGGGATGCTTTCTGAGGCCGTTGGAGCTGCCCTGGATTCTATGGCGCAGATAGACCTTGCTGTTTCACAGCCTCTGGTTCATAATGCGCACGAAAGTGTCCGTCTGTAAGAAGGATTCATTTGTGGAGCGACGAGTACATTGATCTCAGTGTCCATTTGGGGTGCAGTGGAATATTCCATCTGGAATGCTATGAGAGCTGGGTATGCCGAGCACGGGCTTGCTCGAACATGAAGCGCTAGTTGTGTGTGGACGACTGGAGCCGGAGGGCCTCATTTTCGCTGACCATGTTACTTTGCTGTGCTTGAAAAGGCTGGTGCACAGCACTGGTGCCTTTGAGAAGAGCATGGAGGTGCACACGCTGATTGCCCAAACACTGACTGCAGGGTATCAAAGGTGGGCAGCTGCCTGCGGATATGTGTGCCCAAGCAAAATGTTGCAAACTGAAGGATGCATGCCAGTTTTTCACATCATGGCCACAAATGATGTGGTGACATGGAATGTCGTGATAGCGGGTTATGCAAAATGTGATGAACTGAGAGAGGCACGCCAGGTTTTGACAGCATGAACTCGAAGAATGAGGTGACATGGAATGCCTGATAGCTGGGTACGCTGGGTACGCTGGACAAGGGCTCGGACAGGAGTACCTTGTTCTGGAGGAGGGCTGATCCTAGATGCTCATGCCTTTTCACTTGCCTCCTGAAGGCTAGTGCAAGTACTGGGGCCTTAAAGAAGGATAGGCAGCTGCACTCACTGGTTGACGAAAGAGGACTGCTGGGTAACGTGGTGTTGGGCAGATGGACGAAGAATTTCAATTTGCCGTACCAACCTGCGGCAGAGGTAACAACCCATCCGCCCCTGCGACAGCATGACTCGGCACATCAGCAGAGCGAGGCTCCTCGTCAGCGGACTTTTGGGAGGTCTGGCTCCAGTGCCATACAACCGGAAATTCCAACAGAGAAATCCCGGAAATTTCCCCACACAAACCCAACCCTGACAATGCTGTCAGCAGCTAGGTGCAAGCACACCATGATCTCACCTTGAAGCCCCAGGCTGGGCGTCCAATCTGTGCATGAAGCTGGGCGACCCAGCATGCGAATACGCAAGTGGCACACAAATATCTGATTCATCATCAGAGAAAGTCCATGTCACCACATGTTGTCGAGGAAGCCTGCCACGGCAATCACGCTTTGAGCGTTCTTCCTTCTTTCAGGCTGTCACACTTTGCATATACTAGTAGCCAACACCGTTGCCATGTACAGAAAGCGAGACGAGGAAAGGAGGAAGAAGAGTCCGTTACATATTTGGTGGGTGTCGAATTAATGCTGTGCGTGAGGATAAATAGAAGTCTGGGATTCCAAAGCAAAGGGAATCCAGGCTGAATCTCTCATTCAGCGTCACGTGCTTTCCACAGCGGGAAAAGACCTACGTCCATCCTCGCTGTTTCAATCCAGAGGGCAAGGAAGAAAGCAGAGTACCTGTGCCAGTCAGGGTTCCCTGGCCCTCTTCACCTGCGATTGGATTGAGAATCGAAGGGTGCTGATCCCTCGAGCCGTGCTAGCGACAGTCTGCTTGGAATTGATGTACATGGAATGGATGTGAATTGGTGGGGATCTGCAGTTGGTGGGGTTCCGGAGTTGGTGTGTAGAATCGGTCTCCATTTCGTGGGATTCTGCGGTTGGTGTGTAAAATGTGTCTGAATTCGTGGGATTCCGATGTGGGTATTGTGAATTGGTGGGCTGGTGTTGAAGTGTTGGGTTGTTGAATTGGCCTCAATTCGTAGGATTCCGAAGTTGCGCTGAGCTTGTGATGGAATGGGGAACGGGTCTTCCTGCATGCAAGACTGCCCACAACAGACTGGATTGGGGAGAAGGCGGTAGGACATGCAGCATGAAGGAGCAACACAGCAAAATGGGCAGAGAGGAAGGTGGGCTCCCACAACACAAGGGTTCCAATCAAGAGCCAGGGAGGCAGCAGAGGAGGTGCTGGTGGTGTGGAATTACGGCCATGACGTGATCCAGCTCCCGCCGCTTCATCGATTTGGAGGAGGTTAGGCAGCGCACCTGCGTGATCGTGACGCGGGGCGGGATGGGAGCCGGGGTATGGAGATGGGTTCGAGTTGCTTGTGCCGCCTTTCGGTGCGGAGGAGGTGGATCCGACCGGGGCCGGGGATTCGTTGGTGGCGGGATTCTGCACCGGTTGCAGCACGGGCTGGAGGTGGGAAGGCTGTGTTGACGGGGAAGTACGGGCTCTGGCAGTGGGGCAGGTCGGGGTGCCCACCTTCTCGACGCTGCAGGTGCAGATGCAGCTTCAGGCAAGTTGGACTATGGCTTTCTTCTTTCTTGCTGCTGGGTGTGCGTTGGGTGGAGGTTGATTGGTTGGAGGGTTTGTGTGTTGTTGCTCAGATGCTGGATGTGTGCTTGATGATGTGCAGGGTGGGGTTGCAACGGTCTGAGGCAGGGGATGTGCATGATCCTTGAGTCCAATGCTGTGTTGGGTATTAACGATGGCTGCACTCGTGGGCTGGGAGCAGGGAGTGTGTGCTCGCCGTAGCCCTCCTCGGCAGGAGAATGGCTGCCGAGAGCATGCTGGTGCAGCAGGGAAGGTGATGAAGATGGAGGAGCAGGTGCTGGGGTTAGGGCAACGGACGGACGTCCATGGTTGCACTGAATGAATGTGGCAATGCTGCAGTATGTGTGCTCGGGCTTGAGACCTGAGAGAGCTGCTGGGGCCCTGTGATGAGATGGGCTCGAGGATGGTGTGCTCATCTGTTGTCGGAGAAGAACCTTGTGCTTTCATAACAGCAGATAAGGATAAGGTGCCTGTCTGATTTGATAAGGGTCATGCTCGTTTTTCGATCCTCTCCTTCTCTGAAGGTGTGTGTTCTGATGGGGGATTGGCTGTAACAGGTTGCCGCCTCGAACAGAGAGTCAGAGTGAAGTGGAAGGACACACAGTTCCTGGTGGTAGTGTGAGATGGCGTGCTAGAGGTAGAGGCAGAAGATGTTTGGTCCTTCATATCTATTTCGACAACCATTTTCCTGGAGGGATGGTCCGTAAGGAAATAGATGCGATTGGGTCTTGCTCAACTAGCCATGTTTGGCAAATCGTGGAGACTTATTGCTTGCTTATGAGACGAGCCTCTTGTTGTCAGTGACTGTTGTCCAGTTTGATGAATATGAATAAGGAACAGACTTCGTTCCTCAATTGGTTCTATTTGGCAAATCAATTTGGGAGCTTTGATCTCGTCTTCAATTCTGTGTACATCCAAGGCACTTTGAGCTGGGCACTGGGATTTGGAATACCAGCAGCCGCCATCAATCTGAGAGGTCTGGGAGGTTTTGTGTCATGCTTAATTCTGGTGTACATCCTAGACAATGTGAGCTGGGCATTGGGATTCGGAATACCACAACGGCCATGTGAATTGTACTGTCTGACGTCATACAGACATCAGGAGGGGGCAGCCCTTTGACCAGGATTGCCCAGGTCATTGTTGTTGCGGTGAGAAAGTAGGGAGGTGTCTTCCGCTAAACTTTTGGATCAGGTGTGAGAAGATGAGTCATACAAGAGGAAAAGAAAACTTTACGTAAAAAATAGATTGGGAAAAATCCACCCACCCCAAAAACAAAGGGAAAAAACCTAACATCCTTCGAAACCTCAGCGTGCAGTCTGCCCTTCACCTCCTCCACCCGAGTGTGTGTGAAGAGCTGCCCTTCACCTCCTCCACCCGAGTGTGTGTGAAGAGCTGCCATGTATGTCAATGGCAGGCTTGTCCATGAATCTGAAATGGAGCGAATGTGATCTGATTCCGTGAAAACTACTTGATCAACATAATAGCAACTGAGCAACAACACGAGCACAAGGAGGACAGACTTACCTGAACTGTAGGGTATGTTTCAAGCTTTCTGCGTGCCTGCTCGTCCTTTTATGATCGTGGGGGGCACTACTTTTATGATCGTGGGGGCTAGTCCGCTGGCATGGTGCCCTTGAGCTTGTGATGGGGACATTTGCCATGGTGGCAGGATAGAAGACATCAGCCTCTTCTCTGACAAGCATTTGGAGTTATTCTCGCACCTCCAATCTCTTGGTTTCGCATCACCATGTCCAAGGATCAGTACTCAGCATCAGTTCCAAAGACTGCATCGCTTTATGGGTTGGGTGAAAGTACTCGTCATGATGGCCTTCGACTTACTCCATGGCAGAACCTGCGTTGTGGGCTGTGCAGATAATGCCAGCTTATCCATAGAAATCGATATGCTTGGGGCTTTCCCCTTCTAGCTGGATGTAAGAGACCCATTGCGTCCTTCTCGTGAACAGCGATGCTACGAACACTACATACATATGGGAATGACTCCTTAACCTATCGGGTTATGGGAGGCGTCCTGGGCTTGTAATACTTCGCGGGCCCTTCCCGTTTGTCACTGGTTTCTCAATAGGTACACTGATCATGCAGTAGGAAGGCCCGCACTCATGCCCCACAGATTCTTCGTTCCTCCATTACAGCGCGGCAGAGTCATGTACTCATTCACCTTGCTCTTCCCCAGCGTTGATGCAAGAAACTAACAATATTACCCTCAAGTCCCCCCAAATTCAGTGATTTGCCGACACTGCACCCGCATCCTCTCCTGGCTCCTGAAGTGTCGGCATGTCGCCAAAGCTCCAAACCCAGCCGTCGTTTTGGACCGCCAGCCTGCGCAGCTCACGACATGCAAGGAGAAGGTGGACAGAGTGCGGCTGCCACAGTTAGCATGAGTTACGGCATTGTGCAGTGGACTCGAAGCCATGGCTAGCAGTGCGTGTCCTATCCAGCTTCTGGCGCTGTGCTGTGCGAGTTGCCGCAGATCAGACAGCGGAGCGGAATTAGGGTTACGGCGTTGCCGAGCAGCGGTTCAACGAGGGGCGAGCAGGTGTCCGCCATGACTCCCCTGTGCATGTTGCCACAGGAAGACGAACCAAGGATGAACCAGGTGAGGAAGGTGGCAGGAGAGCGGGCAGGTGTACGCCGCCACGAATCCCCTCGTGCATGCTTCTCCAGGCAGAAGGATCGGGGATGAACCAGGAGGACGGATCAAGGATTGTGAATCAAGGATGAACCTGGAGCGCGCACGCATCAAGGATGGACCAGGAATTCGAATCAAGGATGGACCAGGAATTCGAATCAAAGATGAACCAGGAATTCGAATCAAGGATGAACCAGGAATTCGAATCAAGCATGAACCAGGAATTCGAATCAGGATGAACCAGGAAAGGGTGAACCTAAGAAAACGAAAAGGATGAACCAGGAAGACGAACCAAACATTCAATCAGTATGGCTATCCTTGAAGTGGGTTGATGTTTACCATTCAGGTACTTCGGATTGTTTTGTTTTACACCTTTACAAGCAACCGCTTGCTCCCGTTACTGTCCGCTGCATTCATGAGCCGCCCGCTCCACCTGCGATTCTATGCCACTTGATTTTCTTTTAACTGTCCCAAATCTATCTTAATGTCTAACTTATCTTTACTTATCATATGTATATATAGTATACTACATATATACACATCATATACATATTCATGATATCAGACACATGGATTCTATTATTCATCATGGCACATACGTGCATACCATCATCCACCATGGTACATACGTGCATACCATCATCCACCATGGCATATATGTGTATACCATCATCCACAATCCTAGGGCATGACTATCATCCCACAATCCTGCCATCCATGAGCATGACTATCATCCAGCCATCTCAAGAAACATCCTACTTCATGCCATGATATTTTCTTGTGTTAGGTTCCTGATCCGACTTTGCAACAAAGCTAAGAAGCGGATTACTTGTTATGAAAATATATATTTTATTTAAAAGTTTTTAAAAATAGAAATATTATAGCAGATTATAACGAAACTATACTAATTATATCCCAAAAACTAATCTTGGACTGATTCCTCTAGTCGCACGTACGAACTACATGTATGCAAGTATAGGCTCGAGCCAAAATCCAATTCTACTCAAGTTTAACTCAAGTTGTACTACCAGTTTACTTAACTTACCATCTTTGATCCAAGGCTTCTTACTTTCTAGGTTTCTATCGGTTTCGACATGAAAATTTGACCTAAGGTATAAATTTATATAATAGATTTTTGATCTCTAATAAAAATATCAAATAACATCTTTTTCCTCTTACTTTTATATTCATTTATCTTCTTTTATATTTGTGCTTCTTAACATCATCTTTCACCTTCTTTTTTAGTCTTTTAAGGGTTCAGGGTTCTTTCTTCGGTTACAAAAGATCCTTCTTCTTAACCTTTCAAGGTTGCAATGTATTGCCATTATACAAGATCCTTAAAGGATCTTTGAGGGCTTTAAAGTTTACATTGAGGGCTTGATCTGGGGTCGTTCACAAGCACTACCATAACATCTAACAGTTGGCATTATTGAGAATAGCATTGTTTCCAACTTGGATAATGTTTGCTTGGAAATCCAATTGCGAGTCAATTAAGATCTCGAGTTTATTACAAGGATGATCCTGCTCTCACTAAATATAGTCACCGTCTTTAGGCTACTTAACCAAACGAGATCCTTCTGCGTATTCCATTTAGATTTCAAACTCAGATCAAAGACGTTTATAATACGATGGCTTCACTCGGCTAATACGATGACATTAGCCGAAGAAATGGTTATCCGTTCATTAAGCCAGTCGGGTCCTTAGATGGTGAAATAGTCACCCATTCACATTAGCTATGGTTTACCTATTATGTCCAATAAAATTTTCCTAATTTAAAACCAAGATCCTATACTAGCAAGGGTCATATGCGTGGTAAGTTTTTATTAAGGAAAGAGGAGGTGGGTAAATCCATCTGGTCATTTGTGAATATTGGGGGTGGTCACCACCTGAAACAAAACCAAAAGGAAGGACTGACTGGTGAATAAAAACTTCTGGAAGTGTGAAACCGAAACAACCCTTTACATAGGTATAATATTTTAATATTTTAAATAAATCTATGTGATTTTTTTAATATTCAATAAAACGCCATGCCCCTTCCCCGGTCCGTAGCTTCTTCCCCTGACCCTGCCACGTTAGTGTTGACCCGAGGCTCTATAGGGTGCAGCGACGACAATAATTCTGCCCTCAATTTCAAGATCATCATGGCAACCTCATCTCCTTCTTGCGAGTACGAATTCAGAAGTGACTTTGTCGGGATCCAATGTCCCCGGGAGAGCATGACCTGGGAACCCATACTGGTGACGCAGATGAGGATACAGAGTCTGTGCTATGTCATCCTGCGACCCCGCCGCCTGTGCAACAAAGCTTGGCAACGCTGGGGTTCTACATCCATTGTCGCTTTCCCATCGGATGAGGAGATTGAGGCTTGGTTGGGGGGGGGGCTCTTTGGTTGCTGTTCCATTTTGACCCACCGTTTACAATTGCAGGCAATCCCGAAGCACTTCACAGAAGCCCAAAATCTACTTATTTAATGACCCTTCCACTCTGGCCTATCAAGGCTGGCTCAATGATCAGCTTTGTGCTGTAACCCATCTGATGTTTGCAGCTGATGACAAATGACTGAAGTCTTTGGAGGGGCCCTTCCTTTTTTGAAACAAGAAATTTCAACTTGTATGAGTTTATAATTTTATTTTGAACAAAAACATATATTGATATTTTATATATCGCTAATATATTGAATAAATACGATATTATACCTTGATATATAATTTTATAATACATTGTAAATCATAAATAAAAAGAAAAGATCACGAAAAAATATTATGATTATAACAGGTTTGCACATGCAGACCCTATTCATATAGAGAAAGAAAACATGGACAGCCCAAGGCTAACCTACGCCCATACCGGGATGTTATTGTTGCTGTTGCATCTCATGCTGCCCCTCCCACGCTAGCAGCTCGATCCCTAGCAAAGCCTAAAAATCTTTGCAACAATGTGCTACCGCCTGTATGTACCATCGGTGCAAAGAGATTCGACCCTTCGAAGGATTGAATCCACTCCCGATGTGTAGCCGGGAGATTGGATCTAGCAGTGTGCGCCTCCCCTTCACGCCGAGGTAGACGCATCTGCTCGAATTGAGGTGTGTGCACACCAACATATTTTCGGCCCTTACCATTTTGCATTTTTCAATTTTTGACCACTCATTTCAGTATTTTTTTTAAAGATTCAGCGTTTGCATTGGTTAATTAATTTCTGTCAAAAATCGTTGGCTCTTATGGTAGATATATATTTTAAACTATTTATCGAAGTCCCTTATTGGGAGTTTTTTTAATCTGGAGTAACCTCTTAGGACACTAACAATTGGTCGGCTGGCCCATACATTGCAGACCTATAAAAGGTGGACCCACATGACTTGGAGGTGGGGAATGGGTGGCACCCCACTCGAACACGGATTCGTCCCAAGGACCGTGGAATTGGGAATTGGGTGGCACCCCAGCCGAACACTGATTTCTACCAAGAACGCTTAACTGTGGAGTTCTAATGAATCCATGTGTGGATGTGAGTGCTCAAAGGCAGGACAAGGTTACCTTTGACCTAGGGAAATATTTTATTGAGGTGAAAAACGATGGGAAAAGCCCATCTAGGAGGGGACAACCAAAGAGGACCAGGGGTCAAGGTGAAGAGGAGCAAATAAGCTCCCTACCTAAAGTCACCCTCTTGCACCCCACAATGTCATATGCGGGAAGAATAAGCGGCACGCAAACCACGGAGGTAGAGGAAGATCGTCACCTCACGCCGCCTTGTGGAGGATCGCCGTTGAGGCGCCGTTGAAGGGCAATTGAAACCCGTTGTCGGAAGTATCTTTGTACGAGAGGCGACCCAGCGTGTCGTGCATGGTAAGCTTTGTACGGACTTGACAAATTTGTCAAAGTCCTCGACCATTACTTATCGTTTCTAGTGCAAGCGGAATAAAGAGGTGGCCCGCTTGCATCCCGCAATATTTGCGGACCTTGAGCATTGCTCGTGACGACAACACGGCGGTTAGTGATGACTGGCGGAGATGGTGTCTCGTGTAGGATCGGTAACCACCACATACGCCACACAGTACGCCACGGACAAAAGTGCAGTCGGCCGGATTGAGCGACATGCGGAGTATACATCCGCTCCCTCCATGCCATGTAGCCGCTTTCGCGGCGATGGCGAACATGTTTATCGCGGATGGCGTCGTGAGTGGCAATGCGATGACTCGAGGGACAACGAGCAAGGTGTACCCCGTAATCATCGAGGCGAGCCGCACTGCAAGTAAGGAGCGAAGAAGCCACGGTGGGCGGGCCAGACGGAATCGCATCGCGATGGTGAAGGTGGTTGGTGCGATGTGAAACCCGTATGCATGGGCGGGCCAATAGCCAAGCACTGCGCCTTCCCGAGAACAAGGCGGGCCGCGCCTTGTGGACTGGGATGGAGGGGTCTGGAGGCGGGGCGGAAAGCTGGCGGCTTCTCGGCGAGATGCACCACCTGAAACCATCGGTAATAAATGTCGAGAAAGGAGGGAAGTCCTTGAGCATCCCGATAACATGTCCCTAGCTTGCCTCAAGGGCGTTTGGAGAGAAGGTTCCCTCCTCCACACGTCGAGATCCTCGAAAGAAGGGCTGTCATGGAGGATGAACCGAGAAGCCAAAGCGAGGCGGAGGGCCCAGCGCGAAAGCAGGGAAGAGACCTCCAGCGAGCGGAACTGTGCCTCAAATTGCAGTGGGGCCGCTTGCAGTGAGCGGATGCGCCACCCACCGCCGCCGCCTTGTGGAGGATCGCTGCTGAGAGCGCCTGCTGAAGGGCAATTGAAACCCGTTGTCGGAAGTATGCGCCGTGAAGTACGAGAGGGACACGCATCGGTTCACGTGCATGGTAAGCGGTGACTTGACAAATTTGTCAAAGTCCTCGCCCATTGCCCCATACGCTTCTAGTGCAAGCGGAATAAAGAGGTGGCCCGCTTGCATCCCGCAATATTTGCGGACCTTGAGAGCCGCCCGGCAGCCCAACCCGGACGCTAGTGATGACCGAGCGAGATGGTGTCTCGTAGGATCTGAACCACCACATCTCGCCATCAAACCGGTCGCCACGACAAGGTGTGTCACCGATTGAACGACTTGAGAGTATACATCCGCCTCCATGCCATGTAGCCGCGATGGCGAACATGACATCGCGGATGGCGCCGTGAGTGGCAATGCGATGACTCGAGGGACAACGAGCAAGGTGTACCCCGTAATCATCGAGGCGAGCCGCACTGCAAGTAAGGAGCGAAGAAGCCACGGTGGGCGGGCCAGACGGAATCGCATCGCGATGGTGAAGGTGGTTGGTGCGATGTGAAACCCGTATGCATGGGCGGGCCAATAGCCAAGCACTGCGCCTTCCCGAGAACAGGCGGGCCGCGCCTTGTGGACTGGGATGGAGGGGTCTGGAGGCGGGGCGGAAAGCTGGCGGCTTCTCGGCGAGATGCACCACCTGAAACCATCGGTAATAAATGTCGAGAAAGGAGGGAAGTCCTTGAGCATCCCGATAACATGTCCCTAGCTTGCCTCAAGGGCGTTTGGAGAGAAGGTTCCCTCCTCCACACGTCGAGATCCTCGAAAGAAGGGCTGTCATGGAGGATGAACCGAGAAGCCAAAGCGAGGCGGAGGGCCCAGCGCGAAAGCAGGAAGAGACCTCCAGCGAGCGGAACTGTGCCTCAAATTGCAGTGGGGCCGCTTGCAGTGAGCGGATGCGCCACCCACCGCCGCCTTGTGGAGGATCGCTGAGAGCGCCTGCTGAAGGGCAATTGAAACCCGTTGTCGGAAGTATGCGCCGTGAAGTACGAGGGACACGACCGCGGTTACGCAGCATGGTAAGCGGGGCATGTGACTTGACAAATTTGTCAAAGTCCTCACCATTGCCCCATACGCTTCTAGTGAATAAAGAGGTGGCCCGCTTGCATCCCGCAATATTTGCGGACCTTGAGAGCCGCCCGGCAAAATTTCAACCCGGACTGCTAGTGATGACCGAGCGAGATGGTGTCTCGTGTAGGATCGGTAACCACCACATCCGCCATCAAACCGGTCGCCACGACAAGGTACACCGATTGAACGACCAGACGGAGAGTACATCCGCCTCCTCCATGCCATGTAGCCGCGATGGCGAACATGACATCGCGATGGATGGCGTGAGTGAGTGGCAATGCGATGACTCGAGGGACAACGAGCAAGGTGTACCCCGTAATCATCGAGGCGAGCCGCACTGCAAGTAAGGAGCGAAGAAGCCACAGTTGGAGCAGCCCACGGAATCGCATCGCAGAGTGAAGGTGGTTGGTGCGATGTGAAAACCCCTGTATGCATGGGCCAACAGCCAAGCACCGCGCCTTCCTGAACAAGAGCGAGCCGAGCCGCCTTGTGGACTGGGATGGAGGGGTCCCGGAGGGCGATCGAAAGCCCGCCGAGCCGCTTCGAGCAGATGCCTCGCAACCCCTCAAAACCATCAATGTCGAAAGGAGGGAAGTCCTTCCGAGCATCCACCGATAACATGTCCCTAGCTTGCCTCAAGGACGCTTTGGAGAGAGAAGGTTCCTCCTCCACACTGAGCACGAGATCCTCCGTAAAGGGCCTGTCATGGAGGATGAACCGAGAAGCCAAAGAGAGGGCCCAACCGCCTGAAAGCCGCCGGGAAGAGACCTCCAAGAGTGCACTGCCTCCAAATTGCATGTAGGGACGCTGCTGGGCTGACGCCCATAGGGCACTCAAAAGCCCAGGCCGGGATGTCCCCGAGTATCCATAATCTTCCTATCAAAGCGGTAGGGACAAAAGTGTCGGGGAGGCGTGTCTGGATGAGGTAACGGGCGCCTAGCAAAGCAGGAGGAAAGAATTCCAAAGGCCACTGTGCATCCTCCAAAGAAAGGGAGGTCCTCGACATGGGGAGGTCCTCGACATGGGAGAGGTCTCTGAGAGCCCGTCCAGAAGCTCCCGATGAAGTCGAGGAAGAGGGACCCCTAGAATCCAGGGCCAGGAGCAATCTCCCCAGTGAAATTGCAAAGTAGGTAGAATCCCGGCGGAGACGGACAGCACTTGGGCGGCTTGACCTTCAAGCCCACCAGAAGCTCATGAGAGAAGAGCTCAAAGGCCTCCTTAACTTTGTCCCTGTGCCCGAGGATGTGAGAGTCGTGCAGTGAAGGAAGACACGATCAGGAGGCGGCCCTAGAAAGGGCCCTATAGTGAGCAATGGCGAAGAGAGCACCGCCTAGGGGGTCGCCTTGCACACTGGCCGATTCAAGGCAGAGGCAGCAAATCCACGAAGAGCGTTCTTGTCTTTGGTAGTAGAGGTTGGAGGACCTCCGTAGAAACCGGACAAAAGGTATAAGGCTCCCAGGCGCCGATCCCTAAGCTCCTCGAAGATGGCCTAGAGATGGTATTGAAGGCGTTCTCGACATCAACTGCTAAGACCACCCACTCGGGTGGGTATCAAGGCATGCCTTCACTCCAAGCACCACGGACTCACGGCCCCGGGTGGCAATGCCAAATTGAAGGGGTTGAGGTCTTCTTGAAGAAGGCGGCCGAAGGGCAATAGTCTTGGTGAGTAGTCGCATGAAGGCTTCGCCGACCGCGAGTGGACGCACGCCCAGTATGACCTAGGTATGTTGTGGCTCATGCGTTGAGTTCGTTATAACGGGTCCTTTATGTAAAGCCCAAATATTTCTCTAAAAAAAAAAACGCCACGCTTATGATATAGGTATTAGAGGTATGCCCTAATATGAATTGCGCAGATCTTATAACCATTGGTAATAATAACACTACCAAGTCGATGCTTACAGTAACCCGACTGATGCGAATTAAAATAACAAATGCGTTGGTCACGCGTGGCAGAGAGTGTCCGCCTACAGAGCAAGCTGGTTGGAAACGGGGATCCCAGATGTCTGTCGCCTCGCCTCATGACATCTCCCAGCCGGAGCTCAGGTGCAGTAAGATGCGCTGAAATCCTTTGTTTCTTGTAGTTTAGATCTTATCTGCAAGAATTCCAGCTGGAAGAAATGCGGGGAGCAGAAGCTGATTGCTGAGAATGTGGGCTCTTTCTGCTTTGCACAGCACCGCGGAGGTAGCGAGCTGATCAAGATTTCAGCTAGGCTTGGAGGAACCAAGCGGATCAGGATTTCAGCCAGGATAGAGGAGCCAGGTGGAAGTGCAGCTCAGCGTTGGTGCTGAGGTGGCCTGCGGGGCACTGGAGCAGCGTCCAACATGGGGGTGAAGATGGATCTCTACCGATCCGAGGACATGGAGCTTGTGCAGCTCATAATCCCTGCCGAGTCAGCACATGATACCGTGACCTACGTGGGGGAGCTCGGCCTGATCCAGTTCAAAGATGTATGACTCGAAGCGCTTGCCTTTTCGTTCCCCCCCCGCCTGAAGACATTTTTTTTGCAGCGAACTAGTGGATGGGAGGGCGGATTGTGTTCGTGGTGAAATTAATGTTGGTCTTGTTGTATGGATTGGCAGCTCAACTCCGACAAGAGTCCATTTCAGCGAACCTTTGCCGTCCAGGTAGTGTATCGGAGCACGGTGTCTCATGTGAGTGTGTCTGGGTTTTGTTTTGCAAGATGGGGTTTTGAGCATCAGTGCTGGTGATATTCAGGTGAAGCGCTGTGGAGAGATGGAGAGGAAGCTGAGGTTCTTCAAGGATCAGCTCATTAAAGCTGGCCTACATCCTGCTGCAAGACCCGTGTCGGAAACCGACGTCAATCTTGATGAGCTTGAGGTGCGTGCGGCCTATTTGGTCGCAGATTATTTGGCAAAGCTTTATCTTGGAGTACTGCATTGTGACCCGCCTGTGCTCACAGGTGAAGCTTGCGGACCTGGAGTCAGAGCTGCTGGAGATCAACTCCAACAGTGAAAAGTTGACACGCAGTCATAGCGAACTTAACGAGCTTAGGCTGGTATTGCAACAGGTGGGTCAACTCTCTGAGCAATGTATACTTGACTTGAGTTGGTTCTGAGGGTGATGGTTGTCCAAGAACCTAGTAGATGTGCCAGGGATCTATTGCCCTGGAGCTTTTCTACACTGAGAGTAGCCTTGTGTGCTTTGACAGGCAGGAGCTTTCTTCACGTCAGCCCGGTCCACTGCAACTGCAGCACAAAGGGAACTTGACAGTGCATCTCCAGCTTCTGGGGATGAAATAGACAGCCCTCTTCTTGAGCAGGTGTGTTCTCAAGTATCTAACTCAGCAGCTTGAGGTGGTTGTATACTTCGAGTTTCCAGCGATGAGTAATCTCACAATGTCTCTCGTTGGTTTTTTGTGACTGTCTCAGGAAATGCAAACTGAGCCTTCTAAACCAGTTCGCTTGGGGTTCATTGCTGGCGTAGTGCCCACAGAGAAATCCCTGCTATTTGAGCGAATCCTGTTCCGAGCTACGCGCGGAAATATGTTCCTCAAACTGGCTCCTATCCAAGATTCTATTGTTGATCCAGTCACTGGTGAAAAGGTAGATGCTGGTGTCTTTTTGGAAGTCAGAGAATGTATATGTGGGTGGTGCAACGTTGGAGATGCTCTTCGCGCTTGAAAGTTCTAACATTTTCCACCTGGCAATGGTGCACTAGATCGCGAAATCAGTATTTGTGGTGTTCTTTGCTGGGGAGAGAGCGCGCACCAAGATATCCAAAATTGCTGACGTTTTTGCTGCCAACTGTTACCCTTTCCCTGATGACGTCCCTAGTCAAAGGAAGCTGCTGCAAGATGTAATGCAGTTGAAGTGAAATATCTGGAAGCAGCAACGTTCTGAGTTGCAGTAGAGTGTGGCTTCTGAACTAGGTGCTGGCTTCTCCCAGGTTGCAGCAAGGCTAGAGGATCTTCAGACAACCATAGATGCAAGCATTTATCATCGGGACAGTGTGCTGACAACAATTGGGTATCAGCTGGAGCAGTGGATCTCGCTGGTATGTACACGAGGGCTTGCTTTGGGTAGTTGATTTGTTGTGCTGGTAAGGGCTGCAGAAACTTCAGCTTGCCATGCCCCTCAGCTGGTGTCAGGATTTGTGTGTTGCAGGTACACCAGGAAAAGGCTGTGTTTCATGTTCTCAATTTGTTAAGTATGGATGTGACGAAGAAATGCCTCGTGGGTGAGGGCTGGTGTCCTGTGGCTTCGAAGGCCAAGGTACAGTTGCCCACAAAGAGCACTTGGGATTGCATGTCCAATGACTGCCTGCTCATGATTGTTATTTCACTTCAACAGATTCAGGATGCTCTTCAGCGAGCTGCATTTGATAGCAATTCTCAAGTTGGAACAATTTTTCAAGTTTTGCATACAAAAGAGGAGCCACCGACTTATTTCATCACAAACAAGTTCACTAACTCATTCCAAGAGATTGTAGATGCATACGGGTGAGTGGAAGTTTTGGAGGGTGGTGTGTGTCAAATCCTGAGTGGATGTTCTGGAGGGCGGTGTGTGTCGAAGCCTGACGTCATGCTTGGGCACCCTTTCACCTGGATTGTGTTTTTGGCGTTGCAGTATTGCTAAATATCACGAAGCAAATCCTGGGGTTTTCACAATCATCAGCTTCCCATTCCTCTTCGCTGTCATGTTTGGTGACTGGGGCCATGGGATTGTGCTATTTCTGGCATCTCTTTATCTTATTGTAAATGAAAAGAAGTACTTACGAACGGTAAGATCCTGGAGTTATGGACTTTTCTCCCTTCTATTGTTTGGTTATGCATCAACATCTGGACTCAAACAGTGTTCTTTGGGTGTCAGAAATTGTCAGATATGGTGGAGATGACATTTGGAGGAAGATATGTGATACTTCTCATGTCAATCTTTTCAATGTATACAGGACTCATTTATAATGAGTTCTTTTCTGTTCCATTTGAGATCTTTGGCAAAACTGCGTACTCATGCACAGTATCCGAAGAGTACTGCAGGTATTACTTTTGAAGCAGGTGTCAATTCAGTTTGCTCTTGTATGGGAAAGTTGTTGAGCCACAACATGAAATCTGGCCTTTTGATTGAAAGCTGTTAATGTCAGTGCAGCACAGAAGGCTTTCAAAAAGTTGGACGAACTTATCCTTTTGGTATTGACCCGATTTGGCATGGTACTCGGTCTGAGCTCCCCTTTTTGAACTCTGTGAAGATGAAAATGTCAATACTGCTGGGGGTTGCACAAATGACACTGGGAATATTCCTGAGCTTGTCCAATGCAAGGTTCTTCAAGAACTCTTTGAACATATGGTATGTGTGATAAAATACATGTGTTGAAGGTTATATGAAGGTTGAATGGTCATGGTTTGAAGGTAACTTTTCAAGTCTGCTCACGTTGGCCGAGTTACTTTCTGGCAGGTATGAATTTGTGCCTCAGCTGCTTTTCCTCGGCTCCTTATTTGGATATCTGTGTGTCCTTATCATCATCAAGTGGGTAACAGGCTCACAGGCCGATCTTTATCATGTGATGATATACATGTTTCTGTCTCCCTTGGAGGATCCAGGGGAGAATCAACTTTTCTGGGGTCAAAGAGGGGTTCAGGTGATGAAATGGAGCATCTGTAGGACATAGTGTCTAGCCTGGAGATTTTTGGTGAATGTTGCAGTGTTTTCCTGCTTTTGATTCTGATCTGTGAGTCGTGGTCCTAATTTCCAGGTGGTGTTATTGCTGGTTGCACTCGTTGCTGTTCCCTGGATGCTTTTGCCTAAACCTTTGATCCTAAGAAGCCGGCATATGAAAGTGAGATTTTAGATGTAGCATTTGTCTATCCTCTTTTTCCTTGTTGCAGTTTTTTCCCCCCCCCTTGAGTTCTTTCAGTCTTTTAAACAGGATTCTTTGTTTGCTGGGTATTATGGACGATAGAAAGTGCAGAACCGGAGGTATGAAGCCCTCAGGGAGTCAGACACGGATGATATCCACGACGACGATCAGAACGAGCATGATGAGTTTGAATTTAGTGAAATCTTTGTCCACCAGATGATTCACACCATCGAGTTTGTTCTGGGAGCAGTTTCGAATACAGCTTCATATCTCCGGCTTTGGGCGTTGAGGTATCGTGCTTTGATGTTCCTCCTTTCCCCTTGTTACATCACTTAGCATGGCTACCTACCTGGTCTGTTGCTGTTTGTTATTGCATTATCTGATATGGGTTTACCCTCTTGCGGAGCTGTTGTATCCGTTGACATGGTCAGCTGATTTTCTGTTTGTCTTCATGTTGCAGTCTTGCTCATTCACAGCTGTCATCTGTCTTCTACGAAAAAGTTCTACTGACTGCACTCTCGTAAGGCTGAGCAAGGACCTGCAAGAGAACCTTCGTGTAAGAGACTCTGGTCATGTGCCACGGTTCTAACATCTTGATTTCCACAGGTACTCAAACCCTGTATTCTGGGCCATCGGTTTCCTGGTGTTTGCGCTAGCTACAGTGGGGGTGTTACTAGTTATGGAGACGCTCAGTGCATTTCTGCACGCATTGAGGCTTCACTGGGTGGAATTCCAAAACAAGTTCTTCGCGGGCGATGGCTACAAGTTCCAACCATTCTCCTTCAAAACTGTGGCAGAAGATGAAATATAGCACCTCTTGCGTCGGTCTTGGTTTTATCCTGTCGGCCACTAGACGTAGCAGTCGACGCAGACAGAGGTCGATGGTTTCACGTTTGACGGGTGTGTGACGGGCAAGGATTCTTGTGGGTGCTTGTATATCCTCAGTGGCATTTGTACCTATTTGGAAGCAGCAAGCACAGAATGGGTTTTATGACAATCGCCACGGAAACCTAATCGGCTGCGCTTTGTTCACCATTGTGATCTAATTGGCTGCCGAGAATTTCGTGGTGGCATTTCAAGCACCTCCGAATTTTTTTGTGTGTTCAATCTTGAAAGCCTTCACTTCTCGGGTGTACATCCTGGGAGCTATGGCCATGGACATGAGCTCCTGAAACAGGAGCTTGCAAGCATATGGAACGTGGACTTGCACTATATCCGTCTTGTTCTTACATCCTCGGCACTCGTAGGTGTTCTTCTTCAAGTTGGCGATGGCGATGAGCCCGCAGTGCTGGCAGACATGTACTCTGTAAGCGTCGCTCTGATCGAAGAGTCTTTCCTTGAGGAAATGGGCTGCCCCATGTGCTATCATGCAGTCCCTCTCCATCTCCCCGAACCTGAGCCCTCCATCCCTGGACCTTCCTTCAGCAGGCTGCCGGGTAAGGATCTGCACGGGCCCTCTCCCTCGGGAATGGATCTTGTCGTCCACCATGTGCTTCAGCCTCTGATAGTAGGTGGGTCCTAAGAAAACCATGGCAGCCAGAGGCCTCCCTGTGTGCCCGTTGTACATCCTCTCGAACCCCCGCATCTGGTACCCGCACTTATTCAGTGCCTTGCTGATGTTGTCCACAGTGACATCCGTGAAGGGGGTAGCGTCCCCCTCCTTCCCCATGTGCGCTGCCACCTTCCCCATGATGCACTCGATCAGCTGCCCGATGGTCATCCGGGACGGGATGGCATGTGGGTTCACGATGATGTCCGGGGTGATGCCCTCCTGGGTCCATGGCATGTCCTCCTGCGTGTACGTCATCCCCACAGTCCCCTTCTGCCCGTGCCTGCTGCTGAACTTGTCTCCGATCTGCGGGATCCTGATGGACCGAACCCTGATCTTCACAAACCTGAGCCCATCAGCGTTGGTGGTGAGCAGAACCTGGTCGATCATCCCGCTCTCGCTGTGCCGCAGACATGTGCTCTGATCCCTCTTGGAGTATCTCTGATGGGTCTGATCCCCATGCTCCTCCCCATGCAGAGGAGTGGTCTTGCCTATGATCACATCCTCCCCAGACACCCTGGTCCCGGGAGGAGCCAGCCCATCCAGATCCAGCTTGTCATACGAGCCATGCCTCATACCCGTCGTGTTCTCCCTGTTGGGCCTCTCGAACTCCTCCTTCACCAGGCTCCCCTGCTTCTTCTCCTCATCCCTGTACGACCTGTAGAAGATGGAGCGGAAGAAGCCCCGGTCTATGGCAGACTGGTTCATGATCACCGAGTCCTCCTGGTTGTACCCAGAGTAGCATGCAATGGCCACGATAGCATTGATCCCCGCAGGCAGCTGCCTGAAATGCAGATGCTCCATGGCCCTGGTGGTCACCAGAGGCTTCTGCGGGTAGTACAGCACGTAGGCCAAAGTATCCATCCGGAGCTGGTAGTTTGTGACATAGATCCCCATGGCCTGCTTCCCCATGGCAGACTGGTAGGTGTTCCTCGGGCTCTGGTTATGGTCAGGGAAGGGGATGATGGACCCACACACTCCCAGAATCATGGACGGATGGATCTCACAATGGGTGTATATATCAGAGTATGCCTCATCCGGATTGTTCCTGGCATTCACAAGATCAGCAATGGTCATGGAGATCATGGTCGTCTCCTCCTCCTCCGTATCCACATACTCGAAGAAACCCTTATCCACCAGCACATTCCACCCTCCCGCCGCCGACTCCCTCTGCTGCAAAGCCCTCATATCCGACTTCTTGATCAACAGCCGCTGCTTCTCCACGATAAACAAGGGCCGGCTACACCGCCCATAATCTGTGTACAGCCTCAGCTCCTTCAACCTGATGTCCCTCACAACCCCAACCTCCGGATTCACATCCACCTGCCTCCTCAGCGACCTCAAAGTCCTCACCAGCAGCTCGGGGTCCCTATGTATCCCCACCCAACACCCATTCACAAACACCTTGGTGGAGTTGGGGATCACGGCAGGGGAGATCTCCTCGAACCCCTCCGTGCTCCACTCGTCCAGAAACTCCAGAATTGGGTTTGCCACAGATCCCACCGTGATGTAAGCCATGAGAGCCAGATTCTTCACCAACCCACAAGCTTGCCCTTCAGGAGTCTCTGCCGGGCACATCATCCCCCAATGCGAATTATGCAGCTGCCGGGGCTTGGCCAGCTTTCCTTCCCTCCCGATGGGAGAATTCAGCCTCCTCAGATGGGAAAGGGTAGAAGCATAGGTCAGCCTGTTCAACACCTGCGACACTCCAGCCCTCACCCCCGCCGTGTTGGCCTGCCCCCAGTTCCCCGTTGCCAGAGAATACTTCAAGGCACTGGTGATGGTCTTTGCCTTCACAGCATAGGCCAAATTCACATCCTTCCCATCATCCACACACTTCTGCAGATAGCTCCTCACATCCTTGGTCAGCTTCCTGAACAGCATCCTGAACAAACCTCCCAGCAAAGGTCCTGCCAGATCCAGCCTCTTATTCCCATAGTGATCCCTATCATCCTCAGCCCTCCTCCCCAAAGCACAGAGCAGCAGCCGGTGGATGATGTATCCGAAGAAATACGCTTTCTTGGTCTCAAAGAACTCGCCTACTCCGACATGGGGAAGCATCTCCTTCTGCAAGATCTCTTTCGCATACTTGATCCGCTTCTCCCTCGTCACCCCAACAGTGGATCCCCTCTTCCCGATATAATCCAGCGCCACCTGCTGGTTCTGGATCACAAACGCCTCCTCCAGCGACGGCCTCAAAAGCTCCATCATGGCCGTGTCCGTGAAGTCGTAGCAGATGTGCTCCAGAATGTCCTTGTCTGCGACATAGCCCAGAGCTCGGAACACGACGATGATGGGAATCTCGGTTCTGATGTACGGGAGAGTGGCTCTGATGTACTGCCCCGAGGACCCCCCTTTTGCCCCGGCTCTGGAGAGCATGCGGACAAACATGCTGCTTGCTGGCCGGTTCTGATTCTCCGCCATAGACCTCACCTCCGCGACGAAAGCGTATTTGTTCGGCTGTCGTTTCTTGAAGACGTAGACGTGGTTTGTGCTCATTTTCTCCTGCGCGATCAGAACCTTCTCGCTGCCGTTGATGATGAAGTAGCCGCCCTGGTCGTAGGGACATTCTCCGAGCTCGGTGAGATCCTTATCCGAGTTACCATGCAGCGTGCAGTTCCGCGACCTCAGCATGATGGGAACCTTGCCAATGTACACCTTGGGGAGCTCCTCCTGCTCCACTTCCTCCTCCCCGTCGTCGCCCTTCCTCATCACCTTCTTCACCACGTCCATGTAGAGGGGAGCCGAGTAGGTGAGGTTCCGCAGCCTGGCGGCTTTCGGAAAGAGGGTGGCTGTCTCCCCGTCTGATTCTGTCATCATCGGCCGGCTCAGGTATATCTGCCCGAAGTTGATCTTGTACAGCGTCTCCCCCTGATCCGCCTCCCCCGCGCTCCTGCCCGGGTTGTGCTGCGACTCCGAACGGATCTCGATGTCCGCCGACTCGTCCACGATCTCCTGCATCGTGTTCAGGATGAACTCGTCGAACGAGTCCAGCTGCTGCCGCACCAGCCCTTTCTCTTCGAAGAAGGCGCTGATCACAGCCCACGCATCCTCCTGCGTGATCTCCTCGTCTTCTTCCTCCTCGTCCCCGAACATTTCTGCTGCTGCTGCGTCTTCTTCTTGCGACCCCCAGCTGCTGCAAAGTGCGAGCGAACAAGCTTCAAGCTTCAAGAACCGCCTCTTCCCGTCGCTGGGAACGCCGTTGATGTATGTACGTCGTGTTGAGGGTGAGCATGCTGACTCGGGTTAGTCGGGAATGTAACCAGGGTTAGTCGCGGGTTAGCAGCCGGCCATTCTAGCGACTGGCACGAGAGGATGCACAGCGGGGTTTTGTCGGAACTGCACCGTTTTGGTGGACGGAGACGTTTTTTCTGCTCGTTTCGAGACACGGTGAGGTGAGATTGTGCGGCGGAGCCTTTAGTTGTAGAATTGGTGCTATTCTATTCTGGAATCAGGTATTTGTGCTTGATTCTGCTTCCGTCTGGTGATGTGGGAGCAGTGTGGGGTTTTAAGGCCTCTGTGCGTTGCTTGGAGGATTGGAGGTGATGTGACGGTTGGTGCGGTGGAGGGAGAATTGATTTCGTTTTCAGATCCGGGTTGGTGTGGCAGGTGATGCTCAGCTAGACAGTTTAATTGGAGCTGAGGGAGAGGGAAGCGGTCGCGGATGGAGTGCGAGGGAGCATCTGTAGCTGCCTGATTTGCTGAGGCTGCTCAGGCTAGCCATGCCATGCATGCGTGCTTTGTCTCATTGCAACCATGGCTGCTCCGGCTCTGTCGACGCCCTTCCAGCCATATGTTTATCAGGTATGACTGCTTTGCGGAAAGCTGCAGGTTTTGATCTCCTCGTCGATGCGGTTTCGTAGTGCGCAATCGGCACTCTATCGGTGTGCGGTCCTAGAGTGCTGTTAGGTTGGGTATGAGTCCGCAGCTGCTGGTTTTCTGTTAGCAAGGCCTGCAATTTCCTTGGATGCTTTGTTCAGCTGTGTGTAGAAGGAGACGAATGGTTTGGTTGCCATCTTATGGAGGTCTGGTTGGTGAATTCTAGTAGATTTGTAATTGCCAGAGTAGCTATGGCGCCGTGATTCTACTGTAGGAGTTCAGTTCGATTCGTGTGGATGCACCTTCTTGATTCAAAGGGTTCCTATGGTGTTTAGATGCATGACGCATGAATTGGCTGTTACAGAGTCCGCAGGCATCGATAACGCCGTTTCAAATACTTGGTGGGGAAGCACAAGTCGTACAGGCATGGTTTTTCTACCTCCTTGTACTGCTTCTTGCCTTTCCGGTCCTTTTCCTTTAGGTGTTTCTGACCTGTTATTGGTGCCTATTGTGGTGCAGATAATGTTGAAACCAGATGAGAAAATCCTAGCAAGGCCAGGTATGCGTTTTAGCGGTCACACGCTTGTTTGAGGAGAGCAAGACTGGGTCTGACAATTCCGATAATATGCAGGCACTCATGTCTCGGTTTCTTCTCACTTCCTTGGTGCCTGTGGTGTGAACTGCATGCAGGAATGATGTGCTACATGTCTGGATCAGTGCAGGTGGAAAATAATCTACCTGTGGACAATAACCTCCTTGCTGGTTTCTTTCAATGGCTGTTTGCAAAACATCAGCCAACAATCACGTACTACTCAAGTTCCACAGCTCTTGTGATTGTCATGTGCACTGAACTATGCAACATGTGCACTCGTGGAAACCAAAATGTCAATGTTAATTCTAAAATGGCCAAACTGGTTGTGAACACTGTCTCAGGTTTGTCAACTCCGGAGGTGGAGATGGCTACATTGGTTTAGCTGCCCCTGCACCAGCAAGGATTCTTCCAGTGCGGCCCTAGCCCTTAGTCCAAATTCGCCTTTTCGTCTGGAAGCACTGCTTGGAGACATTGATATCTAGCTGTGGTTCCTTGTTGACAGGTTGACCTGGCCTTGTTTGGTGGGGAGATTATCTGCCAGGTTTTGTTCCAAGCCTCTGGCAAAATGCACAGTGCCTTACTCTCCAACATGGCTTTGATTAACAATTCTGATTGTCTTGCAGCGGGATTCATATTTATGCTCCATCAATGACGTGAAAGTGTCCTCTCTCACAACCCGACGGGTGCGGGCTGGGTTTTTGGTGGCAGAGGTGGGTTCAATAGAATTTCGCTGAGTAACAGACTGAATGTGCTCGGCAAAGTAGCTGAGCATGCAATGATTAGATATTCTCGGCAAAGTTGGCTTGTCGAGCAGCCACTAATCTGTCAGGTCTGGTTGCAGGCTGTTTATATGCACAAGCTAGTAGGACGCGGGCTTGCCTTCATCACAGCTGGAGGGTCTAGTAGGTTCTTGTCTGCAGTAATACCTGTTTAGTTGGCATTCGCTGGTTCTGAATTGTCAACAAGATGCTCTCTGAATGTCTTTATGTGGTGTTGGTGGTGCCAATATCTTGCATTCCATGCCCAGACATGTCTTGCTGGATTTGCGCTTAACAGTCTCCATCCCGTGTGGTGTGTGCAGTTGTTCAAAAAAGTCTTGCCCGGGGGGAAGCGTTGATTGTTGATGCTGGTTGTGTTGTCGCCATGACAAGCAATGTCAGTATGGAGGTCAAATACGTCGGCAACCTCAAGTGGCCGTTGTTTGCGGTAAATTTTACTGTTCACCTGCAAGTTGCTATGTCTGTCAGTTGAGTTCATCCTAGGTTCACACGAATTGATTCTTCAAGAGTCCATCTGAACCAACTTGCGTCTGTATTGAGCATCCCACCTACAGCATGCAAGATGTTTTTATTTTGAGTCACCTCTGGCGGTTGGTTCTAAGGACGGAGTTCATGCATGTGTTGCAGAGTGAGGGACTCTTTCAAGCGCATCTGACCGGACCCGGAGTTGTCTTCATTCAAAGCTTGCCTTTCAGTCGCTTTGCTCAGCGTATAGCAAGGTACAGTCTATTTGGCTTCATCAGTTGTGGCGTTTCGGTTTGGTGCTTCGTGTTGTTCTGAGTTAATGCCTCTCTTCTTTCAGGGCCGTCTCAAACTCTAATATGCGAGAGAACCCACGCGTCCTATTCCAACTCATCTTGTTCTTCTTCTTAGCTTATGTCATGATTCTTACTTCGATACTCTTCTCCGAGTGACCAAAGATATTTAGCTTGCTGCTGGCATGCAGAAGTCAAGGACGACTGCTTGCGAAAATGCAACAGGAAGGAAGTGCACATCCTTGAGTGTGTTTCCGGCTTAACTTTCTCTTAACTTATCGAAGCGGGAATGAGTTGAACTCTCGCAACCTTGAGACTAGAACTCCCGAGCATGCTGCTGTGACCAGGCTGCTATCCTCCTGATTTGGATCAAGGTCGTCAAGCTCTAGCAGTTCATGCATATTACCACAAATTTGCTCGAGTAGAACACGAGCCCTGGATTTTAATCACACTGGCCATTTTTGTCTCTGATTTCAATGGCCGTCAAACCTGTATGCCTTAGCAAGTCGCGCCATGGCAATCAGCATAGGGAATCGATTTGGAACAATAACAGCCTCCGTTGTGAAAGTGTATGGGAACAGGATCTCCGGGCCTGTAAACCACAGCTCCACAAAGAAGCGTCATAGCGAACCTGGTCAAGGACGTGACAACAATCGTTCTTACTGACAAGGGCGGCGGACTCCGTTGCCATGGTCACCTCCACTTCCAACTTCCGACCTTCTTCGCTCTCTAGAAGCTCCACACGTCAAAGGGACAATTCCTTTTGTGGGCACAAGACCCTGCAACAGCTTAGAATTAGCATATAATGCTTCTATTCTTTGAAAAGTTTGTCCCTTATTTCATGTGGTTCATCAACCAATAGAATATCACTGTCGTAGTGGATGCTAGTTGATCGATCTTTTGACTACTAGTCACAAGGCTGATAAATGCCTCGTATGTAAGAAGAGGCTGTGGGCATTGCTCTTTGCTGTCACTACAAAATGGCAGCACCAAGGATCGCTTTCTCTCCATCGCTCACATTCCGCAACTCCATTGACATGTTATGAAGGATGGATGAATACGGCAAGAAATTCATTAATAATAGTCCATATCTAAATTTATTTCTAACTTGTATCTTAATACGTCGGCTCTGCAAAACATTGCAGAACCTTGGGCGAAAGTTAAAGGAAACTTGGATATTTTCCATGACCCATATATCTGTTGAAGTTGTGATAAGGCTTGAAATTTATCGTCGAGTATATGTCCGGAAAGTATACTATAGATATCTATCATGCCTTTAACCTGGTCACCAACAATTAGCTCTAATTCCTAGATATCGTACTTAACCTTCAGTTCTCTTCAAAGAGCTCTAAAACACTCATACTTAACTCTAATTCCTAGATATCATACTTAACCTTCAGTTCTCTTCAAAGAGCTCTAAAACACTCATACTTAACCTTCAGCTTCTCTGCGAAGAGCTTGAAATGCTTTTTATGTGGTTGGCGCTTCTTGCCGACATAAGTTGAAATTCGAGATCGTCAAATTTCTTTTCACAATTTTTGGCCCATATAACCTGATTCTTGGCATGTATGGCTTGGTCCTCCTTTTGCTTTATGGATCGTAAGACTTGTTCATGGGATCGTAAGACTTCCTCATGCAGCTCTTTGACGGAATCAAATAGCTTTTGTTCCTTCTCAATGTTCTTCTTTGCCCTTAATAGAACCTTACTACGTTCTTTCTGTCCTTAATAGAACCTTAGTAAGGACAAAACCTTAGTTATCAACAAAGGTTCTTCGCTGTCCTTAAGAGAGTCAACAAAGGGGTGATACCGTAACACCGAAAGCTCTGGGCATATTGCTTTGATTCTGGGCATATTGCTTTAATACGAGAGAATGCGATGGAGATTCCCCTAATTGCGGACTTCGGTGGGGAAAGCCCACAAAGGCAAGCCGCAATGCAAAAAGGAGAGATGCGAAAAGGTTACTGAAAAGGAGATCCCAAAGGTGTAAACCATCAAGGAAAGGGAAGGGTACGGGAAAGCCAGGATCTTCAACTCAGGGTAAGACCAGAGCTAGAGCAATAAACGCTAGCCAAACGCGATATGTTCTATCCAAAGAGGCTCCCAAGCCTCTTAAGGATCCGGATTCCACCACCCACCACCGACGAGTGGAATCACCTCGTGGGTGTTAGCAAGTAGGCCGAAGTGGCCCTACTTGCTAACACCCACGAGGGGGGTGTGCTGAAGGCTAACCGGTTGGAGAGGTCCTATTCAAGACACTTGAATTCCTTCCTCCCAAAATTCAAGAGGTTCAACGGGGCTAGGAACGGTTGGTCTTAGGAAATGTAGCACACTTACTGCCTCGAAGCTTGACAATAAGGTAAATACCAACACTAAGCCGTGAAAGCTCTGGGCAGAGTCAAGCCCATCATGGATCCACACCCATCACAGTTCGAAACCCCCCAAGCCCCCCTAAGCTCCGACCAGCAAATCATGGATCCACACCCAGAGCAAATCATGGATCCACACCCAGAGCAAATCATGGATCCACACCCAGAGGCGGTACAGGACAGCAGAGCCGTCACAGTTCGAAACCGCCCCTAAGCTCCGACCAGGAATCGCTACCGATCGATGACCTTTATCTCTGGAAGCTATCCGAAGGTCTCCGGAAGCTCTCCGAAGCTCAAAGGCAAAGCCCCTCCCTCCAATTCGTTCGTCTCTCCCGTAAGGCGTAGGTGAGGACCGCGGTGGACCCAAGGACAGCCAGCCCAGCCGAGCCCAGCGAAGCAGAGAGTGCAGCAACTTCACAAGAGCACAAACCTCCTAAGGCAACAGGAAGAAAAGGCGGCTTCTTGCCTCAGAAGAGGAAAGGATGGTTATGACAGGTAGAGAGTGAGCAGAAGGAGGCGGCATGCTTCCAAGATGCGAGAGCACCACCGGGACTCAAATTCCCTTCAGCATCGAATTCAGGGGAGCTGTGCTGTAGAGCGGAAGACAGCGGGCGGGAGGGGAACAGCGCAAGGGGGCAGGGAATTGCAGGAAGGCACAAGCATAGGCGAGGGCCATCGACAACACAATCAAACACTTCAAACACTCAAACAAGCCACACACTGTGCGGCAAGGGGGACACTCAAAGCGGGAGGCGCAGGAGCGGAGAGCGAGGAGCGGAGGTCAGCACTGAAAGAGGAAAAGGGAACGGGTCATTCCAGGGTCTATCTGAACCAACTTGAGTCTGTATTGAGCATCCCACCTACAACATGCAAAATGATTTTTTTTTTTTTGAGTCTCCTCCCGCGATCGGTTCCGAGGACGGAGTTCATGCATGTGTTGCAGAGTGAGGGACTCTGTCAAGCGCATCTGACCGGACCTGGAGTTGTCTTCACTGAAAGCTTGCCTTTCAGTCGCTTTGCTCAGCGAATAGCAAGGTACAGTCTATTCGACTTCCTCAGTTGTGGCATTTCGGCTTGGTGCTGCATGTTGTTCTGAGTCGATGCCTCTCTTCTTTGAGGGCCATCTCAAATTCTGATATGCGACAGAACCCCCGCGTCCTATTCCAACTCATCTTGTTCTTCTTCTCAGCTTGTGTCATGATTCTCAATTCGATACTCTTCTCCGAGTGATCAAAGATACTTTGCTTGCTGCTGGTATGCAGAAGTCAAGGACGACTGCTTGCGGAAGTGCAACGGGAAGGAAGTGCACATCCTGGAGCGTGTTTGCAGCTTCACTTTATCTTAACTTATCGCAGCGGAAATCAATTGAACTCTAGCAACCTTGAGATTGGAACCCATAATGACACAACTTTGCTCGAGTAGAACATGAGTCCTGAATTTTAATCACACTGGCCATTTTTGTCTCTGATTATCAGCAACGGCTATCAAACCAGTACGCCCTGACAAGCCGCGCCATGGCAATCAGCATAGGGGAATCGATTTGGAACAATGACGGCCTCCGTTGTGAAAATGTATGGGAACAGGATCTCCGGGCCTGCAAACCAGAGCTCCACAAAGAAAGCGCCATAGCGCTCCTGGTCAAGCACATGACAACAATCGTTACTATCAGAAAATATGAGCCGTAGCTTTGATAAACATTCTGGTCAATGTTTCCGGGCAAGAGATCTCTACTGTAAATCTCAACCCTGTTCGTAATGAGTAAATATGAACTCTGCAAATATGGACTCTTCAAGCAAAAATTCCATAAACATGAACTCTGTGCAAATGAACCAGCGTGACATTGGAGTTGGAACCTTGGGGTAAGACAAAAGTGACTTTGAGCTCGCCAACATACCTCCTGGGAAGCTATGGATGCAGTGTAGGTTCTGACCCCATCAACAGTGGAAGGACTGATATTCTTTTCTCGGAAAAAGATGGGCTGGAAGCAGCCTCCCGAGATCACAAAAGTTGGGCTGCAACAGTTGTTGGCAACACATTTACATTGAAGATCTTAAGAAGCATAAAATAACCAGTAGGCAGCGACTCACCAGTCATCGATGTTGCCGGTCAGCCACCGGAAGTCCCGCCTCCTGCTGTCCTTGGTGTAAGCATACCACAAGGTCGCCTTTAGGGGCTTGTCTAGAGTTGTGATCTGTAGAATCCCAGTGTCCCTGTCAATTTGCCACCAGTAGCTGGGCCGACTGATGTTCAGCTTTGTCGGAGAACAGGACCTCACGATGCTCATGCCAACATCATTCTCTGTCGAGGATGGTTGGAGGTTTGTTACTTTCTCACTTCCAGTGACGATGCTGAGATAGAATGCCTGCACAGCTGCTACAAGCTGGTGCACATATGTGGAAACCAGAATGAGTGTCCCCATTTGGTGTTACAGCAGCAAAGAGGCCATAGCATACGGTGCAGGGCAGTCATACCTTGACCAGCCCCGTTGCTAGTGAGTGCTCTGTATTGGGCAGTACCAGCATGTGCTTTTCGCCCTTCAACTCATTCCAGTAGTACAGGCTGCATATACATGGCAGCAGGGAGTTTATCCTTCCTGAGGACTGCTATGGTTAAGCAACCACACAAGCTAACAAAGTATGTACCTGTCATCCATCAAGAAGAACTCGTCATTTGAAGCGATGACAATGAGCTTTGGCATGGTGAGCCGTTCCTTGTACACCAAGGGGTCCACTATGCTCTGCAATGTACGAGAAGCATCATGACGGGTCCCTTCTACCATCAGATGATACAGTAGCCCGCTTAAGAGATTTTGGAGACTGACCATAAGTTGTGCCATTTCCGGTGTATCCAGCTGTGCAGTGATGTTCAGGGCGTAGTATGGCTGAAATGCAAAGGTCCAGCCGCCAAGAGATTGATAGAAGTGGTGAAGGTTTGGCACGAAGTTTAGGGCATCCATAACGATAGGGACAATCCCGACGACACGCTGCAGACCCACGCATGAACGTTAAGCTCATTCTTTCAACACAAGGACAGGCCATTGCAACTGTCAAAGTCTGCATTGAAACCAAACAAGACCTTCTGTCGGCATGAACTGTACCACTACTGGTTGTTGGAGGGTTAGTAGGTCCATGCCTTGTCCACGGCACCTGTGGTCCAGGTTGTCCAACCACGTTTGCTTGCCCCGGCGACCACAAAACTGGCAACCTGTAAGATCGCAAGGTCAGAAACGCACTGTCCTAAGGTTCATGTACACCACTGGCCCCATGTGGGCAGGTGGTCAATTGGATTGGGGATGCATGGAAGACCTCAGCATTCAGCTGTAGGCTGGCATATTCCTGAATCACATCCATTGCTCGAACAGCAGACTTGGTCATGGGAAGTCGAGCGAGCCATCTAGCACTGTCAGGGTGCTTCATAAAGTAGTACCAAGTATCTGGAAAACGTGTAGGAAAACAACGAAATCTGACTTAAGTTCAGCAGAAGAGATGAACCAGCAGAAGAGATGAACCAAGTAAGCAGGTGAAGGGAGTGCACAAACGGCAATCATTTGAAAATACAGAAGACCTACAGGCAATGAGATCATCTTCATAACGATGCATTCGACTCCCATCACTTGTGAAACGGCAAGGCTGGTTGGGCACTTGATAAAGCACGGCAGTAATGGTCTTTGTGTTCACAGCAACACTAACCAACCAGGCAAACCATTACGGCTACATTCTCACAGCTCGATCACCTCCTTCTCCATACGGCATTGACATAAACATAAACCTCATAACAAGGAATCCTTACGCCGCTGCTAGCTCAAGAAGCTCGTCTTTGGCTGTGGGCGGATCATTTGTGTTGCTACCTCCTCCGATGAGCATAAACGCTGTGTCTACGTACTTGATTGAGCCAGGCTTCTGCAAGAGGAGTACAGAATCGACCAAACCTTCATTCATGCTGTCCATCTCACAAGAAGCTATTACACCAAGTCAGACCACACTTCTCCTCACCACAATGACGAGGTGATGCGTCCAGACTGTACAGTCCACATCGTTGGTGGATAGCCACCCTTGGCTGGTCATGTTTAGCACATAACCCTCCCATCTCCCCGTAGGAAACCATCCGTTCACTCGTGTGCCTGTGTCAAACCAGCTAGACAGTAGAGGACACCCTGCCTATGAGGCAAATTCCATCGAAGGATGAATTCTGAACCTAACAGCAGGACACTTCTCAACTGCTCCTCCCAGTTCTGATCATATCTAGCATGCATGCACACCTGAAGTGTGGATCTGGCTGAAGAATGTAATCGTCCAGAGGAGTCCCTAAGACTGGCCCACACAGAAGGACCCCGAGAAACAGTAAGAACATCGCTCCAATCCAGATTCTTGCCATAGCTGCTGGCATGGCACAGTACATAGCAGCACCCACGTGCACTGTAGGGGATCAGACTGGGAAATTGGAGTGCGAGCTCAATGGTTGTCGGGGTCAAACGAGGGCGCAAGTGGACGAAGCTGAGATGCTGGATTTCGTTATTTTCCAAGAGCGACCCTCCAAACTGGAAACACGAACCGTCTTCTTTGCGACCCACTTCGCCGGACACGCTGTTCTCACCGGTGTGAGTGTCACCTGGCCCAGGAAAGCAAGTTCTTGATATCTTCCTCGTAGGATACCCTGCGACTACGACTCTGCACCGCAGATTGCCTGACCCACATGCCCATCTTCACAACCATGAGCCCATCGTGTGACCTACATCACCTTTTTAGCAAGCATGAGCACTGTGGAAGAGGATGCTGGAGGTTGTGCCTGACTGGATGCTGCATGCAGAGAATCAAAGTGTCAACAAGCGGACGGAGAAGATGGGGTACCACCACGTACTGTCCAAACATGAGGGTGCGATTGTCCAGCACAGCAAGGCCTTCGATCAGCAGGTTCTTCGAGGTAGAAGGCTGGAGAAAGAGCAGAAGCTAAAAGAAGTAATGCGGGAGGAGACTCAAATTCAAGACTGGTGGGGGAAGGCCAGAGAAGGGCAAGTGTATCGCGAACTCCAGGCAGAGCAACGGTACATCATCGATAAGCACTGGAGGCAAGAGAATTACTTCAGAAACTGCGCCGATGGGGAGGTTCACAGGATGAGGGAGGTGGCCACTCTCAAGATGGCTGAGAAGGAGCTCAACAGACTTCGCGAAATCGACGAGTTCAACCAACACGTGTGGGACATGGAGATCAAGTGGAGAGATTACGAGGCTGACAGGGAAAGGTGGCATGACAGGCGGTACCAGAGATTCAGGGACAATTTGAAGATTCCCAAGATTTCTCTCATCACATACCCTGTGACGGTGAACAAGGTCCGCCTGTGCAAGTCCTTGGGCCTCGATCTCAGGAAACTGCCGATGCATGGAAATGCACACAGAGCACCTTGCCTGGATGGCAGCACTGGGCGGTTTGGAACTGACAATACCTATATCCGCTAACTTGGATTGGATTGGATTTAACATCAGCCAACCATAACTTGTCCTCGCATTGCAACAATAGTTGCGGGTAAGCCCCCATGTCTTTGCTGTGTCAAGATCTTGTCCAGCTCCTCAGGTGTGATGGATGTTTTCAGCCTGACCAAACATCACACCGACAGGGACTCTGTCTTGCTCAGGTATCAGCAGAGCATCCCTAATCTGACGCATCTGCCATGAAGACAAAACAAGTCATGGAACTACTATCTCCACTTCATGGATCAATCACAACCTACAGGACGCTGAATATATATGCCAGACATGGCTCATGGTGGGACAAGGGCGGTGGACTGCGTTGCCACAGTCAGTTCCACTTCCAACTTCCGACCTTCTTCGCTCTCTGGAAGTGGAAGGAAGCTCCAGACGTCAAAGGGACACTTCCTTCCTGGGCACAAAACCCTGCAACAGCCTAGAAATAGCATATAATGCCATTATTCTGTGAAAATTGTCCCTTCTTTCATGTGGTTCATCAACCAACTGGATGTCACTGTCGTAGTAGATGCTCGTTGATCGATCTTTTGACTACCGGTCACCAGGCTGATGAATGCCTCATATGTAAGAAGAGCCTGTGGGCATTGCTCTTTGCTGTCACGACAGAATGGCAGCAGCAAGGGCCGCCTTCTCTCCATCGCTCACATTCCGCAGCTCCACAAAAGCCGACAGCAGATTGCGGCAAGTGGGCATCAGATTGCATCGTCGACATCCCCTACCCTCCGTGTCCACTGCTCTGACTGCCCAACCATGGACTTCATCCGGGCGGCACAGTAAGCTCACCTCCTGCACATCGGACCTGGCCTCCATTTCCAGGACACTTCTCACCACTGTTGTTTGCTTGCCCAGGAAAATTGGAACCTGCCCGATTCTCACTGGATGTGAGTAATGCTGTGGCTGACAATGAAAGGGAGCTTCTGGGCAACCTGCGGGTGGCCATCTCCAGCCTGGGTGGAAACTCGGAGGTCAGCTGAAGCATGCCATGCCCATTCCCAGATGTGCCCACGACATCTAATGCATGTGTGTCTAGCCTTTCGCCGTGCCAGTTTGATTCCCATGTTTCCTTGCTTTAGGATATGGACGAGAATGGCCTGCTACGGTTTCTACGAGCCCATTCACTCAAAGTCGAGAAAGCTGCCGAGAAGGTTGTAGCCCATCTGCAGTGGAGGGCCGATTTCAAGCCCCAAGGATTCGTCTCGGAGGCAGAGATTCCTGATCAGCTTGCCATGGCCACAACGTATTTGCAAGGCCATACTAAACAAGGATATCCTCTGTTTGTCACAATGGGACGCAAGCATTTCCCAGCCGCTGATTTCGATCAATTCAAACGTATACTGTGTGATTGCCTGCATTTGCTTCTTTTGTGGACAGGACCATGCAGCCCAGATGCTGAGTGAAATTTGGGCTCTCGTTTTTGCAGGTTTTGTGGTATATTTTCTGGATAAGGCCTTAGCCTGGTGAGTTGGAATTCACCTCCTGCTCGTGCTTGCTGGACTTGTTCGATACAGGGCCCTAATAGCATTGTCCATCCATGGTCGCAGTGCCCCTTCCGGAGAGCCGCATTTTGTGGGTATAGTGGATCTCAAGGGCCTTGGGTTGAAGAATTTAGATGCCAATGCCTTCATTGGTGCATTCACAATTGTTCAGGTATCTCCTCTTTTCTGGATGGATGTATTGATCGATTGCAAGCAATTCTAGATACATTGACTTGCTAGGAATTCTAAGGTCAGTGATTTGGTAGCAACTCTTCTTAAAAGCAAGCATTCCCCTTGCACATTGTTGTTGTGCAGGATCACTATCCGGGCAATTTGCACAAGCTTTACATGGTGAACGTTCCGTTCATATTCAACGGTGTCTGGAAAGTGGCTTCTCCATTTCTGGACGAACAAACCCGATCCAAGGTGGACTACCGTCATGAGCTTCAAGTGCCCTTGCACTTGCATGTCCTGAATTTGTGTGTCATAACTTTCGGCTTACAATGGCAGGTCATATTCGTTCCTGACAAGAAGACGAAGGAAACGCTTTTGTCTGAAATTGACGAAGAACAGTTACCAATTGAATATGGTGGGAGAGCGAACCTCGTTCCCCTCGAAGAGGCTGTGGTAACCGCGTACACTGGATTGTGACGGTTCTGGCGGTCATTTCCTGGACTGCCAAATGCGAATGCCAATCAAGTATGTACAGCTGATGTCCTGGTGACCTTGTTCTACATAATGAGTCCTACATCAACAGCCAAATCTTGGACACACCCTCATATTCAAGTTGATTGAATCGCGTGACTGCCAAAGTCATCATCAAATTGCTTGTAGCGCTCAGCTTGCAAGTGCGCAGAAGGTCTGGTCGATTTCATCGCGATAGTGACATCGTCATGTGTCACAGGCCCCATCTCGGGCAATTCTGCAAGGAGACGACATTGCAGAACGGACAAGCATGTTATGATGAAGCAGAAGCTAAATGGGGTAGTTTTCAAGATATGCAAATGCTCACCTTCCTCGTCGGACGGGTCTCTTGCCTCCAGAACACTCATAAGTCTTCTGAGAGGTCTCATTGCAGCCTCTTTGCACACAATGCGGATATCGGAGCCTGAGTAGCCCTCTGTTGCAGCCACCACCTGATCGAAATGTAGGTCGAGCCCAGGCTTAGCCAGGAGTTCCACGAACATTGCATGCCTTGCTTCAGGCTCTGGGAGTGGTACCAATATCTGTGCACCATCGCTAAGGGCGTCTGAGAGGTAGAGTGACATATTGTCTAGCTACCCACAACCAACACAACAGCAATAAATGACATGCTACCAGATTCTTGAAGCGAATCAAGAGTCATAAAAAGGATACACGTTTCTCAAGCCTACGAAGCGCTGCCGCATCCAGCTCCCACGGAAGGTTTGTGGCAGCAAGGAGAAACACTAGGTCCGTCGTCTTCATCAGGCCATCCATCTGTTTAGCATCACATCAGACGATGTAATGAGCTTCACAAAACTTTGAGGAATGGATATCTGCAGCACTCCAGCTCCCTTTCGTGTTTCACGGGATGATCACCTGGACGAGTAGCTCTGTTTTCAAGCGACGACTGGCCTCATGCTCGCTATGGCTTTCCCCACGCCGGCTCATTATGGAATCAATCTCATCGAGAAAGATGGTCGAAGGTGCATGATGTCTTGCAAGCTCAAAAAGTACACGAACAAGTTTCTCTGAGTCGCCTGCAAAGGGTGAGGTGAACAACATAAGCAATATAGTTCCATGGCCCAATCTCAACTGCAATGCGACGGCCTTTCCCCTTCTACGGGAAAAATGTACAATGGGCAAAGTCAACTGACACATACCACGCCATTTGCTGACGATCGAAGAAGCTGAGATATTGAAAAACGTTGTGTTGCATTCAGTCGCAACAGCCTTAGCTAACATGGTCTGGAACCAGGATTTCTAGTATCAATAGAGCCTCCAGCAAAACCTTTCGTTCAAAACAATGGGCAGATACACAGTCACCTCACCATATACATGATTGGTACATACCTTTCCAGTTCCAGGAGGTCCAAAGAGCAGGATCCCCTTCCACGGTGCCAACAGACCAGTGAAGTACCTGAGAACGTGATGAGCAGGTACGTTAGACAAAGGAAAACCCTGGAGTCGATTGTGCGGCAGTCTTGAATCAGATGCAAAACCTTACTGTGGGTACTTAATTGGCATAATCACAGCTTCCTTGAGAAGTCGTTTTGCGTTTTCCAGGCCCTTGATCGTATCCCATCGTACATCTGGATCACCTCGGACAATGTCCCTACAAATATTTGAAGATGTGCCCAGCGATCAGTCCAATGTGGCTGAATTTCCCAGTGAAGTATGTCAGAAGCAATCCAAAGAAATGCAGTCCTACCGAGTGATGGTTTCAGCTAATTCACGCATCTCCATGCTCGTGAAGTCCAACAACGGTTTCATAATTCTGCACAACAGAGGAAAGTAGCTGGTCAGATACACCACAACAAGCTTGTAGAACGAACTTGAAATATATATGTCAGCGCACAGCGATGCTGTGTCCTCACCTGGGATTCACGAGTGCCACACTATGTCCTTCTGTTCCATTCACCTGCTTGAAGTGAACAGAAGAGGTTCATCAGGTTCCAGACTGCAGCGGTACACTGACTACACATTTCATTGCGGAATATACAAATCCCACCTTGGGTAAAAATTGCTCATACACAGCTGTGCCACCCCTTTTAGGTTTTTGAGTGCCATCTTCCTTCCCATTTTGCACCATGTTTCTGTGGTTAGAAAAAACTACAGTGGTGGACTCGATAGCCACAGTCTCGGTCTGGGAAACAATGGCCTTCACAGGCTCAAGATGAGGCTTCCGGCCAAATCTCTTCTCGTAGGCTTCCTTGAAGTCCTGAAGCGGGGACGCAGAAAACAAAACGCCCACAGGAAGAAAACATCAGCAGAAGTCTTGAAGAGCAGGAGCGGCCTCGCTGACAGAGCTTCAGTCTTATTCAAAGGGAATAACTTCGAATAGGGCCACTGAACCTGAAACGTCCACCTTGTTCTGAGGGGAGAGCAGGAGCGGGTGTCAGTGCTCCCCATACCAATGACACCTCGATTTTGTCAGCTGATTGTCAGTATGCAACAATCAAAGAAGCTGCGACACTTGGTGACTCGTGAGGAATTTCCTTCTGTTCAAATCCAAAGCTCAGGATCCAAGCATGGCCCTCACACGCGCTTGTGCATGGCTCCAAAGATCAACCAACAATGCTAGAAGCGCGAGATCGCAGAAGCATTGTCGCAAGAGAAAATTTTCAACAGCCGCGCCTTTGAAAGCATCATGCAGATCTGGCTGCTCACCTGAACTCCGAACAACAAATTGAGGTCTGATCCGAGGAGGAGGGCCACTGGATTAAGCTTCCCCGGAAGATGCGAATTCGGCAAAAGAGACGCGCATGTCGATTCATCCAGCTCCCAAGCTAAGCTAAGCCAGCTGCCGATTGTCGCCTTCCTCAAGAATCAAACTTCCCGGGTTTTCAAACGTGCCCGCGCTGGCAGACGTGCTTCCCTCGGAGCCACTGGTGCAGCCAAGCATGTCCATTGCACCACGGGAATCATTGGCGAGGACATAACCGACGAAACCCACATTTTAAACTCCAGTTAACTTCCTGTCAGAGGAGCCGAGAAGGTTAGAAGTCCGCTTGTTACTAAGGGAAGAGTATGGGGAATTGTCCTACAGCTTTTGAGATGGCTTGATTAGCTTTGACAAGGTCTCAGCAGCTGCCAGGCCACTCAGAATGGCGCTTTCCACTCTTGGCCCAACACAGAAGTCTCCACATACAACAAGGCGTTTTACTTCGTCTTTGATGCATTTTTCGCGTGGCGAGATCGCTGATAGAGGAAATGCACTCCCCCTGCAAGAGACGGAAAGGGAGAATGAGGTTCTGATCTGTCAGCTGCTTGAGGATAGGAGATGTATCATCTGTGATGATACGCACCAGCGGTGAGCTTTGATGAAAAAGGGGGCTGGCAAATCCGGGACAGCTGCTTGGAACTCTTTGAGGAGATCAGTCGCAACCTTGGAGAGAAGTTCCTCTGATGGCTTACTGAAGCCAGCATTGCTTATGACTGCCTCTGCGTATTCTGCAGTGGAATGCAGAACCCAGCACTCTCTGTGCAGTAGTCCAGAGGAACAAGTAATTAGGGTGATGGGCCAGGGTCACGGAAGACGGGTGATACATGAACGCGGCGGCGAGCAACTTGCCTGTGATCATTTGGTCGACCAGGCTTGCTGCTATCACGTGATGCCCAGGACAGCACATTCGAGCCTAGCACAGAGAATCCATCGAGAGGAATCTGCATGTTCCAGTGGAAGATTGTTAATGGTGGACTCCTGTCGAGGATTAATGTTATGTGTTGCTATCCAAACATTGGAACGAAAGCAACAATGGGATGCAAGCTCATCAATACATCCATCCAGTTTCTCACCGAGAAAAGGCCAGTGCTGAAAGCAAGCATTACTGCAAAGCTGGGAGCAGATTGTACTGATCCCACAGTCTTGCTTACAGTCTCCACACCGGCTGCCCCTGCAGGGAAATCGTTTTAGACGCCATTTCAACCACTCTGATGTACGTGGAACGAAGATTGCGGCTATCTTGCGGGAAGATCACCATGTGCGTCACCTTTCTTATGCCTATGCTCCTCACAATTAGCACATACCAAGGGGTGCGGGAAGTCCTGTCAGTGCAGTAAACCGTTGGGAGGCTAAACCTTTGTCTGCAACAACCACGGCTCTAAATGTCCCAAGCGGTTTGGCATCTTTGGAAGCAAGTGCCCAAAAACCTCCTCCATCCTCTGTCCAGCTAAGTGATGTTACTTGAACACCATAAAGCGCTTGTACACCTGAACAATTTGCAATTAAGATTTTAGACTCCGCACATCATACTCCGCAAGTCCCATGCCACATACGCCCCCACTCCCTCTTCATACAAAGGAACAGTATCTCTACTACGAACCGGCCTGCTGTGACATTGCTTTGCAGATGGAGTTCATCCCCGGCACTCCCACATATCTCTTCTTGCCTTCGTCCTGTATTAAGTCCACTAATCATTCTGCTTGTGGCGGAAACTCATGCTGCACGGGCACATGGGTCATCACACCTCAAACAATCCACACCTTGTAACACGCTCCAAATAGGTGGTGGGAACAAACAAGGAATGCAAATGCCAAGAGACTGATCCAGCACCGAGCAACCCAAGGATGCAGTTGCTACTCACAGTTTCCGCTGTGAATCTGCCAGAGCCAAATTCCAGACTCCCAAACTTGCCTTCCCATTCCGCAACTATGCCTGCAGCCTTCCATTTATCTAAAAGCTCTTGCACAGCTGGGTCCTTCAAGGTGAAATACTGAGCACCATGGTCGAAAAGCAGCTGGGAGCCATCCGGCGTCCTCTCTCTTGCCATGCCCACAACGCCATTTCACAGTCAGGTCGGGCATCAACTACCCTTAGCTTCATACCTAAGTCAGACAGAGGCTTTGCAGCTGCATACCGGCGCTGCGACATACGACCCCCTGGCCCCCGACCCGTCTCGAAGACCGTCACTCTTGCTCCCCTTTCTGCCAAGGATGATGCACAAGCCAGGCCAGCCACTGCATAACAACCGCATTCAGCACCCAACCGCGTTCAGCATCCAACAATTTTTTTCCTCTTCCTCCGCTCGGATCGGATTAAATCGGATGAAAGCAAGCTCACCTCCTGCTCCAATCACCGCCACGCTGGCCTCGTCTACAACAGCCGCCATCGCACAGAAAGCACTGGATCGGGGACTGCGGAGCGTGAAGCCTGGAGCAGCCTTGTGGGCAAGAAGGGAACGCTGCAGGAGGGCACGAGGCAGCCCGAGCATACTGCTTCTCTCACTCCCTTTTCTGTCCGCTTGAAGGAGGTAGGCTCGTGGGACGATGTCTGCGCTCCCTGCTTCTTCTTCGCAAAATTCTGGCTAGGTCATAAAATTCTTCATGCGCTCGAGCAGGGAAGAAGATGGCAGGGAGCAAGGAGGTGACGTCGGCGTTCAGAGCTCTGCTGCGGACTCGAAGGCAGTGCTTCCAAGGGGACCACGCGATGCTGGCAGCCTCCGCTAAGCAGATCCGAGACGAATTCGACAGCCACCGCCAAGCTTCAGAGCCGTCGGAGATAGAAGGCCTCCTAGAGAAGGCTCGCGAGGCCGTGGAGTTCATGAACCTCAACATTGTTCAAGCCAAGCTCAATGACCGCGGCAACTATGGTGTGATCCTCTGCCCCTACCGTGCATTGCTGCACCATGTACTTGTGCTTGAATAGCTCGGAAGAAAGCTGACGGAACAGAAAATGATGTGCTGCTGGCAGAGATGAAGCTGAAGAAGGAGCACATGGGAGCTGAACTTGCAGCAGCGGCAGAGGCCTCTCCAACATCCTCAACAAGGTGATGCATCCTCCGGGACGATGCAAACGCGCTAGGTGTACTAGTTTGGAAAAGACAACATCGGACATGCCTGAGCATTCTAAGCCATTGCTTGGAATTTTGAAGTGAACCATGTTTCTCACTGTCACCCTACCACTGCAATGTCAACCGGCAAGGATCCAACAAGTTCAACTTCCTGCAACAGAGTGCGTTTCAGATCCCGCGCACGAAGGTCTCAAACTAGATCCCAAGGTCAAGCTTCCAGGGCAAGCAGAATTCGCTCGAGGTGTGCGTGCGGCTTGAATTGAGACGCACGCACACCTGCAAGCTCGCATTCCTGCAGAAATGTCCCAGAGATCAAGTCAGGACGAGCTGGAGCAGATACCAAGCTTGAAACAATGCTGTTCATCTATGATGCTGTCCACATGATGAGGTTTAATCAACAATCCGGTGCGGTGCGTTTTCAGTGTGTGGGCCGATTGGAAGCGAAAGCCCTAGAAAACCCCTAGCTTGCAAGTGAGCGAAAATGGACGGCGATGGCGAGCGTGGGTCTCCTCTTCCACCACGCCCGACCTCGGTACTCTCTTATTATATCCCCTCCTGCACCTCCCTCGATCTCCTCCCCGCGCCCATGCGTTGTGGGCGTCGCGACTGCGGGATATTCTAATCCCACCTGCCGATCGCGATCGCAGCTGCTGTCCGTGCTCGCACGCGCACGCGCCCGCTGCCGCGCCTGGTGTGCTTCCACCATGGGGGTGGAGAATTTGCATGCGGAGGCGGTGGCTGCGGCGCCTGCGACCGTGATCAAGGCGCCCTCTGATGAGCGGGAGTACGAGGTGCTGCGGCTGCGCAACGGCATTGTGGCGCTGCTGATTCACGATCCGCACATAAAGGTTGCGGATGCCGATGCCCAGGAGCGGAAAGGCGGGAAGCGGCCGCTGGGGGATGTGGATGAGGAAGACGAGGATGATGATGATGATGATGATGACTATGTGGTTGGGGAGGACGGGGACGTGGAGGCCGACGATGGGGATTCCTGGGTGACTGATGATGGGGATGCGCATGAGGGTGGGCACGTGCACGGAGAGCATTGTACTCACGAGCTGCATGAACACTGTGACGAAATGGAGGATAGCGATATGGAGAGTGGGGAGGAGGAGGACAGTGATGAAGGAAGTGGGCCTGGCGGGGCTGGGAGCCTGGCTCCGACGAAGAAGGTTGGTGTTTCTCTGCTTGGAATCGGGCAAATTCAGTGGTGCGGTGAGCATGAATTGGTGTGCAGAGTCGTAGCTTGCAATCTGGATGTGGAGGATCGGAATTCGGTGGTGGGTTTAAACCCTAAACCCTCCTCTTGGTGCATCGTGAATTCCTGCTGACTGGAATTTCTCATGCAGGCAGCTGCAGCGATGTGTGTGGGTGTGGGGAGCTTTTCGGATCCGGCTGATGCTCAAGGTCTTGCGCACTTCCTTGGTAAGGATTCTGCCCTCTGACATCAGTGGATGCTGCATTAGTTTTCTGGTTTTGGATTGGTTGCCTTTGTTTTTTGACTCAATGTCTCCATTTTCGTTCTGGAATTCTGCAGAGCACATGCTGTTCATGGGCAGCGAAAAGTTTTCTGACGAAAATGAGGTGTGGAGCTGACTTATGGTGGATGCAAAGCCTTGAGTATTTCTGGCAATTCTGGTGTAGGCCCGTCGTTGGCTAACATGGAACTTGTTTTTGATGCCCTGCACGGTTGGCAGATCTGACCGACAACTTTACTGGCCTGGTCCTGCAGTATGACACGTTCTTGTCACAACACGGGGGTGGGTCAAACGCTTTTACTGACACAGAGTTCACATGCTACCACTTTGATGTGAGTCACAACTACTTGAAACCTGCCCTTGACAGGTACAATCTCTTTCCGGATATGACCCAAAGAGCTGGTCTAGACAAGTGTTACGTAGCTTCGTGGTCTGATTGCTGTTGTGTGACCTGAGGTTCTTGTTCCCCTGTTTTAACAGGTTTTCACAATTCTTTATAGCACCCTTGGTTAAGGCTGATGCTATGGAACGTGAAGTTCAGGCAGTTGAGTCAGGTATGCTGTAAATATTCGCAGGGTGACTGGTTTGAATCCCTGAACCACTGAGCATTACCTACATATTTCATAGTTTTCATCTTGATGAGTAATTGATTAGCAGCAGAAACTATCATTTTCCCAGCTATTGCATTGGCAGAGGCAGAGTCGAAGATTTCAGGAGGTCGTTGACGTGGAAGAATGCTGCTTGTGACAGAATTCAATCAAGTTCTACAAAGTGATAGCGCCCGCCTCCTGCAGCTCCAATGTCACACGGCCCATCCTTCCCACCCGTTCCACAGTTTCTCTTGGGGTATGGATGGCCCTGAGTTGTCAGGCTGGCCACCATCACTGCTGCTTTTCTTCATGAAAATTATGTGTGCAGTGTTTTCTCTGGAGAAATCTCATTCTGAGCATGATGGCTGCAGGTAACCGCAAGAGTTTGAGTGACCCCGTGTCCAAGGGAGTGGACATGAGAAGCAAGCTGTTGGAGTTGTATAACCAGCACTATCTTGGTGGTCGTATGAAACTAACCGTTCTTGGTGGAGGTGGGTGGTAAGCTCTAAGTAGCTGCAGTACATTTCTGGTTGCTGATGCCAATTTTTATGGTTGTAATGGAGAGGAATTTTCCTGTGAATAGAGCCCTTAGCAACGCTGAAGAGCTGGGTCCTGGAGCTTTTTGACAAAGTACGTGATGGAGGTGATCAGCGGTTGCAATTTAGCTGGGAAGGGCCTATATGGGAATCTGGAAGAATCTACCGAGTAGAATCTGTCAAAGAGCAGCACCTGCTGTCTTTGATTTGGCCTCTGCCCTGTCTTGCTCATGCATATCTAAAAAAGCCTCAAGACTACATTTCTCACCTTGTTGGACATGGTATAAACATTGATGAACCTAGCTCTTCATGGAGCCTACCTTTTCAGTTGTGTGTGTGTTTTACAATGCTTGTGTCGTTAATGTACTTACTCTTCTTCCTGAACAGAGGGAGCTGGAAGCCTGTTGTCACTCTTAAAATTGAAGGGTTGGGCGATAGGGCTATCGGCTGGGGTCGGAGAAGGCGGTCATGAACGCAGCTCTGTGGGCTACATCTTTAACGTTAATATTCACCTAACAGATTCAGGCCTAGTAAAGGTTTGTAGCTGTGGAGCTTTCTCCTGCACAGCTAGGTTGTATATTCTAGTACTTGTGGTGCTTTTGTAAGCCTTTTGCTTTCTGCCCCCAACATTGTTCATTGTTTTCCCTTTGTAGGTCCACGATGTTATTGGACTAGTGTTTCAGTACCTGAAGATGCTGCGGGAAGTTAAACCTCAGGAATGGGTTTTTCAAGAACTACAATCAATGGCTATGATGGAGTTCAAATTTGCAGAAGAGGAGTCTGCCGACAATTACACAGTGCGCTTAGCAAGTACAGCTTGAACCTCATTGACCAACCCTGCCTATTACAAGGTTGATTTCCAGGTTTGTGTGCTTATCATTGTCATGAATGTGATCTTGTTTCATTCTGCAGCAAACATGACTTATTACTCAAAAGAACACATCATCTATGGTGATTATGCTTTTGAGGAGTGGGATGCTGCGCTGGTGGAAGAGCTGTTGGCAAGTATGACTCCCTTGAGTATGAGGGTGGATCTATTGACAAAGCCTTTTGATAGGAATGCTCCAGGTAATTGTGCTCGGCTTGTCATTGCCCCTTGTAAATGTGCTGTCAAACCAAGCTGTTTGAATACCTTCTGAGTGTTTAGCGACACTTGTAATTGTCACAGAGGTGCTTGGTTATTGGATCTTCGAACTATAACTGAGAAGTCTACTCACTTGTTGCTGACACTTTTTTCTTGGTGACATCAGATGTGCTATATGAACCGTGGTTTGAAGTCCCTTACACTGTGGAGATCATCTCTGCTGACATGTTGGCAGCCTGGGCTGATCCCCCTCATGTGGATGGAGCATTGCGTATGCCAGTGGTGAATGAGTTTATACCCCGCGACTTCAGTCTGAGGTGTGAGGACAATGCAAATTCAGTTTCAGAGGTCTCCGATGTGCCAAAGGTTATTGTGGATGAGCCTTGCCTCAAGTTATGGTACAAGATGGACACAACCTTCAAGACTCCCCGTGCAAACACATACTTTTCAGTAACAACTAAGGCAGCTTCAGAAAATGTTCGAGCATCAGTGTTGACAGACTTGTATCTGAAAACACTGGAAGATGACTTGAATGAAACTATCTATCTGGTATGTCTTTCCCACATCCTGCAGTGTGTGAGTGCGTTTGACCCTTGCATGTGAGTGGTTTCAGTTTGCGAGTAATCCAACTGTAAGGGATTCTGTCCTGTCTTTTTTCCAGGCCAATGTTGCAAAGCTGGAATCCTCTCTTTCAGCTGCTGGTGATAAGTTGGAAATTAAACTATATGGGTTCAATGAAAAGCTCCTTGTCTTGGCAAGGAAGATTGGCGAGAGGATCAGCGCACTGTCTCCTAAAGCTGATCGCTTTCAGGTTTTGTTCAGTATCCTCTTAGGATGTCTCTGCAGACCAGCTAAGCTAAGAAAGGGGGCTATGTGAATTTCACGGGAGTCAATTGTTTAGACGCTAATGATACCATGACTGGGATCGATAACAGATAGCCAAGGAGGAGTTGGAGAAAGTGTATCGCAATGCGAATATGAAGCCCTTGAAGCACTCTAGCTATTTGCGTCTAAAGGTGTTGAAGGAGAGGTTTTGGTGTGTTGAGGACAAGCTCGAAGTTCTCTTGACTTTAGGTCTGGCTGACCTGGCTGCTTTTATTCCTCGCCTTTTTGAACAGGTAGTTGCTCCTTGTGTGTCTCTTCTGTAATTCAAAGTCTTTCTGCAGGACATTGGAGGTAGCCTCTTCATATGCCTCAGTATCCTAACTGATTTGTTTCTGTTCATTGCAGACTTACATTGAAGGGCTTTGCCATGGTAATTTAACCAGGGATGAGGCTGTCAGCATTGCTAACACGTTTAAAACGTATCTGGTTGCCCAAGAACTTCCAGAGGAGTCGAGATATCGTGATACAATTATCAAACTACCTCTTGGTTCCTCATTTATTTACTCAACAAAGGTCAAGAATGAATCAGAAGAGAACTCGGTTGTTGAGGTATGGCCAGTACATGTTTGGCCACCATTCAGCTTGCAGGACTTGGGCTCTTTAATAATGCCCCATATCTTGCAGGTGTACTATCAAGCTGACCAAGATATGGGTGAGAAGTCAATACGATCACGGGCATTGGTTGACCTTTTTGAGCAACTTGCTTTTGAACCGTGTTTCAATCAGTTGAGGTAATTACTGTCCCGGCTTTAAGACTAGCAAGCTCTTCTCTTGTCGTGAGCCTGTTCGACAGTCTGGCTGACGAATTGCTACTTCTGCAGGACCAAAGAGCAGCTCGGATACCGAGTGGATTGTGGAGTACGGGTAACATACCGAGTCCATGGCTTTTGCTTCCGCGTGCAGTCAGCAAAGTATAACCCTGCGTTCCTTCAAGAAAGAGTTGATGCTTTTACGGCTGACTTGAAGCGGATTCTGGTATGCAGTTTTTGTTCTTTGCTCGTGTTTACCTCACGACTGCTGCAGCCGATGCACCCTTGACTCGTTTGTTGAACCAACAAGGCAAGTTTCTGGTGTGCAGGATGACATGGAAGATGATGAGTTCCATAAATACAGGGAGTCTCTTATTGCTGTGAAACTAGAAAAGGACCATTCTTTGGTGAATGAAACGGAGCGGCATTGGGAGCAAATATGGGATCAGCGGTATGGCTGTAGCAAATGAATCTTCTGCACCCCCTTTAGCAAGTGAAACCCCGCCACTACCTTACGGATCTTCCGTTCTTGAGCGTGTATGTGGTTTTTTATTATGTTCTTGGGTTGTCTTCAGGTACTTATTCGAGTCAAGGAAGCTGCTGGCTGCCGATGTGGGAAACATCTCGAAGTCAGACATCATTGATTGGTACAACAAATTTTTGGACGTGGGCTCACCCTCGCGCAGGAAGCTCATGGTGCATATCTGGGGCTGCAATACTAAACCAGACTCCAACTCGGACAAGGCGAGCGATAGCACAGTTTCTATTGAAGACATCGCGGCATTCAAGAAGAGCAGCGAATTTTTTGGCCGTGTAGGTTAGGGTTCGCGGTCGTCGTATATTCTTCAGCCACTATTTTTTGTGCCCTGTTGGCCGGACACATTTTTTGAAATACGAAGACTTCCGAAGGGAAGTGTGGCCAGCCGCCATGTGTGTTTCAGATTCCGCCTCGTTTGATGTCCTCCCAACAATGTTATACGGCAACCTACGCAAGAACCACGAACAAGAAACAAAGATGTTTCAACGGAGCCACGTGCCGAAGACAGCCAGTTGCAGGCCGCCAGGTCCGGGTGTTCATCTGTTGGACAGCTGGGCCTCTCTGACAAGTAGTGGACAGGTGGCAAATAAGCAAGCACAGCGGAGACCATAAAGACTGCGCTCTCACTTCGCTAGATGCATTCAATCTCATCTCTTTCGCATTCAATTCTTCTTTCAGCGCACTTCCAAGCTCTGCACTTTCTGGGATACATAGAGAAGTGGCTTTCCTCAATCCTACAGAGCAACTGTTTCAGGAAGCGTGTGTCCCTCGTACTTGGCAGGAAGGAAGGTCTTCAATCTCTGGCAGGGGGAACTGCGCTGCAACCTGAGCAGGAGGAAGAGTGACGTTAAGCATTGCGGTTCAGCGGACAAGGAAGGCCTTCGAAGTGGAAGCTTGCTAGCGACAATGCCGTACATTCCTTGCTGCGTGCAATGCGGCACCCACCAGAACTCCTGTGGATGCAAGGTGGTTGGCCCGACTGTTGGGTTTGTGGCCTTCGCAGTGGCCGCGCTGGTGGAGTGGCCTGTGGGTGCTGTTGTCTGGCTCTTCAAGCATCATAAGGGGCGCCGCATCATACGCCACCCTGCCAACATCGTCTACCCCCGCGTCAGCAACGCCATCCCCATTTAAATGCATCAAATGCAAGACTGGAAGGACAAGGCCCCAAGGCCCCATCTCGGCAGAGTCCCAGAGCTTAGGAGTGACCAACATTCAGGACATGCGCAATACTCGCAGGGAACCTTTCATTGCCTTGCAGAGCATCTGCTTGGGACCTGTACAGTAGGCTGACTGTATCAATAAAGGGGCATAGTTGCCAATTGCACAATTCAGACACGTTTCCTCGCTCACCCTTGCACCTTCCATGACCTCGGCCTGTTTGCAACTTACAGCTCCACGGGCAGACAATGGATTATAGAAGCCACAAGAAAATCACAGGGCGCTACATCTGACCACACCACCCTCCCTATGATGTCGTCTTGCCGCACCTCCCCTAGCTCTAAAGCTGTAGTCACTAGCTCAGACTGCCTCCTCAACTCCCTCTTGCTTGGCCCTACCACATACAGCTTCCCCTTACTGCCAGCAAGAATTGGCCCACATTTCAACCTGGGTAGCTTCTTGCCGCTGTCCCTCAAGTTGAGCGCCCTCCACAAATCCATGCCAGGATCATAGCCTAGAATATCGTTCCAGTGATTAGAACAGAAGAGAAAATTCCTGGCAATGGCTGCCTTTCCCTTCCACCCACTCTCCAGATTCCTTGAGATGGGCTCCCAGAGGTCCAACCCAGGTTCGAACACTATCCCTCCCGAGTCCGAGAAGCAGTATATCCTTCCTCCCAACACCACGCTCCCGTGCATCCACCGAGATCTAACTGCAGGACCACTCTGCACTACACTCCACCTATTGGTCTCCGGATCATACACCTCTGCCCAGGCATGGGAGCCCGCCCAGCACCCTCCAAACACGTAGATCTTGCCCTCCACTGTACCAGCCGCAGGAAACTCTCTGCGTACCCGCATCGGAGGCCCTAAAGCCCACTCACCCTTCAAAGGGTCGAATACCCACACTTGCTTGGAAGCAATGCCTCCCCGCAATCCTCCCATCAGAAAAACTTTAAAATTCACAACGGAGCATGCAGCACCGATAGGATGCCCGGGCAGGGACGGCAGCACACGCCAGCGCTGCTGCGAGACCTCAAAAGCTCTCCAGTGGTAACTCCCCTTGAAATCTCTCAACATTACGTACAGCCATTCTTCACAAAGGCCTTGCGAAGCCCTGAGGTAAAAAATGTTGGGATGCGATGAAGAACTCAGCATGTCCCGCCATGCCCTGCAAACCCCTCGCAGAACTCCATGAAAGTAGAAGGGAACCCGGATCAGGCACTGCAGCGCCAAATCGTAGGGCAACCCTGGAATCAGCTCCTGGCAGCCCTCCCCTCCTCTGCTCGGCGCCCTCGGCGGGGCAACCTCGGCCCGTCTTGCAAACCCTAGCGCATCATCGTCCACAAACTCTCCAACCGTCTCCTGCAATTCGTCAGCCACTGTCTGCAGGAGCAAGGTCGTTTCCCGCAATGCGGCCTTGTGATCCAGGTCGAAGCTCGTGGAGCCCTCCCAGCCTCCTACATCCGGAACGCTCTCCAAGCATCTCCCAACCACGGTGTCGTCTCTTGACGCCAGGCCGATTCTCCCCTCACCCTCGCCTGCCATTGGCATAAGCAAGGGATTTCCCGCTCCTCGATTTTTGTCACCAAATTACTCGCCAAAATCTCTCCTCACTTGCAAATGATAATGCGAAGCCATGACACACACAATTGCAGCGATGAGGAATTGGATGCAGGATACCTAATCAGCCATGGAAGATTTTGCCCTACCGTACGAAGCGGGTTGCAGCAGCGCAGCTGGGAGAGTGGTGCACCATCGCTCTGGAGGAAAACACAAGAAAATTTCACCTTCCGCTCCCATGGCAGAGGCAGGACGCTCCGGAATCCACAATCAGAAGGGCCAACGGACAGGGCAGAGGTCGGGTAGGATCCGGAGGAGCTCGGCCGATCAGTCGCGCAATTCCGCTTCCCGATGCCGGCCCCCGCGCGACCGACGCGAAATGCCCTACGCAAAATGCTCGTACGCAAGTTTCGCCAGGGGTTTCGCCGGTTAAGTTCTCGGGCTCGCGTTCGCAACTGTCTGAACTGCTCGTCTTGGCGCGGCGTGGAGGGTGGAGGAAGCTGAACCTGCCCATCGGCGTCTGCTTGCTTGCGGCGTGTTGTCACCCGCGCCTGGCTATGGTCTCGGCCAGACCCCTGTCGCTCAGTCGGATTTCTGCGTGCAGGACGCGGCATGGCCTTCGTCTGGCTATGGAGGTCGACCGGGAGGGACCCAAGGCTGACCAAGAGAGCGAGGACCATGGCTGATTTCCTGGAAGAGCTCCCGGATCGAGCTGCACCCAAACCCTATCTGCATCGGCCCCAGCTACTTGTGGCTGCTCGATCGCTGCCGTTTGTAGCTTCGAGTTGCTTCCCGAGCCCCGTCAACCAGAGTGTCAGGTGTACAGAGCTCTTGACCTGCGTCAAGCATCTCCCAATCTGGCAGGAGAGTCGTTGTCCAGTGTCATACCCGTCTGCTGGATGTTCTGTTCATGGCGGAACAAGTAGGTTTTTTAGTGGAGTAACTGGCCAAGGTCCCGGAGATGCAGGTGCAGCACCGGTACCCTCCCATGAAGTTGTGCTGCGCTATGGTCCTTTCCGCGACGACGTTAGGATCGGGAGGTATAAGATGGGAAAGACTCTCGGGTCAGGAAGCTATGGCTTGGTCAGGGCGGGCTTCAATGCCGAGACGGGGGATGTGGTGGCCGTCAAGATTATGAATAAGAGAATGGAGGCATTTAAAGTGGCTCGTTGTAAGGACCAACTCCGTCGGGAGATCTTTGCAATGACTAAGGTGTCTCATCCGAACATTGTCCAGCTGCTGGAAGTGATGGCTTCCAAGGAGAGGATCTTTTTGGTGATGGAGCTTGTGCCCGGTGGAGATCTGGAGAATAGTGTGCGAGCCAGACCGCAGAAGCTAACCGAGGCCCAAGCAAGACGATACTTCCAGCAAATTCTGACGGCAGTGGACTTCTGCCACCTGAAGGGCGTGTATCACAGAGACCTGAAGCCTGCGAACGTTCTTTTGGATGCGGATGACAACGCCAAAGTTGCAGATTTCGGGTTGGGCGCCCTAGCAGACACAGACAACATGACGTATTTCACGGCCGACCTCTTACTGAAGTCGCAGGTTGGAACTCCTCTGTTCATGGCTCCGGAGATCCTTGATTACACAACGAAACCGCAGGAGGGTAGTGCAGCGGGCTACAGCGGAGCCAAAGCTGACGTCTTCTCTTGTGGAGTTATCCTGTACTATCTACTTTCAAAGCAGGTCCCGTTCAGTTGGAGGGCTTCGATGCCAGAACTTCAGCGCCACAAGTTGCAAGCACAGTACCCTCCCTGGCCCACGGAGATCTGTGCCGACGCTCGGAAGCTTATTACCAGCATGCTACATCCCATCCCTGCCAATCGCATTGCGATGGCATCGATCTTCAAGGACAGATGGTTCACGCAGGACTTGCGGCCTTCGAACTTCCGGATGGTGAAGAAGGTGGCCGCCAGCCTTGAGGAAATCGACAAAGCCTTCAAGGAACCGCTCCCCCTGGATCGTAGCAAGCTGAAGCCGGCCAAGCCTAATGCATTCGCTTTGATAGCGGGTGCACCAAGCTTCAATCTGGGACACATGGTACAAGACAAGCACACAGAATGGGAGGAGAGGCGATATATATCGAAGCTCCCAGCTCTCGAGATTCTGGGGAAGATTGCAGATACTGTGTCGCGTTTTGGCTACAACGCTCAATGCAGAGGATACAAAGTAAGGTTGGACGCAGCAGTGCCTAGCCGGCAAGGACCGCTTTGCATCTTAGCAGAAGTGTTCCAAGCAGACGACGACCTCGTCATCGTGGAGGTCCGCAAAGTGGTTGGGGATTCCAAGGAATTCAAGATCTTCTTTATTAAGTTCACTACGGCACTCGAGAATGTCCTCGAGCTTGTTGAATGGACTCCAGACTTCGAAGATTAAACTTCTATGATGCTTAGAGGTCTGACTACCTTTTTCACTGAACTGAACTGAACTAAAGATCGCAATGTCTCATAAGACGGACAGATACCACCTCGTAGGGTAGTTTATCTCTGTACAAGGTGCGGACAACCTAATGCATTGTTGGGTACCAAATTCGTGATGGAAGCTGCGCATCTGGTCTCAGCATGACTGTCTTGCCTCGGAAATACTTATCGTGGAACAGGTCGTCCACAAGCCTGCGACGCCACTTGCATCGGGCGGCACGTCTAGTGCGATCCTCACCTCAAGGGTAGGGATGACCATGCCCTTATCACAAAACTGATTTCTAAGTAAAGAATGCCTGCTGCTGGCCTGGCTCTAGGGGATTGTTAGTCCCGGCATGTTAAACACCGCTCAAGGAGACCCCGCATGATGTCTTCACTATGTGCAATTTGCGCGTAGTTGTAGTCGCCCGGAAACATGTATCTCGGGTGCGTTTTCTTTTAACGTGTGTTTCTTAGTACACTTTATTTTTGTATGAAGAGTCCAAAGGCACACAAGGCAATGAAAATTTCGAAGAAAAGTTTGAAGATACATAAGGTAAGATCTCACCATGCTGCTGTGCACGAAACTGATAACATTATCACAGAGGGCACTAGGTAGTAAGTTCATAGCCTTCATATACGTGGACCGAGTCAGGTGACCCGTGGAAAGTAATCGCATGGAATTGGTAGGAAAAACCGAAAAATGATATTTAAGAGTGATGTGTTTGGGCGGTGCAATCCACGTTCCATTGCGAAGGTCGTTGGCAGAGGAAAGGAGTTGGCGGCTAAGGCTACCAACGAACGGTAGGCCAAAAGGGTTGACAAAGTGGCCAGGGACATAAATGTGATGGTTGCCATGCGGGTTCAGCTGTCGAACTAGGGTGGTGAACAGACGGAGTGCATGACACGTAGTGTGGTAGGCATGCGGCAAGAGAACTGCAGCTGCCAATTGCAGAGGCTGCATGCAGGGCAAATCGGCGGGGGCGTAAATTGGGAGGCTCGATGCGGGCCGTTGCAGGCAAAGACGGTGGCAGACAGGATTTCGCATTAAGAATCCATACCTGCGGCGACATGCGGAGTCAACAATAGGAGGACAGCGATGTCACCCCTGTCGTGAAGCGTGAAAAGTTTGGGACTACCGGTGTGCCGAGTATGAGCTTGTCCCGGTGCAACTCCACCAATCTTAGCTGTGAGGACTATGGGACTGCCTTGTCCCATGGGTGGGGCGATCCGGCGATCCGGTATGGGGCTGCCATGTCCCAAAAGCCCGGGATCCGGCGATCCGGCGGTGGGGCTGCCATGTCCCATGGGTGGGCTGTCGGCGATCGGCTATGGGGCTGCCATGTCCCATGGGCATCTGGTTGCTCCTTGCCTCCTTACCGGCGCACTTATCGTCACTCCGATTCGGGGCTGCATGCCGAATGGGGCCAAAGTTTGGCGATCCAGTATGAGTCCGCCACAAAGGGTCCCCTTGCAAGAACAAAATATCTTTGAGAGCATCTGCTCCTATAGAATCTCGCGATGTGTGCCGAGCCTCGAAAATTGCACAGTTGAGGGTCCTCCACCTTCCATGGTGTCGGAATCCTCCGAAAGATCAGTTGATTCTGATCTTGTCCCTGTAGGACTCGAATTGGGGCAAGTTTGTCCCAGTTGATCTCCCCGCAAGGAGTCGGATGAATCTTTGCCGGCGCTGAGATTTGAAAATGGAGACCAGCTGGTTGTTGTCTCCAAGGTGGCAGGTGGCGTGCCAAGCTCCTGTAAACCGCTTGCCAACTCCTCCTGTGCTTGCTGTTGATGTTGGAAAGAACGCCTTCTTCTGGCCTGTGCCCGCTCAGGAGTGGTTCGTTGATGAATGTCTCGTGTCCTCAAACGGTAGCGAGGACTGGCCTCATGTCCCTCGGGGTGCATCACCCATATGGCTAGCGCATGGAATTAGCGTGACACTCCCAAAGATGTAAAGGAACAACGGATCCCCTCTACACACTCCACTCCAATCAAGCCTGATGTGAGCACTCCTCCTAACAGTCCTGGCAAAGGGGACTGTACTGTCCCTACGCTAAGATTGTTTCAGTAGTCCCAGCGTTGGATTGGGACTGCCCAGCAGATCCGGCGGTGGGGCTGCCTCGACCTGCCAGTGGGCTGTCCCATGATCGAACGTGTAGGGACTGTCTCAAGCTATGTCCCCAAGCTGGGACTCTCCCAGCAGTCCCAATGTATGGGGCAGTCCCGAGTATGGGACAATCCCAGATCTTTAGAGATCAGCCCAAAACAACGCCTACAGGCCTGAATCACCAAGGACACCTACAGCTATCTCAGCTAGCATGCTCTTAGCCACGTCTACATGTATAAACACACAGCCATATGTAGCTAGATCTAGAAATTTTGGCTGAGCAAGCAATAGAAATGGGACAGACCCACAAATTTTGTCCCTAGCTGTTGGACATGACTGTAGCACGCCTAGGCTAGGAATCTTGGGTGCAAGATCTGCAACTGGAAATGGTCAGCAGGTACGTGAAGGACCACCTATCTCGGTTAGCTCAAAAAAATCCTAGCTGACCTGCGAATGCCTTGTGAATTGGGCCTGAAAAATACGTTGCTGATGCAATAATCGCCCACCAACGTCCTCAGCACCAGAATGGCGTCTCCTTGAGTGGAGGAGGCACCTCGAATGCCACCGCTCCGGATTGGAGAGGCAGATCTGCAAATACCCTGAAGATTGGGCCTGGAAGAGACGTTGCTGATGCTGTAATCGCCCACCAACGTCCTCAGCACCAGAATGGCGTCGCCCTGAGTGGAGGAGGCGCCTCAAATACCCCCGCTCTGGATTGAAGAGGCGCCCTTGAAAGATCAGTCTTTGAAATGAAGGGATCCGCTGCGCAATGGCAGGAATCACGAGATTTCTTGAAGATTTCTTGGCCAGCCCAGTTTGCGCTGGCTGGGAGCCTGTAAATCGAGCCTTGGCGCCTTGTAGGGAAGCACGCGCTGAGCAAAAAACACACAGATCTGATCGATCTTGGATTTCCAGATTGCAAGGGTTCACAAAGTGCTTTCCTCCCTAACCGTGGCGCGCTCCAAGCACGATTTCGAAGACTACCCTCTGTTCCTTGCCCCACGGTCCTCATTCTCGCGCTCGCCATCATCTCCACGCTCCGCCCAACTCGATTTCCAGCTGATGTTTGCGCCATGATGCGAAAGCAACCCTCACGCTTGGTGGTGCTCCTCCCATGTTGATCAGGTGCCTTGTTTGGGTTTGGGTCCAGTTTGGTTTCACACCTAAACTAAGTGGCTTTTTCTAGCCTACCTAGTTATCCGTTCATAACGGATCTATTTCCAATAACTAGTATTTAAAGGAAATGAATCCTTGGACTATGGGCCAATCAAAATAAAGGATATGTTTTCATGTCCTTGGTTAATGAAAATGCCTAACCAAACGTAGTATATAAAAGCAAGCATACATCGAGTTCACATTCTTTGCATGCGTGCCTTAGTTCTTGTATCTTGACGTTGTGGTCATTGCGGCGATCCGGCGATCCATTGTGGGGCCATGTCCCATGGGGGCGATCCCGGTCCCGGGTGTGGGGCGCCATGTCCCATGGGCGATCCCGGTATCCCGGGTGTGGGGCCATGTCCCATTTGGGGCGGTCCCCGTCCAGTGGATGCCATGTCCCATGTCTGGGACGGTCTTGGCAACCTCCTGACACCCCGTCGACACCGAGGCCAAAGCGCGCAAGTACAGCGGGCAGGAGGAAAGGAGGGAGCATAGAAGGCCGTGGAAGAGGAGGGAGAGTAAAGGGGAGCTCGCGCGTGGAAGGGGGAAGAGTGATGGAGGAGGACAGGAGTGCGGTGGTGGCGGGGAGCGGTGAGGGCGGAGGCGACGCGGCCGGAGGCGCCATGGTGGAGGGCACTCTGTCCATGCCCATGCCCATGCCCATGGCGATGGCGATGGCGATGGCGATGGCGATGGCGATGGCGATGGCGATGGCGATGGCGATGGCGATGGCGATGCGATGGCGATGGCGATAGCGATGGCGATGGCGATAGCGGCGGAAGTGGGTGGTGGGGCGCCATGGGGAGGGCATGCCCTACGCCATGGCGATGGCGGCGGCGATGGCGGCAGCGGGCGGCAGCGAAGGGGAGGATTGCAGGAGAGAAGGCGGGGAGGACACCGTGCTCTCCCCTTGGCGATGGCGGCGGCGGCGGCAAGGCGGCGGCGCAGGGGAGGGCGTGCCTCCTGGCGATGGCGACAAGCGGAGGGGAGGTCATGCGGCGGCCGGAGGCGCTGGGAGGCACCATGCCCTCCCATTGGCGATGGCGGCGGCGGCGGCGGCGGCGCCATGGGGAGGCGTGTGCCTCCCAGCTATGGAGGCGGCAGCGAAGGGGAGGATTGCGGCGAGAGAAGGCGGGGAGGACACCGTGCTCTCCCCTTGGCGATGGCATCGGCGGTGGTGGCGGCACCATGGGGAGGCGTGTGCCTCCCACAGCGATGGAGGCGGCGGAGGGAGGCGGCGGCGAAACAGCGGAGGGAGTGCACCGTGCCTCCCTTGGAGATGGCGGTGATGGCGGCGGTGAGTTGGCGGGGAGGCGGGCTCCTCCACCCTCAAGGCGGGGAGGGCATGGCCTCCCGGTGCCTCCCATCACTGCCCCCTCGCCACCTGCCACCTCCCACCTCCATCGCCCGAGGCAGGCATTGGCGGCGGGGGGACCCGTGTTAGTGGGCGCAGGGGAGGGCACCGTCCCTCCTCCTGGCGATGGGCGAGGCGACTGGGCGGAGGCTGGTGGGTTGCGTTCTTGCCACGCGCCCGAGGCCAAGCTCGTGCATGGCGGTGGCGGTTCATGCCGCCATGGAGCCGAGGCCGAGCTCGGGCATGGTGGCGAGGCGATGGCGCCCACCCAACCCGAGGCCGGCCGAAGGCGTGGCGATGGCGACAATTACGGCAGCGGCATGCATGGTGTGGATGGAGGCGACGCCGTGCAGGCGGCGGACGAAGAGCCAACGCCTGCAGTGCTGGCGGCAATCACGGTAGGGGAGTGGGATTGGTTTTTTGCTTTTTGTTAGGGGGGCCGAAGCACGCGCCGTAGGAAGGCCGCAATAGGAGATAGAGTTTGATGCAAGTTGTGCAACTTTGCGATGTGTGCAATGGACATCCTTTTTTTATGAATGGAATAGCTCCCCTTTGCTGTAAACTTCGGCTCGTTGCAGGGACCCTAAACATTCTTGGTGAGGTTGTTGGGTAGACGCTGGTGGTGGTGTGGCTAATTGCTGCAGATGCTGAAAGGTTCACATATAGCTGTGGCTGATGGCTGCTAATGCTGCAATATGTGGTGCTGCCCTCTGCAATCGTCAGCCTTCATGTTAGAGGACATTGAGGAGGTGCCTTCTCTGTATGAGCAGTTGCCTGCGAGTCTGGGCGAGGCAATGGCATCCATTCTTGCAGCCTGGGCGCGTCTTTAGTCGCTTATAGCCTGAACATTTCAGCAGCTTAATCTGAACGTTCATCTTAATCTACGGGAGCAGGCTGAAGAAGTGGCGTTGGTCACGGTATTCTTACTTAGCTGTTGCAGTGGGCCTTGAGCAGGACATTATGAGCAAGCACTGGTCTACTTCCGCCCCACCCCTGCTTCACCAATGTAGCGATCGATTTGTCTCTGGAGCCTACACTCCTGTCAACAAACTTGGCCCGCTCTAGATTTTTTTTATTTTTTAATTTGGTATTTTGAAAATAAATCAAAACAACCCCGGGGGAGAAATCTTCAGCAAGGGTTTATCTAGGGCCCGCTCTAGATGTCCGTCTTGTTGTGAGGCCTGTATTCCTTGGCTGCACATCTCACGTGATTGTGTCATCATTCATGGGCATTAGAGTCTCTGCTGGTATGAGCTCGACATTTGTTGATGTCTTGAGCTAGGGAGCAATTCGAGCTCGCACAACAATGTAGGTAGCTGGTTTCTTTGGGCTGCAGTTGTGAGCATTTCAATCGGTTTGGCATGTTTCTTTGAGCTATCATTTCATTATGTTAAGGTTGCTCCTACTTCATAGTGCCCCGCTAAGTCTACTTGTTAGCATTACATGTAATGCAAGGAACACCTTGTACAAGGTGTTTCTTGCAACCTGCTGTGATCTGGCCGAGGTTGCTGCACTGAATTACACCTTAAAGGTTATTGTTGTATTCATCAATTCAGAGATGGGGCTGCTGCTTTTCACATGTATCCAACAGATGAGTTGCAGGGCAACATGTTGTTGTGAAGGTGGAAACCACTTGAAAAGCTACTATCGAAGAGAACTCTTTGCATACTCCTGATCAAAAGTTTCTCAAGACCATGCACCACTCTTGTAAGAAATGAAGCCATGCACCAGTCATGCATTGACCAATCACGCATCAGCGCTATCAAAGACCGTGCATCACTCTCCAATCCATTGTCATGCATCAGTTTGGCGTGATCCTTTGAGCTACCATTTCTGTCTCTTCTTCTCTTGATCACAGCATTCACGAGCTCGCTGATTGGTGCAGATGGCGGAAGCCCAAGTCGTGTTGTACCTAAGGGTGTAGTTTGGGATCGGCTGATGGCTAGCTGTAGTAAACTGGTGGGATTGCAAGGTCTCTATGTATAGCAGACTCGATAGTATGGAAGGGCTGGAATCATGGTGTTGTTCAAGGACTTGGGCATGATGTGGGGATTGAAGTTGTTTGGACGATGTTTAGTGCACCCAAATGTATTGAGAGGTATGCCAGTTGCTGTGAAGGCCCTGCCTCTAAAGCTCTGAAGGCGGCTTCCATGTTCCTGCACCATCCCCTCTTCCTGTTTCGAGCAGGATCGTGCTTCTTTCTATTTCGAGTAGGATCGTGCTTAATCCTGTTTCGAGCAGAATCGTGCTTCTTCCTGTTTCGAGCAGGATCGTGCTTCTTCCTCTTTCGAGCAGAATCATGCTTCTTCCTGTTTCGAGCAGGATCGTGCTTCTTCCTGTTTCGAGCATCGCGGGTTCCCCAACAAAAACACGATTCCAATGTCCCTAGCTGAGAAGATGCGGATACGACCGCGGGCATGTGCAGGGTTTGCAAACCATGGCAGTGCCGGCGCTCGTGGCCGTCATTGCTTGGAAGACAATGGCTACGGCCCGAGGTAGGGTTTGGCAACCAGATGGGGTGGCCGGTGCTGCGGCCGGCTTCGGGTTTGGCGGCCATGGGATAGCATCGAAGAAAACATAATCGCAGAAGGTAGAGCGGAGGAACTCTGAAAACATAGTGTCTCGGCTCTTTATTTTCAAGTTGCAAGGATTGAAACATTTTCAAGCACACACAGAGAATGAGTGTGTGTCCCCTTTGATGTTTGGCCGCTCTTGGTTAGGGCCCCAAAGCGGACATTTCAGCATGTGCTATGAGGGTGAAGCGCCGTACAGGAATCAATGGACTATTCTTCAAGATGCCTACGCGTAGTAGGGGTTTCACGCGAAAAAAAATGCCCCATCCCCTCTGTCCTCTTTGGTATGCCATAAATAGTATAGAGGAGATTTGATGTTTTTTTATCTCCCCATCCAAGCATCGCGTTTTATGATTTATGCCTAGCTTTAAGGGAAAGGAAAGGTTTTTGTAACAACATGATATTTATTTTATATTTTTATTAAAAATAATTCAAATTTCATAGAAGACAGAGAATTTTGCAAAGCCTAAAACCACTCAGTTCTTTTGGGGTTCAGTACTCATGGGGCAAGCGAAAAAAAAAATGGTGCAAGCGAGCGTTTACACAAAAAATAATGAACCTATGCCTCAACCTCCGAAAGCTTTCCACAAAGCTTTCCACAAGGCTTTCCCCTCTCAATAAAAGAGAGCTGGGCTTGTTGCTTAGCAGGACAGGGCCACATGGAGATTTGATGCCTATGAGAGTATACACATGCAAGTAATTTTGCGGAAAAGTCTAACTATCATGTTCACCCAGCAGATTTCTTCTGCTCCTTTTGAGACTTGGGGATTTCCTTCGTGAACATCCGAGGAGCAATGGCCATGGACATTAACTCCTGGAACAAGAGTTTACATGCGTAAGGAATATGAACCTGTACAATGTCAGTCTTGTTCTTGCAGCCCCTGCATTCGTATGAGTTCTTCTTCAAGTTTGCAATGGCAATCAGACCGCAGTGCTCACACACGTGAACTCTGTATGCATCACTTTGATCAAAAAGCCTCTCCTTCAAGAAGTGAGCGGCTCCATGGGCAATCATACAGTCACGTTCCATCTCCCCAAATCGCAGACCTCCATCCCGAGACCGACCTTCAGCAGGTTGCCGGGTGAGAATTTGCACTGGGCCTCGTCCTCGAGAGTGGATCTTGTCATCCACCATATGTTTCAGTCTCTGGTAATATGTCGGGCCTATGAAGATCATGGCAGCAAGTGGACGACCTGTATGTCCATTATACATCCGCTCAAAACCTCTCATTTGGTATCCACACTTGTGGAGTGCTTTACTGATGTTATCCACTGTAACATCGGTAAAAGGAGTGGCATCACCTTCTTTTCCCATGTGAGCTGCCACCTTTCCCATGATACACTCGATCAGCTGGCCAATTGTCATACGAGAGGGAATAGCATGCGGATTGACAATGATGTCAGGGGTGATGCCTTCACAAGTCCAGGGCATATCCTCCTGGGTGTAAGTCATCCCCACTGTACCCTTCTGCCCATGCCTACTGCTGAACTTGTCTCCAATCTGCGGCACGCGAATGGAACGGACCCTGACTTTCACAAACCTGAGCCCATCAGCATTTGTTGTCAGCAGGACCTGGTCAATCATCCCACTCTCACTGTGGCGGAGACACGTGCTTTGGTCCCGTTTTGAGTATTTCTGAGCCTGACCACTTTGGTCTTCACCTTGCAGGGGGGAGGTTTTTCCTATGATGACATCTTCACCAGAAACCCTTGTTCCTGGAGGGGCCAGACCATCAAGATCCAGCTTGTCATAGGAGCCATGACGCATCCCTGTCGTATTCTCTCTGTTTGGCCTCTCAAACTCCTCCTTCACCAAAGTCCCTTGCTTCTTCTCCTCATCTCTGTAAGAACGGTAGAAGATGGACCGGAAGAAGCCACGGTCGATGGAAGACTGATTCATGATAACAGAATCCTCCTGATTGTACCCAGAGTAGCAGGCGATGGCCACAATAGCATTGATGCCTGCAGGGAGCTGCCTAAAATGCAGGTGCTCCATGGCCCGGGTGGTTACAAGTGGCTTCTGTGGGTAGTACAACACATATGCCAGGGTGTCCATGCGCAGCTGATAATTGGTGACGTATATCCCCATAGCTTGCTTTCCCATGGCAGACTGATAGGTGTTCCTCGGACTCTGATTGTGGTCAGGAAACGGAATAATGGACCCACAGACTCCCAGAATCATGGACGGGTGAATTTCACAGTGTGTGTACGTATCTGAGTAAGCCTCATCTGGCACATTTCTTGCATTCACAAGATCTGCAATAGTCATGGAAATCATAGTAGTTTCCTCTTCTTCAGTGTCCACATACTCAATGAACCCCTTATCCACAAGGACATTCCAACCACCAGCTGTATTCTCCCTCTGCTGCAAGGCACGAATATCTGACTTCTTTATGAGGAGCCTCTGCTTGTCGACAATAAACAATGGGCGACTGCAGCGCCCATAATCTGTGTACAGCCGCAGTTCCCTAAGTCGAATATCACGCACCACTCCTACCTCAGGGTTGACATCAACCTGTCGCCTCAAGGAGCGGAGAGTCCTAACAAGCAAATCAGGATCACGATGGATGCCCACCCAGGAACCATTTACAAAAACTTTGGTGGAGCTGGGAATCACGGCTGGCGATATCTCCTCAAAACCCTCTGTGCTCCACTCGTCCAAAAACTCCAAAATGGGGTTGGCCACAGAACCTACAGTGATGTAGGCCATGAGAGCCAGATTCTTCACCAAACCACAAGCCTGGCCCTCCGGAGTTTCAGCAGGGCACATCATTCCCCAGTGGGAGTTATGCAGCTGCCTCGGCTTTGCTAGCTTCCCTTCACGACCAATCGGGGAATTCAACCTCCGCAGATGGGAGAGAGTAGAAGCATACGTCAGCCTATTCAACACCTGCGACACTCCAGCTCTCACACCTGCAGTGTTAGCCTGACCCCAGTTCCCCGTTGCCAGCGAATACTTGAGACCACTAGTGATAGTTTTAGCTTTCACTGCATATGCCAGATTGATATCCTTCCCACTGTCAACACACTTCTGCAGATAGCTGCGCACATCCTTGGTCAGTTTCCGAAACAACATCCGAAATAGCCCTCCCAACAGGGGCCCGGCAAGATCCAGGCGCTTATTACCATAATGATCCCTGTCATCCTCTGCACGACGGCCTAGGGCACACAGTAGCAGCCTGTGAATAATGTACCCGAAAAAATAGGCCTTCTTGGTCTCAAAAAACTCCCCCACACCCACATGAGGCAGCATCTCCTTTTGCAAAATCTCCTTGGCATACTTGATACGCTTCTCCTTGGTCACTCCCACCGTGGACCCCCTCTTCCCGATGTAATCCAGAGCCACCTGCTGATTCTGAATGACAAAAGCCTCCTCCAAAGAAGGCCGCAACAGCTCCATCATGGCAATATCGTTGAAGTCATAGCATATGTGCTCCAAAATATCCTTATCAGCCACGAACCCCAAAGCCCTGAAAACAACGATAATAGGAATTTCGGTTCGAATGTAGGGCAGCGTGGCGCGAATGTACTGCCCCGAGGACCCCCCCTTGGCCCCCGCTCTGGACAGCATCCGCACGAACATACTACTGGCCGGCCGGTTCTGATTCTCAGCCATAGACCGCACCTCGGCAACGAAAGCGTACTTGTTCGGCTGCCGCTTCTTAAACACATACACATGGTTTGTGCTCATCTTCTCCTGCGCGATCAAAACCTTCTCACTCCCGTTGATAATGAAGTACCCGCCCTGGTCATAAGGACACTCTCCCAGCTCCGTCAGGTCCTTGTCCGAATTCCCATGCAAAGTGCAATTCCGCGACCTCAGCATGATGGGAACCTTGCCGATGTACACCTTGGGGAGCTCCTCCTGCTCCACCTCCTCCTCCCCGTCGTCCCCCTTCCTGATCACCTTCTTCACCACGTCCATGTACAGGGGCGCGGAGTAGGTCAGGTTCCGCAGCCGAGCTGCCTTAGGGAAGAGCGTGGCCGTCTCGCCGTCCGACTCCGTCATCATCGGCCTGCTCAGGTAGATCTGCCCGAAGTTGATCTTGTACAGCGTCTCCGCATCCGCCTCCGCATTCCTCCCCGGATTGTGCTGCGACTCGGACCGGATTTCGATGTCCGCCGACTCGTCCACGATCTCCTGCATCGTGTTCAGGATGAATTCGTCGAAGGAATCCAGCTGCTGCCTCACCAGCCCCTTCTCCTCGAAGAAGGCGCTGATCACAGCCCACGCATCTTCCTGAGTTATCTCCTCGCTTTCCTCCTCATCGTCTTCGTCCATCTCCACTTCCCCTCCCTCTCCTTCGTACTCATCCTCCTCCTCCCCCCCATACATCTTTCCTTTCCTTTTGTTCCCTTCCACTCTCAGCTAGACGTTCTTGTCGGCGAGTGCCGCAAGTAAGGGGGACTGTCACCCCCTCGCGTATTTATATAGACGGCGTTCGGTGATGAAAACCTAACTTCGTGGACCTGCCTTGAAGAAACGGTCGCTCACCGAGATCCTGCTTCGAAACTTCAAAGCCAAGTCACTCACATCCTAAAACATCCATATCAAGGCATAAAATTCGGTAATCGAGACCAAGGCCCAGATTCTCCGATTGAGACGTTCGGGATAGCTTTTCGAGTCACTTAAACCTACATCCATATATAGGCATAAAATTGGGTAGCCGAGGATGACCAAAGCGACAGCTACATCCTAAAACATATGGCCATATATAGGCATAAAATTGGGTAAGCGAGAATGACCAAAGAGACACTCTCAACAACAAGGATTCTTTAATTGAGACGTTCGAGGATAGCTTTCCAAGAGAGTGTAGAAATTTGAGACCAAGACCTAGATGAGACTCCATTTGATACGTTCGAGGATAGCTTTTCAAGAAAATAAGGCGTTTGTATGATGTTTTTAATTAAATAATATTTTGTATTTAATATATATTTTTAGTTTTATAAAATATTTAAAGTTTTATAGAAACTTTTGGTGTATCCTACTTGTGAAACTTATGATGTGGATGCAAGTCAACCATCTGTTAATATGTCTTCAACCACCAGAATGATATGTAAGTCATCATGTCATCCTCGATATGGTTATAACATCATATATGAGTATTTTTCATCTTCAAAACTACGATGCTATCCATGTGTAATAAACACTTTTAACTCTAGTATCTTGGCGGTGGCGCTAGCTTACGAGGAGACCATCGCTGCTCTTCGCGCCCTTCATCCGGCAGCTTTAGCGAGGCGGGAGACTCCTCTTCGAATTTCTCAGGTTTTGGTCGAATTTCTCAGGTTTTGGGTGCTAGCAGGTTACTAGTAGGCTATGGAGAAGCCCACCCTTGAGGTGCGCCCTTTCGCCATGGGGGAGGTGCTCTAGCAGCTTATTAATCGCAACATTGTCATCCAGCTACAGGAGCAATTCCAGGCCCATCTTAGCCCCCACCAATTCGAGATTGCTACCCAGGGGGGCTGCGAGTTGGTGGTTTTTGGGGTTGAGGCAGTTCTTGAGTCTCATCCGGATAGAGTTGCTTTACAAGTCGACGTTCAGAATGCCTTTGACACTATCTCCAGGGCGACTATCTTCGACAAGCTCAAGGACGCAGGCGGGCTACTGGCAAGCCTTATTCCTTTTGTCCACTCATTCTATGGGTCTCACTCTAATCTCTATTATCAAAATTGGCTCTCAGTGGAGGAGGTTTTTGTACACAACTTGACGATGGGCATGAGGCAAGGGGACCCTATGGGGGGTGCCCTCTTCGCTGTGGTGCACTTTAGGGCTCTGTCATTAACTGCCTCTTCGGTTTAGGAATACTTGGATCCGTCACTGGCTAACAATACCAATATCCCTGGGCCAGGAGACAAGGCTAAGGATGCTTTTGAACTCTTCTCCTCGAAGCTCTCTCACCTAGGCCTCAAAGTCAAGATCTTAAAGTACAGGATTTGGTCCCCCGCAGGTACTTGGGCCCCTCTTCATTATCCAGAGGGGGATATTACTTCTCCGCAGGGACTTCGTATTTTCGGCATCCTGGTGGGGGCCCGGCCTTCATACAAGAATATGTACATGGACATGGCTTTGAAGGAGAATTTGGCTCAAACTAGGGATCTTTCTCAATTGGGGGACCCGCCAATGGTGTTCAATATCCTTTCTTCATACTTTGCGCGTCGGTCGGGGTGCCTTATGTGGACGGTACCTCCATCCTCAGCTTTTGTGTCTAGCTTTAGGGGCTCTAACAAACAGGTTATGCATGTGTTGGGCGACAGTATCGGTCCGGGCACCTTCGATTGCGCTGCCGAGAATCTAGCTCAAGGCGGCAACCATCCTTACCTATTGCTTTCGGGGGCACCGGTCTGCTAGGCACAGCGGCTTCTGCGTTGGTGGCCTTTCTAAGGAGCTGAGCTCTCTCTGCCCGCATCCTAGCCTCTCGTTTCTTAGTCAAGGATTCTTGCATCTTGGAGCCTTTGTCACGGGTGTTGAGGAGGAGCTTTCCCCCTGCAAGTGTCCTTAAGATTGGCTTGGGGATTTTTACCCTCCGAGGCTAGGGTAGCTATGCCTCATTTTTCCTCCATCCCCACGGTTGGGTCGTGTGGGCTTTAAGCATCCCTCCTTAAGAAGCAATATGGGCAGGCGCAGCTATCCCTTCTCGGGGATTCCTCCACTCCCCAGCCCACTCGAGCTCGCCTCCATTCTTCCTCAGGGTAAGTTCTTGGCTGGCCCGACCTTGCATTCGGGCTTTTCGACCTTTCGTTCGTACTTGTTTGGATATGTTTTGACTAATCACCGACCATCAACCCTTGCATTAGTTGATGACGAATGCCAAGCTTACAAGAAAGCTGGTGAGGTGGGCTCTCATTCTCTAAGAATATGACTTTGTCATGAAACACTAGGCAGGTAGAGCACTCTTGGTCAAGGAATCCTCTACCTCGTAGTAAGCCCCCCTCTTTTTCTACCGTGATGAGGTTCCGCCTCGGCTTGGTCCAACCCCCAGCATACTCTCTCTCAACTTGCAGTTGTGGGGCACCCCTCAACGACTCTGGAACCCACATGGCTCGCTGTCCCGCTGCTGGGCAGTACAATGCTATGCACGACGCCGTCGCGACGTCATGTTCTCGGTGGCTAAGGAGATCGGGTTCTTTCCCTAAAGGAAGCGCCCATATACCCTGCTCAGCGTTGTTTCTCTCAAGGCTGATCTGTTTTTGATCTAAGGGAACCAAGTTTCTATTGCAGATATGGTTGTAATGGACCCTACCCAGAACATCGTATGCGAGCATGTTATCCTCAACCCGCCGGGTTGGGCGGCGAAGGGATGCGCGGCAGCCAAGGTCTACAAGTACTCTCCCATGCAGGTTAGCCACACCTTCATCCCCCTTACCATCGAGACTCAGGGGTTGTGGGCAAGGATTTCTCCGGTTCATTAAGGCCTGTGCCATAGCTTTACCACAACCTCAAGAATAGGGTTGGTCTCCCCGTTTTGTTATTGTGGCTTTCTTTAGGCAACGGGTGTCCATCGCCTTGTAGAGGGCACTAGCCAACGCGAAGTATAGGTGGCAGCGAGTACAGGGGATGCGACATCTTTGGCACCAATGGTAGGTAGGCCCTTATATATTCCGAACCACGACATTCTCGGAGCGGTAGGTAGTTTTGGGTGATCGCGGAGGATAGTTCCCCTGGGCCCGGTGCCCAAATGTGGGTTGTTCCCCTTTTTCTCACGCCCGGTAGATGGAATTTCCCATCTCTTTTCTTCAGTAAAGTCTTCACGTTCCAGAAGCTTTTCACTTCCTATATGATGTTTTGTTTGGTCTAGTGGACTATAATGGACTTCTTTTTCTTCTTCTTTTTCTTCTAGCAGTGGGGACCACTTTGGAATCCCTTGTATAGATTAGATTAGAAGGAAGAAATGTACTAATGTATATGCATGTTGTTTGTATATGTATATGACTGTTATAGGGAGATAATTGTACTTACAGAAATGGTGGGACGAACCTGGGGTTGAGGCTTGGTGAGAGAGAAGGAGCAAGGTGGTATTTTCTAGGGCTGGGATTGTTAGAGCCTGTTGCTAACTGCTGATGCGAAGGAGGAGGGAAGGAAGGAAGGAAGAGGAGACACGAGGAGGAGGGCGCGGGAGACCGAAAGCAGGCAGGCGACATGGTGGATCCTGTGGCCGTGTCGGAGGAAGCGCTGCTGAAGGAGTTTTTCGCGGAGGTGAGCGAGGTGGAGCGGGACAACGAGGTGGTGCGGGTGCTGTCTTGTTTCAAGCTGAATCCGTTCGAGCACCTGAATCTGCGGTATGAGGCGACGCCGGAGGAAGTGAGGAGGCAGTACCGGAAGCTGTCGCTGCTGATCCACCCGGACAAATGCAAGCATCCGCAGGCGAAGGAGGCGTTCGGGGCGCTGGCCAAGGCGCAACAGCTGCTGCTGGATCCGCAGGAGCGGGAGTACGTGGTGGCGCAGATTTGCCTGGCTAGGGACGAGCTGAGAGCGGAGAGGAAGAAGCAGCTGAAGCGGGACACGGCGTCCAAGATCAGGTCCATGGTGGACGAGGGCAAATCCGAGGCGCAGTATGAGGAGTCGGAGGAGTGGAAGCAGAGGTTGAAGCAGCGGGTGAGGGATATACTGACGGAGCAGGAGTGGCGGCGGCGGAAGATGCAGATGCGGATATCGGAGGAGGAAGGGAGGTTGAAGAAAGAGGAGGAGGAGACGAGGGAGATGTGGAAGAGGAAGCGGGAGGATCAAGAAAAGTGGGAGGAGACTAGGGAAAATAGAGTGACGAGTTGGAGGGATTTCATGAAGGGAGGCAAGAAGGTGAAGACGAGGGAGCTCCGGCCGCCTAAGCTTAAGACGGAGGATCCTAATAAGTCGTATGTGCAACGGCCTGTGAAGAAGGGATGAGTTCGGGAAGGTTTGGAGGAGGATCCCTGCACGGTGGTGTGGAGCCGTTGTGTGGATAGAGAGAGTCTCTGTCCCTCGAGAGTTCCAGGCAGGGTGTTCCCCTTGATGTTTGCTTCTGTGCTATCACGCAGACAACGACTAATCAGGTTGCCCCGGATTTCTTTCCTCGTATATTTGCGCAGGAAGGGGATGCGCTACCATATTAGCTTTCTGGCAGCCTTGAAAAGTAAATTCCTTCCCTGCGGGCGACGAGGTTAGCCGATTCCTTCTTCTTAGGTCCTGGCTTTGGCTGACCTATGTATGCTATTCCCATCACTGCAGCAATGGGAATAGTACCTGCATCAAACTGACGACGGCTGTGTGCCTGATGCTGTAATCGGGCTCTGCTCGTGTGACGGGAAGTGCTTTCCGACATCGAGGTTCCATGCAAGATTTCCTGCAGCTGTCGGGAACGAATATCAGTGTGGATATATTAGCAAAAGTCTTTCTCGAGCTGAACTCTGGCTGCTTAAAAGCATGGGTGTCGAACAGCAAATCAGTAGGGACAGCCGTTGCGGTTCAGATGTCATTTGAGTTATTCTTCTCGCGAAAAGGCGGGTAACCAGCACGTCTTGACTGCCCTGCAGAGCGCGTGAATCTGACTTTTGAATCATGCGGGAGATTGATGGTCAGATTGTGAGGTCATTGGAGGTGGAAATCAAGGACCTCATGCTGCAGGTCGAATGGGAAATGCAAATGTTTCTTGTTGGTGACGCAGAAGGAATTAGGGTGTAGGCATGAGAAGGAGACCAAATTTGGATCTCAGATGCTCTTTGGTACTACAAATTAGGTCACACGTTATGTGTAATGTCTGGATATTCATGGGCCAATATTGTGTGTCATGGGTGGATCACTGCACGCAGCTGGGCTTGTAAGTTGTGGGCCACGCCCTTCTGTTACTGCACTGTGGGGACCTGGTAGACTTTGTCACATCAAATTCGGTTGTACAGACAGGAAAATCCAAGGGCGGACATCCTGCCTATCCCTTGTTCTCAGTTGGAGAAATTTTCAACGATGTTAGAATCAAATTACTGAGTGTGTGCTGTGTCTCAATCCTCGGTTCACCCCCTGGCTACGCGTGGAGCATGGCACCGACAGCTTGCTCGCAGAAGCCCTCGCGTTGAATCAAAGGTATCGCTGCGGCAACACTGGATGCCAGGTTGTGAGCATGCCCACCACTAGCAAATATTTAGCCATCAACTAAGACAGCATTCCAAAGGTTAGGGGACCGTGCTTTTCATTTGTTCATACTAAAGTGATCTCGGTATATGCAATTCTTATCGATCTACATATAAGATTTGAAATATAGCACTAAATTGATAATAAACTCTAATAAGATAACATAGAGACTTTATAAATTTGCAAAAATGGGAAGTCTTATCTCTTTTGATATATATATATTATAAATATAATTATATTATATCTCCTGCAAAAATCATAATTAAAGAATCACGGTGGGAATATAGATCTACAAAAATTAGGATCCCCATCAAAGCTATATTCTATAAGACAGTCTGGGACTTGTGCAATAGCATACCGAGCAAATGGACAAGTTGTTCCAAGGTGGACTGTCAAAAATTCTAGACAGGCTTTACATTCTAGTTCGCTCTTCATTGTATAACCCAAGAAGCAATTAGCTATGCTCCAAAGTTGATCTTCTACAACTCTATTTCTGTAAATATGTGGAAGCCCTAATGGAAATTTTGGATATGCGTTCGAGACAAGAATTTGAAGATGAGGTTGGATGAAAGCTTCCATAATTCCCGGTGGCCAAAATGAAGATCCACAATTAGATTGAACTGGAGCAAGTCGTGGCTGAATAGCTCTCTCACCTTGTACGATTGTAATAAGAAGCAAACTGAGCAATGGAAATATACGATTCACTACATCATCGTGTTCCATGGTCATTGTCCTCTCCCATTTTACTTCTCATACGACTACCTTATGCGTGTTTATACTACTTGAGTCATTAAATATTAAGATATATGTACCTATGCATTCATTATTCTAAAATGATTAAAAAATCCTTTAAAATAGTAACTATTCTATTTTTCCTTGACTTTATCATTTTTTCACTTATATATTATTGTAGCAAGCTGCATCTTCAGAATATACATAAGAATCTCACCTTTTTTGTTTTTGAAATATGCTATTCTATGGCATAAGGTCTCTTTATTTAGCCAACTTGTCTTTAATAACATACAAAACACATGGGGATTTTTAATTCTATATTTATAATTATGTAGTATATATTTTATAAAAATATTACATTAAATATTTTGTTCATACTATTACTTTTCCTTCCTAATTCATGCATTGTAGGGATGCAATGCCAGTTACTTAGGAAAGCCTGAAAAATAATCTATATCCTAAAAGTCTATATGTAAGTTGAAATCACTAAGACGAAGTATGATATGAAGAATGATGATTGCTTTGGCCATTAGGTAATGTATGTGAAATTTTTTTTGTTCTTCAAGGGAGAAGGATCATATGTATATAAAGTTTCTATTGAATATGAATGTGTGAGCCTGTAGGACAACCGTAAGCCTGTAGCTATATAGGTGTGGCTTATGGAATACCGATCTGGTCATACGGGAGTGTGTGTGTGACTTTCTTTTTTTTCGGTGTACGCTACGAGAATATGCCACAGCATCTTTTAGATACTCACGTATTATACTCGTATAATACGTACCACATCAGCTTCACGGGGTTCGTACGCGGGGAAAAAACATTCTATCACACGTTCATCGGCCTGGTGTTCCGATGGTGTCATGCAGATCTTTTCTTGTTAAGGGTTTTAGGGTTTCCATCTAATCAGCACACATACATGTGAAACAGGCGGGCAACACATACATACACGAATTTTTGTTTGCAAGTATGGCCCGCGTTGGCCGAGAAACTGAATGCAAATCCTCCGCTTAGACATGTTGCTTTCACTGTATGTGCAGGAAGGATAGGATGTAGGAGCAGTCCCTTTCATCGCTATGTGCACCCGTAGGGCGAAAGTAGCAGGAAACATGCAACGCCAACTGCAGCCTTTGCACGCAAGGGCAACGCACTGCTACCGCAAGCAGACGATGACTGCAGCGCAAACGCCATTGCATACCGTAAGCGCAGCGCTAACGCAACCGCTGGCAACCCTAACAAACTGTGGATGCCGCGGTCGTGGACATGGGTTGTTGCATGCCGCAATGGTGCGGCAACGCAAATGACCTCAACGCAACCCTAACCCCAAAAGAAGAAAAGTTTCTATGTGTCGTAGAATCATTTTGTGTATCATCAGATAGGTTGACCACATTTTGTGTATCATCAGATAGGTCGACCACATCGGGACACCGGGGGCCCGCAGCCCCAACCGATGTGGTCATGACATGCCGAAATAGTTCCGCGTATACGGCAAGACTATTTCTTTCTGTCCATAACCCTAAAAAAATGTAGATGCCGCGTGACCAGATCGGTATTCCATAGTGCCTGTCATACGTGTAACACTAGAGGTGACCAAGTTCAAGAAGTTTTATTCATAGCGTCTGGTATTGATAGCGTCTGGCGCTAATTGAACTCGCACGAGGGAGTTCCGCGCGCCCATTCCCAGGCGCTGATTGAACTCGCACGAGGGAGTCCCGTGCGCCCATTCCCAGGGACGACTTACAATAGGATGAAATGAAGAATGTTTGGTTCAGGCGTGACCCTATCTACTAGGTAGCTCGTCTCGAGATAACGGTCCACGGAAGCGTACATGAACGTTACCGCTCCCCCGTTGCAGTGCGACCGTGCAACGCATTACCCAGATAGCGTGACGTTCACTCATCAGAATCTGGCAGGTGATTCACGCGGGGCCTTGGCTCACCGCCGTTCGTGGTAGAAGATTGGAGACTGTCTGAAGACACATATAATAAGTGCTGTTTGCTTTGTAATCAGGTCTGTATCATAAGTGGAGACCATGAAGGACTCAACTCTCCCTGCACAGCAAGGCATTGCATGTATGATTCAAGGAAAAGGCAGGAAGGTACAAGCAGACCTGTTTGTGGAGATGCAAAGTTAACAGTCAGGGAGCACAAGGAACTTCACGCTTTCTAGCTCTTGGAATCCAAGGGCAAAAAGCTGACTGACCCCCACCAACCAGACATGGAAAGGTTGCTACAACGTCCGCATATCCTACAAAATCAAGAGGACTGTGGCCTCGCCAGCACCTGGTTACATACCTCAAAGACCTTCACCAGACATATGGAGATTGGAATCATATAAGCTTTTGGCTGGGAGTTGTAGCTCACTGCAGAAAGAGTTGGAAGAGTCGACGAAGGCACTGCAAGGCTGCTCACAGTACCAAACCATACAAAGGGCATCATCACAGCAGGATAAATTAGAAGGCCAGACTTCAAGGGTATCAACAAATGCATCCAACACGAAGATAATATCAATCCGTACAAGAGGCTCAAAGACAATTGGTTGTTGGGGAATACGAAGCTGCTGAGTTGCATGGTTGGAAGCCTGGTACGTCCAGTAGCTCCACATGTGCACTTAAATGCCACTGGCGCAGAAACTTCTCCGTCCAGAGTCGGATTAGCCATGCGCCCATTTCTAAGCCGGCTTCTTCAGGTTCTCCTTTTTGGCTTCTGCTTTCCCTTTTCACTCCGAGCTGGTGCCCACGCTGCCAAGGCCCAGACAGCTTTGTCCTTCCAGCCCTGAAGAAGCCATCCATCGTCCCGGCCGATGGTGAAATTTTTGTTGAAGCCCTGCGACTTTTCAGCTGTGCTGTTGAACCAGTTCTCCTGTAACGGGAGTTGCTGAAAACCCGTATTCACAAGCAGACGGTGCCACTGATAGTAACTGGTAGATCTTTCCCTCCTATCCAGCCCCTCACACGCCAGGATGTTGAGAATGATGCGGCTCGAGATCTCAGACTCCAGGTATTGTCTCTCCTTTGGATGGTTAGGCAATGTAGATTCATAGATTTCATACACACAACTCATCCATCCAACAAGGGCAGGGATCCTGATCACCAAGAAAGGGGAGTTTAAAGCTGCATTCACGAATCCTGTCACGAAAACTACGGGGGTTCATGCTGCAAATGTTTTCCAGCACAATCCTTCTGGGATTGGAAGGTAGCACACTCTCATACATCAGATGTCGGAGCCGGTACAAGGTGCACACAGCAAGAGCTTGATCTTTCCTCAGCCCCATTGTTTGCACCTGGGCATCTTCCCACTTGCCTGCGATGCTTTGGAAATCAAAGCAAATTCCTAGGCGTTCTGCAAACCTCTTGAGCTTGCCCCCAGTTTCCACCAGCCATTCATCAGGCACCAGACCAAGCTGAGGGTACTCAATGCCAGTCAGTCGTAGCTGCGGAGGACCTCCAGACCGGTTCGCCAGGGCCTCCATGAAGCTAAGCCATTGACGTCCATTCAGGATACCAAAGCTGATGACGTGCACCCGGTCTGCTCCTTCAAATGCATCCAGAAGCACCGCGTTGGTGAACTGGTATGCCATTGGGTACGTAGGGGAAACCGAAAGAGCTTTCTGGGCTCTCTGGGTATGATATCCGTCAGGACGATTTTTGAACGATGCAGAGTACAAATCGGCACCTGTGCCATGGAGCTTGGCCACCAATCCTAGTGGCATTGGGAACATCAGCTGCAAGCACAGCCCATGCACATTTCAGCAGCATGTCTGTAACCTCACTCACACGTAGGTCATTCTGAGGAGTACCACCAGGCAGCGTTGAAGCATCCAACTGCAGGTAAGTGACGACATGTTCTGTAGCATGCATGCTCTGGCACCAGCACTCTGCTCGTCAGGGGTGTCCACGAACCAGATCCAGAAACATTCAAGCGGACGGCCACCTTGTGAATTATATATTCAAGCTCACTACGCTGTGCCTGGTGGACAATCACGTGAGAAAGATGTACCTCGGCATCTTGGTCCTCTACAGACTCTTCCCATGTGCCATTCGGAATATCACCTGCAACCACTCCCCTAGCACAATCCAGCAGCATCCTCATCTCCTCACCTGAACGTGCAAGCAAGCCTCTGCGGATCTGCATCATAGAAGTATGAACCAGAGACCACCACCTGGTCCATAACATTAGGCTTGTCCAACAATTTCCAGTCTGCATGTTCGGAGGGCTGTGCACATCTCCATGCTGCCATGGCATGAAGAGCTCTCTGCTTCCAGCACTGCAAAAGCCATCCACGCTCCTGACGAACATTGAACTCTTTGTGATAGTCTTCCAACATTTCAAGTACACCATTGAACCAGTTCTCCTGCAATGCAAGTACACCATTGCTGAAAACCAGCATTCACAAGCAGATGTTCCCACTCACCATGGGTCACAGCTCGTTCCCGCCTATCCAACCCCTCACAGGCAAGAATGTTCAGGATACCACGGCCAGGAATTTCCTGCTGCAAATATAGTCTCTCTTCTGGATAGTCAGCCAAAGTGTATTCATACAAATTAAGATGGTGACTCATGTAGTCGACAAGGTTAGGAATCCTGGCCAACAAAGAATGCATATTTACTGCCATGGACACCACCACTGTGACAAAAACTGTGGGGTTCATGCTGCAAATCCTCTGAAGCACAATCTTCCTTGGGTTAGTCGGCATCACATTGTCGTCCAGCAGATGTCGAAGCCGGTATACAGAGCACACAGCAAGCACTTCATCCTCCCGAAGACCTATATCACAAACCTGCACATCTTCCCACTTCTTTGAAATGCCTTGAAACTCAAACGGAATGCCCAAACTTGTTGCAAACTTCTTCAGCCTGGCCCCAGTTGCCATGAGCTTTTCACCTTTTCTTGTGCTCTATTTTTTTGGTCACCCAAGCAAAACACCACATTTGTGCCTTCTCACTGCCGCTAGCTGTATAAAGGAGGGAAACGCTGCTTCATGTATATTCCGCCCCTTTAGATATCATCGTGTTCACTGAAGAATGATAAAATTAGACTTCATATATTGAGTCTCATTCTTTTTTGCAATATCCATACCACCTGTAACAAGCTTTTTGAACAGAAATACATCTAGTCTATGCTGAACTGCCCATCTTGAAATTGCTATTTGTGCACGGAGTTGCCAATGGTCCTTGATCATTCTCAGACACTGAATGTTGGGGCTCAAACATTGAATGTTGGGGCTCATACATACCAAAATGTGGCTTTCCGAGACGTCATCTGCATTCGCAACTACAATGATTTCCGGCTTTAAATTCGCAACTACAATGATTTCCAGCTTCAATGATGGACTTTAACGTTTATGTGGAAACTAAGTTACATGCACCCCCGTCTTTGGGGGTGGACAAGCTATAGCTCGTGAGATGGAAATACACTACATAAGGCACCTGATAGAGTTCCACAAATGAACGTTGGCATAGAAGAATAAAACTATAATTGCCATGGATACCTATGTAAAACGAAAATATCTTAGAATAATGTATGCAAAGCACAAATCTGAGAATAGTTTTAGCTAAGATAAATTTTATAATAAATGAACCTATGTTACAGTTAAAACAGCAATTGAGTGGGTTGACATACAAAAGTAAATTATCAGCTACTGTAATGTACTTTATGCTATGGATGTAAAAAGGGCAAGTACCCTAGAATAGTATATTGAAGGCACAATCCCTAGAACTATTCTAGTATTTGTGCTTTAGATAAATAATATTATATAGGCACTTTTGTTGTAGTTATATGTTACTATTTTATGTTGCAAGTTCCTAATTAGGATAGCTCTCTCCCCTATACAATGATTCCAAGTTTGTACTGATCTATGGCTATGATGATATTTGTGATGCTATCTTTGCTTAGAACAGCGTCTGGGTAGAAAGGGGTTTCTCCGGTAATAAAGGGTTTAGGCAAAAAGTCCGTCTTTTCTTAGGCAAAAACGCCGCGGACGGGATGTTTTCCTGGTTTTCAGCATGTGCACTCGACTTGGAATAGAGTGATCAATTCCAGGGTACCCGGTTCTGCATGTTTTGGCCGCTACCGTATCTCCATGCACAAGTAAATGAGCCATTTAAGAAGGTGTAAATGAAATGAAATATGTGTTTTGATAGGTTTTTCAGCATGTCTTTCTGTCATCCAAAACGTGAGTTTGCTCGGCCGGCTTGCCTCCAGATATGAGTGCGCGCACTCACGTTCCTCATGCGGAGAATTATATATTGGGTCTGCTGTCCAGAGAATGATTAACATATGAAATTATTGGACAGATGAAGTTGGCAAATCAACTGCAATGCAAAATCGCTATTTTTCAAATATAGGTGCTACTCACTGGCTGGTGTACAGCAAGATCATCTCTTCCATCTACCATTAGGGATCGCAATTATAGAGGACAAACTGACTGTTACGCTGCCCGTTTTTTCCTTCTAGTCCGTCGGACGCCTGGTTGGGAGCTCTCTTCAAACATGCCTTCGAAAACTCCGACTGGGTTAGGATCTCCAATACCTCATCCGTGTCCGGGTCTGCAGTGGTCCGAGAACTAATGCTTTGGCCGGCATGGACTCGCAGATCATCCTCAACTCGAACATGGTCTTGGGTTTTAATATCATTCACTATGACTGTATTCTGAAACGTTTCTCCCCGCGCCTCAAGGTGGTGGGCTGGGCCCTTATCGTTATTCCCAGCTTCCGCACTTTGCATATGGTGGAGTTCAAATAGCTTGGTCTTTATGAGCTCTTGGGTTCTTACATAAAGCGTGCTCTCTCGCGCCAGGGCAAATCCATATGAAAGAATAAAGGTCTCCGCTAGCACAAGGCGATCGAGATGCTTCGGATGCTTCCGCCTTTGACGTAGAGCATCCTTGTCCGCACAGTTGGGTGGCAAAATCTCTTCGGGTATATAACGGCCTTCAAATGCATTGCTGTTCTCCGTTACCCACCATTGCACGACCAGGTACGGTTCGTCACAGCCGAAATCTAGGTTCTCCACCTCTGCAACCCAAAAAGGCTTGTTTTGGTCATCCGCCTCACATGCAACGGCAATCATATGGCCACGCTGGATCTCAGCCACATCTCCGTCTAACCGTGCACTTTCCCTTGCCCTTGCTCCCTTCGGGATATAATTACCAAGGTACATCTGCCTGGGCCCTACGTTCCTTGATACTGGAGCCGGGAGAAGCAGAACATCCGGCATAAGGATGGTATCGCTATTTTGCTCAGCCTCTACCCGATTGTACCACTGCATCGTCTCACCGACAGCTGGACAACTAGATGCGGGCTTAAGGGTGGAATCGAAGAAGCTCCCGTGCAGCTGGAAATCGGGAGATGAGGGCACCCCGACCGCAAACCCAGAACGCGGAGGGAGCTTGAAATCGGCTCAAGTGAGCACGACCTCGAAGAATCAAGACGTCCTGGCAAAATCTGCGGGCAAAAGCGGCGTAGCTCTTCAACTTGGTACCGTGCAACCTGCAGTAAGAACTTTGGATGCGTGGCTCTGTTGTGCCCACTAACCACGGATTGTTTACGATTGATGGTTCGAGGCCAGCAACCTGTAGGAGTCGCGAGTCCCAGACTTGTAGCCGCTGCGATTCTCTAGCCTAGGTGCACGCAAGGGTTGCGATATGTAGGCTTGGTTGCAGGCCTATTTGTGATTGCGGTTTGCAGGCCTCTTTGTCTTTGCGGTTAGATGGCCAGAGTTTTAATTCAGCATGTTGTTTTCGTGGTTGTGTGTACAGATGGCATCGGGCAGACGGAGCAAGGATGGGGATTTGTCCTCCCACACCCCCACCGGCAGCTTTCGAGGCGTGGCGAACGATGAGCAAAGCAACCCGTTCTTCCGCCTGGGAATGCAACTCCTGCAGGAGAGGAGTCGGAAGTGAGGTCTCCAGGAGATGGCGAAGGGCGCAGAAGGAGCAAGAAGGCCAAGACTGGTGGAGAAGGGAACACTCAAAAAACGACACAGAGCCAAGGTGAAGGACACAAACCTGGACCTGGTAAGCCTGTTGCAAAATCTGCAGGCAAAAAGTCTGGACAGGTTTCTGGGCAGGTTGGCGTGAAAGCAAGGGGTCATGTAGCTGGAAAGACAGCACCACAGGGTGCTGCAAACAAAGTAGCACAGGTTGCTACTGCGTTGGCATGTGGTAGTAAGTAAGCAAGCGGGTCGGGGTGCGGGAAGGCCAATGGCAAAAGTCGCATGGAAGCCAACATCCAAGCTTATGCGGGGAGCATCGCCGGTCGACAGGTGCAACTGCGATGAAACTTTGGATGCGTGGCTCTGTGCCCACTAACCACGGATTGTTTACGATTGATGGTTCGAGGCCAAGAACCGAGGAGTCAGCGAGTCCGGACTTGTAGCGATTCTCTAGCACAGGTGCACGCAGGGTTGCGATATGTAGGCTTGGTTGCGAACTTTGTGATTGCGGTTTGCAGGCCTCTTTGTCTTTGCGGTTAGATGGCCAGAGTTTTAATTCAGCATGCTGTTTTCGTGGTTGTGTATGCGGCATGGCATCAGGCGGGCAAGGATGGGGATTTGTCCTCCCACACCCCCAGCCGGCAGCTTTCGAGGCGTGGCGAACGATGAGCAGGCCAAATCCCGTTCTTCTGGCCGCCCTGGGAATGCAACTCCTGCGGGGAGGAGTGAGGTCTCCGGGGAGATGGCGAAGGCGCGGAAAGACGAAGGCCAAGACCGGTGGAGAAGGGAACACTCAAAAAGCGACCAGAGCCAAGGTGAAGGACACAAACTGGACTGTAAGCTCTGTTACCGCTGCTGCAAAAGTCGACAGTTTAGGCGGTTGGCGTGAAAGCAAGGGGTCATGTGGGCGGAAAAGACCACGAGGTCTGCAAACAAAGTAGCACAGGTTGCTACTGCGTTGGCAGCATCAGCGGGTAAGTCCAAGGCAACGGGTCAGGGTGCAGGAAGGCCAATGGCAAAAGCTGCATGGAAGCCAACATCCAAGCTTATGCAGGGAGCATCAGCTTCGGTCAGCAAGGGTGCAACCGATGCAATAGGAGATGCCCGTATCCCCTTACAACTACAACCAGAGCCTGACTGTGAAGAAGTTGCAAGATGTGACTCCCAAACGGATTTTGCTGGATAGGCAATGGAGCGTGGTTTTGCCTCCTTTCCCGGATGGAGAATCTGAATCCCCTCTCATGGAAGTGTGGGTGAATGGGTATGAAGGAGCCGATGAGAATCAAGCGGCGAGAGCCGGTTGGCTAATTTGGTCAGAGATGGGAAGCTACAGCGGGGAGATTGGAGTCAAGCTCTTGCTGACCATTGCGCCTGACGAGGTCCTGAGTGAGACGTTTGATGACTACAAGCAACTTGTTCTTCAGTTGGACAACCTGGATGCTGGCTTGTCAGGCTTCAGAATTTGCAGCTCATCCTTCACATATCTCACTTGCTCGATGAAACTCATTTTCTTGCACCGGTCCGCATTCACATTGTGATCCGTTGCCAATACTCGCATCTCTTGAGGTGTAAGTCCTGCATACACATGCCCCTCCATATACTTGTAGTATGGCTTCTCGGAAATTGACAAGGCTCTTCCGCTGAAACAATGATTCTGCCAAGAACACCGAACCTGTACTCCCCCCTGTCGAACTTCTTCGTGCTCCAATCTTTCTTGCTCGAACACTGTTGTGGATCTACCATCACCAATATGGGAAGAACTCCCTCTTCTACTGGCCCTTTCCGCATCTGCCGCTCTAAGTAGCTTGCCCATGAGACATCCACCCTACGGATCTGCGCATCGTGGGTTAGGAAATTTGGACTGTGAAGGTACTGCAAGCCAATGATTAACGTGTTTTGCTGAACCTTCTTGTGGCTGGCACTCTCACGAATCCTGTTCAGGGGATCGTTGGACAAAATATCATGCTCCAACTCTTAAATGCATGCGACAGTGAGGATAGGCGGTGAAGTGGCCCTCTTCCTTTTGTTTCCTGCCTTCTCTTTTCCCGATTGACTCTTTTTGCGTTTCTCCTCTCCTGTAATTTTCTTTCTCCCTTGCTGTTGCTCCACTCCTTTCTCCGGATTCTTGGACACTGGGCTCAATTCCGCGTGATATTCCAGAAACAGCTCCTTCAAACGATGCCTGGCTCCTACTGGATCTCCACCCTCTCGTACGGGTGGTGACTCGTCACTGAATACCTCATCAGCATCCTCCTGATGCTCCGTTTGTTTGTTTTGCGGAGATTCAGCTCCTTCGGAGTTCTTCTCTTCCATCTCCACCTGTTCGTGTCCAGTAGAGGCATCATCTTCGGAGTCATTCACTTCATCCTCGAAAGCCACCTTCCGTTTGCTTGAACTAGGCTGCTCGGAGGACAAAGCTTGGGAAGTCTCGGCAAATAGAAGCCTTTGTGGGCCTGTTCCTTTGCTCACACGGCCGAGAAGAGGGCTGCCTGTGATCTCGGATCATGTGCCGTTGGAGCTTGCAATAAAATGCCTCCCCATCCTGCACATATAAAATGCATAGGGAAGTCGTCACAACCCTAACAAAGCTTTAGTGGGCCTTTCGGATGGCCTTTGAATGTGTCCGTTTCGAAAGGCTGCTTCTGAAAGGCCCACAAAGTCACAGTAGAAATGAAACGACAGACTTACATCTTCTTCCAACAAAGCAGCCTTGAACTTTAACTTCAGTGGCTTGGGTTCGCAAAAAACAGGCTCAGCAGGATGCTTTACTTAACTTGATTGAAAGGCCTGCTAACCTTCCTAACGTTTTGTGATTCTGCTGTATCTTCAGCACACAGGCTGATGTCTTGACAGCATCTTTAATCAATTGTCCCTTCCCTAGGATCATGTTTGTTGTGACTAACCTGTACATAAAATTCAGGCAGATCACGTATACACACATTAGTATTCTGAACTTATCACCTAATCTAATCACGATAAGAGTAGGTTAGTTCACATTTTACAAAATGGGTGAGTCTTCATCCAATTCTGGTCACCTAAGTGGTGACGGTTTTAGGGAAAAGGATAGATTTGGAGGACAGGAATATGACATTTGGGTCATGAGGATGCAAGGAATTCTCCAGAGTAAGAGACTCTGGAGATTAGTCAATGGCGAAGAGAAGGTCGACACAACAAAGGATGACGCAACAAAGGAGTCATGGGCAGTCAAAAATGAGTCTGCCATGTATGTAATCAGGAGTGGGCTTACCTCTGACATGATGAGGCAGACCTCTGGATGTATAACAGCTGCTGATGTGTGGATTCGTCTTCAAGACCTGTATTCTGGCAACAATACAACAAGCCAGATGACAGCCTTGCGTAATCTTGAGAAATGCAAAATGAGAGATGGTGATCCAATTGAGAAGCACATTGGAGTTTTCAGGAACTTAGTCTCAAAACTTGAGAGTGCTTCAAATGCCAGTATCAAGGATGATATGCTAACTTTGTATCTCATGCTCTCATTACCTCCATCTTGGTCACATTTTGTGACCTCATTGAATGCCTCACAGCTCACAGCTAGGAAACTAGCTAAGGCTGCTAATGTTACTCTCCCTGAGATGACATTTACAGAGTTAGTGGGAGCCCTTCTTGAGGAAGAGGCTACTAAAGGATCAGGAAAGGGCAAACAGCACGCCCTCTACACCACAAACCGAGGAAAAGGTGGAAAGCCTACCTTCCGAGGTAAACACAATTCTTCAGGTGGAGGAAACTTTCAAAAGGGCCTCTCACAGAAGAAATCCAAGAAGTTTGGAAAATGCCACTGGTGCCAAATTCCAGGCCATTGGGAAAGTGAGTGTCGAAAGAAGCAGTCCGGAATACCTCGCAAGGAGGGCAATTCCACTTCCGAAACACATGTTGTGGTGAAGAAGCAATCCTCCCCATCAGCCCTGACAGTAGGGACTAGGGAGTTTGCTCATCCCCTTATCCTTCCCACCTGCTTGTCAGCAAAAACAGAAGTTAGACCATTTCATGGATGGTACCTTGACACAGGTGCAACTGCGCACATATGCTTCGATAGAAGTGCATTCATCACATATAAACCAGTTAAAGACCAATTCGTTTACCTGGGTGACGATAGGTCCCTTATGTCTCCTGGTAGAGGTACAGTGAATCTTCCTGTTCCGTCAGGGATCATTCTGACTCTCACTGATGTATACTATGTCCCAGAGATGACAAGGAACCTTATATCTGTTAGGAAGCTAAACATGGATAACAATTGTCATATCATGTTTACACCTACAAAATGTTAGATCATTGATGCTTTTGATCACCGTAAGGTCTTAGCTTATGGATCATCTGATCAAGACCTTTTCCGCCTTCACACAAATATTGGTGTTGCCCAAACCCACTTGGATTCACAGGCTCCAGAAGCCTCTACAAAACAGATTGAGAAAGCCAAGTTATGGCATGCCCATTTAGGTCATCCCCATAGTGCTAAGCTCCAGAAGCTAGCTACTAGTGATTTTTATTATGATGGCAAGATAGGCACACTACCACCCTTACCTTTGTGTGAAGCGTGTGTGTTTTCCAAGCGTCACCAGGCAGCTTTCAAGAATAAGACTCCACATAGAGCTTCCGAAGTTCTTGAATTGGTTCACACTGATATTTGTGGGCCTCTCTCACAGCCTTCCCTTGGTGGCAGTGGATATTTCCTTACATTCACCGACGACAAAACACGTTTTGTTATAGCATATATCCTGAAGGCTAAGAGTGAATGTTTCTCTCTTCTCAAAGACTATTTGAAGTATGTAGAGAGATGGACTGGAAAACAATTAAAGACCCTTCGATCTGACAATGGTGGTGAATACACATCTAATGAGTTTCAAGCCTATTGTGCAAATGAAGGATAGGTAGACAACTTACCGCTGTATACACGCCACGTAATGGTGTAGCCGAACGCTTGAACCTCACTCTTCAAGAGATGGTTTCATCCTTGCTACATCAAGCTTCTCCGCCTCTTCCATCGAGGCTCTCATGACAAATGCTTATCTTACAAGCAAAGTTGCCTACTACGTCAGACGAGACACCTTTGAAGCTTTTGGCGTAAAAACCTTCTCTCCAACATCTTCGCACATTTGGATGTGTTGCTTATGCTTTTATTCCCAAGGAAAAGCGGAGGAAGCTATCTGCAAAGGCACAAAGACTTCTTATGATTGGTTATACTGAAGGTATCAAGGCATATAAACTTTATGATGCCTCCTGTGATAAGGTGGTCTACTCACGCAGTTGTTACTTTTGACGGCGTTTTTGGCCGATGGGAGCTACTCCCACCTATGAGGAGGATGTCAATTTTTCTGCCCTTCCTGATGTCACTCTTTTTGATGATTCTACTCCCGCGTTGATTGCTCCTGCAGGGGGGGAAGAACAGCAAAATGATGAACAGGCAGTAGGGATAGAAAATTTGATTTTGCTGATCAGCAGCAGCAACCTCCGCCTATCATTCAGCCATACCCACTTGATCCAGCTGATGATGATGCTGATGATCCAGCCAACGACCTGGCCGCATCTCTGGACAGTGATTCTGATGATGTTCAACCCCCTGAACAGGATCGACAGCCTGAACGTCGTTATCCTACAAGGGAACGACGTGCTCCAGATTATTATCGTGCTCCAGATTTTAGAGCCACTTCTTCTCATGTTCACTTGCATTCTGCTCTGGATCCTATAGAGCCACAAACTCTCCAAGAAGCCTTGAGCAGACCTGATCACATCGAGTGGGAGAAGGCAATAAAATCAGAGTATGATTCATTGATTGAGAATGGCACGTGGGAGATAGCGAAACTGCCACCAGGCAGAAAAATGGTCTCATGTAAATGGGTGTTTAAGCTAAAAGTCAAGGCTGATGGTACCTTTGATAGGTATAAGGCCCGGCTTGTTGCGAGAGGTTTCTCTCAAGTTCCAGGACTTGACTATTTTGAAACTTTCGCTCCAGTTGTAAAGCTAGCAACCCTACGTACCATATGCGCTATATTAGCCTACAAAGATTATGAGCTGCAGATGTTTGATGTCAAATCAACATTTCTTAACGGCAAGCTTGATACTGAAATCTACATGCAGCAACCTCCTGGCTATGAGGTCAAGGGCAAAGAAGACTATGCTTGTAAACTTATTAAATGCCTGTATGGACTGAAACAATCAGCTATGAAGTGGAATGAAGAGTCGATGAGAACTACTAGCTCTAGGATTCACTAAAAGCAATCGATGGCGTTTATACATATACAGAAATGGAGACATCGTGTGTTACTTAGCTGTTTACGTCGATGATCTCATTCTCTCCAGCAATAGCCAGGCTTATATTGACAAGATAACTGAACTCCTGGCAAAAAGGTTCAAAATGTCAAATCTAGGCCCACTTCAGAGTTGCCTTGGCATCCATATTCAAAGGAATCGACTTACCAAGGTTATAACTTTGATACAACCTAGATATTTGCTGAGACAGTGCTGAACAGTTTGGCATCAAAGACGCCAAAGTTGCAGCCACACCTCTTCCTAGTGGTTTGAAGCTCAACAAGAGCATGTCACCTGTCACACAGGCTGATAAAGATCAGATGGTTAATGTTCCATATAGACAAGGAGTTGGAAAACTCATATATGCTGCTAACACAACCAGACCTGAGGTAGCCTATGCTACTAGTGTCTTGTCCCAATACTTGGAAAATCCTGGACAAGAACATTGGAGCTGTGTCAAACGAGTATTCAGGTACCTAAAAGGGACTGCACACAGAGGTATAAAGTACTCTTACCAATTAGGAGCACCTCTGGACTTGGAAGTTTACACAGACTCTGACTATGCCGGAGATATGGATACAAGGAAATCGCCTGTGCCACGTTGTTGGTGTTGCGGGGAGGACCCATATGCTGGTCCAAGAAGAAATGCCAACAAGTGGCCTTGTCTAGCACCGAGGCGTAATATCGAGTGTTAACAAAGAAGCAAAGAAGTAGTTTGGTGTAAGCTGTTGTTCTCAGAGCTAGGGATTGACCTTCCAACCTGCACCATAATAAACACTGACAACCAAGGATCGATGGCCCTTGCTAAAAATCCCGTTTTCCATTCAAGGACGAAACATGTGGAAGTAGAGTACCATTACATCCGGGAGTTAGTAGCAGCAGGGACAATCGGACTTCAATATGTTCCAACGCAGGACAATCCAGCAGATGTCCTGACAAAGGCACTTGGACGTGAATTACATGAAAAACATGTGAAGGGTTTAGGACTAGGAGAGTCAAGTACTTTCCTAGCTAATCCTACCTAATCCCTCAGTGCCACTGATGCCTTAGCCCCAGCTACGATTCTGACTGTCTGTCCCCGAAGAAAGCTCCTCTTGAGTGTCATTTGAATCATAATTTGTCGATGTTGATTCTGAAATGGAATCGGAGTAGCTTGAGGACATGTAATCCTCAGGGAGAACTTTTCTCTCCCCCAACTTGCTCACAGACCCTGTACAGCAAGACATGCGGACAGTCAATAATGTTCAGAAACAGTGGGAGCTAATTGGCAAACAATGGAGAATGGTCAGTGTGCTTACGATAATAGCTAACGACATGGTAAAGGAACTCTCCGCAATTGCACACATAGATTCTTTTCATCACTATACCAGTTTCGCGGCAGCGATACCATAGGGGGGAGTTTGGATAGGTAATCGACCCCAACGTCACAATCGTAGTGTCTCTGATCAAGCTCCCATGAGGGAACTTCACTGGCAGGTCAGGCTTCTCTTCTCCTTTCTCGTACATGGCAACAGGACCAGAAAAGGAGTACTCTGGCAGTTGCTGGTGGATAGAAGACACATGGTTAGTATATGCAGCAGCACTCGGCCTGGAAGAAAAACCCATGTTTGATGCCGGAGGGCCAGCAGCGGCCGCGGCGGCAGCAGTAGACGCCGCCTCCACCTTTCTTCCAGCAGTCCGTAGATGCTGCCTCCACTTTCCTTGCAACTAACACAGCCCTTATTGTGCCCGAGGGCGGCCACGGGCTCTCTTAACCGGTGCTGAGCTTGATGCCACTCAACCTTTCTCGCAGACGAGGCAGTTGTCCTAGGAACCTTCTTTCCGGCAAAGCGGCCCTTGCTATCTCGGGTAACGACGAGCGGCCCTCACCTCCTCAGAGGAAGAAGACATGTTGATCAGCTTATGTTCGAGCAACTCTCTAGCAAGGATGATGAGCGTAAAAAGCGTGAACAACGTTATCGCGCACCTGGTCTCCAATGGCTTTTGGGCTGCTCGGTCCATTAAGTGCCGGGCGTAAGAGTTTCGGGGCGTAGCGCAGGCAGAAACGAGGCACTCGCAGCTGAGAGTCGGCATTGGCATCTCAGCTGGAGCAAGGGACTGGAGTTGGTAGTCGGACTGTGAAATAAATCTCCCGAAATGATCAACAAGTGGGAGTGAAGAAGTATAGTGTGTTGAGCATTTACGTGAATTAGGTTGCAATAATCAACATACGTAATCATAAGGGTAGCTGAAAATAAATGTTAGTAAGTACCTGTTCATTAGGGTTGCGCCTCATGGTGAACCGTTATGTCGTTTTAAGTTCTAGTTTAAGTAATGTCTTTTCATAATAAGCACTTAAGCTTTTTCTTGATATACAATGATATATGTAATTACTAAATGAGTAATTGATCTACACTTATTCCTCTAATTTGTTACTTCCTGTCATCTTCATGAGGACCTAATGTCCTCCTCTTGGCCAAACGCAACACTTCATGTTGGCCTTCAAAATCCTTTTGTGGAGATGAGCCCCCAAGCTATGATACTGCATTTGGAGATCATCAATCTCCGTGAGCCATTCTCCGTCCTCACATCTACCCTTGTAGGCATCTCTCGCTGTACTGGTCAATTCCCCCACCTTCACATGGAGGGTCGCGTTCTCCTCCCTTGCTTCTCTTAGCTGGTTGGCCATCTTTGCCTGAAGGGCATAATCTGCCCAGAATTTCCTCTTCCTTACCACCAGCATCCTGTGTACCACTTTCTTGTGGTACTCCTCCTCATGGGACCTCTTTCCTTCCAAGTCCCCTAGTTGCTGAGCAAGCCCTTCCCTCTCCGCTTGCCAAGCACTCTTCTCGCGCTCCAGCTCCTGCAATTGCTGGTCTTGAGCTTCCAGCTCCGCGCGCTTCTCCTCCAAATTATACCGGGTTCTTCTCAATTCTTCCTCCATGTCCCGGATTTTGATGGCTTGGGTAGCCATCACCTGCTCCTGCGCGTCCATTTGCTGGACCGCCACCTTCTCTCTTCCTAGAGCCTCTGTTTTGCCCTTCCGCTCTTGCTCTAACTGGGCAAAATGCTCTTCCGCCTTCTGTCTCCATGAGTCCCTTTGGGTGGTTGCCCGGACAGCTCTCTCCTCCGTTTGAGCCATCCTTCCCTCCAAGACCTTCTTCGCGCGCCGTTGATCCATAAGATCGCGCTGGAGCTTCTCCTCCAAATTATACCGGTTCTTCTCAATTCTTCCTCCATGTCCGGATTTTGATGGCTTGGGTAGCCATCACCGCTCTGCGTCTATTTTGGACCGCCACCTTCTCCCTTCCTAGAGCCTCTGTTTTGCCCTTCCGCTCTTGCTCTAACTGGGCAAAATGCTCTTCCGCCTTCTGTCTCCATGAGTCCCTTTGGGTGGTTGCCCGGACAGCTCTCTCCTCCGTTTGAGCCATCCTTCCCTCCAAGACCTTCTTCGCGCGCCGTTGATCCATAAGATCGCGCTGGAGCTTCTCCACAGCCTTTTCCAACTTGGCTGCCTTCTCGTCGGACTCCATCGCCTCCAATTGCCATTTGGTCCCTGCCCTCCTCTCAGTCATCTCTTGGGCCTTATTTGCCCGGACTTCTTCTTGGCATGCCCACAAGGAGGCTGCTAGTTCCCTAGCCCCCTTCAAATCCACATGGCTGAGTGCTTCACAAGCACTCAGCAAGTCCCCTAGGGGCCCAAATTCCGCCTGGCCTCTTCGGAAATCTCAGCTCCCTCGTGCCATCGGCATCAGTGGGTCCCCTCACAGTCGCCCCATCCGCTCTTCCCTAGCTGGTGAGGCGGCTTGGCGCCGCTTCATGTGCCTCACGCCCCATCCGCCTTCCCTAGCTGGTGAGCGGCAGGCGCCGCCCTGTGCCTCGCGCTGCCCTTGGGTGGCTTGACTAATTCCCAAGTTGAGTTGCTAACTAGGGAGTTGTACTCGGAATCTACAGCAGCCTTCCATAAGTCTTTTTCAGGAGATGAGAAAGATTGTTTGAGGGAGAGAGGTTGTGCAGGATCCACTGTTGCCTTGTATAGTGCTTCTGAGTATAGTGATGAAGGGTGAATAGGATTATCGAAAACAGCTAGATATCCTGAAGGAGGTTCCTTCCATCCTGCGGGTCCAGAGATTGCAAGACGGGTGTAGGTTCTGGTGCATCTTCCACTGGAGCAGGAACATCAATAGAATCATGGTGCTCCATGTCATTCACTGGAGGGTCATCATGCTCTTCATCAAGAGTGTCAACTGGCTCCTCGACTTGAATGTTGTCGCCATCTGGTGGTGTTTCATGTGGAATACATGCTAACTCCTCCACCCTCCTGCATAATAGGTTCAACTAAGGGAACACGTAAAGCAGGAACTGGAAATTGAGAGATAGAATCAGTACCATCAAATGAGGAGGTGTTTGAGGGCTCTTCAGAAGAGTAGTCCTCCTTGCCGGATGTATCGGCTCCCACTGCTAGGGAAAATAGGTGAGACTCATGAAAAGTGACACTCCTGGCGTATATGAGCTTCCTTGTTGTAGGTTCAAATAACTTGTAACCTTTGATTCCTTCTGTGTAGCCAATAAATGTGTATTTGGCAGCTTTTGGATCTAACTTCTTGCGTTGTACTGTAGGGATAAAGACATATGCAGGAGATCCAAAAATTCGAAGGTGATCTATGGAAAGCTTGTTGCCAGTGAATGCTTCATATGGAGTCATACCTTGAACTGATGAGGTCGGCAGTCGATTCATGAGATAGGTTGCTGTTAGGAGGGCCTCAGCCCAATAAGCTTTGGATAACTTAGCTTGTGTTAACAGGCAACCTGTGATCTCTTGCAGGCGGAGATTCTTATTCTCTGCTACGCCATTTTGTTGAGGAGTGTATACTACACTTAGTTGTTGAGCTATGCCTTCAGCTCGACAAAATTCAGCAAATCTATTAGATGTAAACTCGCCACCGTTGTCGGAATAAGGTCAGTTAAAGTAGGAGCCACACATTCCGTCAATGTAGCCTCCCAACATTCTGCAACACCAACACACACGATGCTCTTGCATTGTAGATTAGGTCATCCTAATAGTCAGACTTTAATCCAAATGTCTAGAGACAACCTGTATAGAACACCCTATCTCTCCAAGGTTCACAACTTAGATTGGTGCAAAACCTGTGTCCTCACAAAACGTTACCAAGAACCTTTCAAAAACACATCTCCACACAGGGCCAAGTCACCCTTAGAGATAGTACACACCGACATTTGTGTATCTCTCTCTACACCCTCTTTCAGTGGTAGTCGATACTTCTTGACCTTCACAGATGACTACTCCCGTTTCTGCCTATCCTACATCCTCACCAACAAGAGTGAAACTTCTCAGTTTTTCAAGGATTACATGGCATGGGCAGAAAGGCTTACAGATCACAAACTCAATCCATCTTCTAATATGCCAGTGCAAATATTGTGTGTTCTATTTTTGAGGTAGGAAAGGAATAGCTATCGGCATATAAAAGGAGGTGGGAGGGATTTCAAAAGAACAAGGAATACAACAAGTTCGGAGACGGAGGTATTAGTGGCAGCTTCATATTGAGATCTAGCTTGCTGGAAGTTGTTGATATGGTGTTCGACTGAGTCAGATTCCTTCATCTTCAGATTGAAGAGGTTGCACATCGCGGTCATCATGCTCATCACATCTCTTGAAGAATATAACTGAGCAAGGTGATCCCACATTTCTTTAGAAGTTTTTGCTTGACTGCATTGTCTTACCATATTTGTGCTAGTCCACTGATCAGGAGGTCTTGAGCTTTTTCGTCCCTGGCGTCCCAGATTTGCTTCTGCACAGAGCCCCATTGTGGTCTGTGTGTGGACCCACTTACAACATCCCATAGATCTCAATTATGGAAAAGTGCACGCATTTGCAGGCGCCAGACGTCGTATGCCTGGCCGTTGAATTGGTCCTTCTCCTTGAAATTGTCACCATAGTTGTGATTCACCACGGAAGGTGGTACTTCATCTTTGGGTGGATCCTTCCTCTCCTCTCTCTCTCTCCTTTTGTCATATTGTTGTTTCTCTTCTCGTTCGTCCACGTCGGAACCAGCCATTGCAGGTGGTCACTACTGCAGCTTATAGAGCGCAAAAAGTCTTCGCATTTCCTCCTCCTCATGCAGGGCATACTCAGCAAGAGGAGTGAAGCAAGATGAACACTTTTTCTCATCGCGACGAGGATGGGGCGAAGGAGGATAAAAAGAAGTTTTGTGATGAAGACTACTCAGCATATGTGAATCAATATGCTCACTAAGGCGCTTATTGAGATCATGCACTTCAGTTGCTAACTCCTCTATGCTTGTTCTGCGTATGATGTGTTGCTAGCGTGGTTCTCTGGCGAGAGTCTCTATCGTATTAAAAACTTTTTTCTTGTGTTCTTGTGAACCTGCATTGGAGATAGAAGGAGTAGGACCTGCACGTAGATTTGGAATGTGGTCAAGGGCGAGTTCTATTGCTTTCACTTGACTTGAACTAAAGATAGTAAGCAAGTTTTTCTAGCAATTTCTATCTGCCTCCCTTGATCTTCTACTTTAATTAGAATAGAGCCAATGAAATTAGCAATAAGTATGGAATCTCCTCTTATCTAGCTAGCATCTACACTGGACTTCCTTTGAGATCTAATCTTTGCATTCCTATATTCTATCTCTTGTCTTGCAGCCTTAAACTTCTTCCAATGGCCTTGCTTGCAAGGATTTAAGGAGTCCATCACGCTGGAGCAAGGATGCAAATAGAGAGCAGCATGCTTTGATACCATGATGAGAATCATAGCTGCTCTAGGTAGCAAAACATAGCAAGCAGATAGTAGAAAGCTTTGCACGAAAGAGTTGTATGCATCGATAATAATACAAAGTACAAAGCCTATTTATAGGCGAGATGGTTAGCGGTTACAACTATAAGTTGTTGTAACTAACCGTATCGCTAAGTAGTTATAACTACTATAACTACTAACTACTAACTACCTAATGCCCTAGGTAGATAATAATGTATAAGTTATGGTGCCCTAATGAATAGTGCCCTAACCCTAATGTATTTCATCAAGACATACGTTGTGGTCAAAAAGCAAAACACTCCATCTGCCCTGACTGTTGGGACCAGGGAGTTTGCTAGTCCACTCTTCCTCCCTACATGCTTGTCTGCCAAAGCACACTTGAAACCCACATTTGAGTGGTACTTCATCTTTGGGTGGATCCTTCCTCTCCTCTCTCTCTCTCCTTTTGTCATATTGTTGTTTCTCTTCTCGTTCGTCCACGGAACCGACCATTGCGGTGGTCACTCTGCGACTTATAGAGCGCAAAAGTCTTCGCATTTCCTCCTCCTCATGCAGGGCATACTCAGCAAGAGGAGTGAAGCAAGATGAACACTTTTCCTTACTGGCGTATTTGTCAGGATGACGGGCAGAAGGAGGATAAAAAGAAGTTTTGTGATGAAGACTACTCAGCATATGTGAATCAATATGCTCACTAAGGCGCTTATTGAGATCATGCACTTGCTTAACTCCTCTATGCTTGTTCGTATGATGTGTTCTAGCGTGGTTCTCTGGCGAGAGTCTCTATCGTATTAAAACTTTTCTTGTGTTCTTGTGAACTGCATTGGAGATAGAAGGAGTAGGACTGCGTAGATTTGGAATGTGGTCAAGGCGAGTTCTATTGCTTTCACTTGACTTGAACTAAAGATAGTAAGCAAGTTTTTTCTAGCAATTTCTATCTGCCTCCCTTGATCTTCTACTTTAATTAGAATAGAGCCAATGAAATTAGCACAAGTATGGAATCTCCTCTTATCTAGCTAGCATCTACACCGGACTTCCTTTGAGATCTAATCTTTGCATTCCTATATTCTATCTCTTGTCTTGCAGCCTTAAACTTCTTCCAATGGCCTTGCTTGCAAGGATTTAAGGAGTCCATCACGCTGGAGCAAGGATGCAAATAGAGAGCAGCATGCTTTGATACCATGATGAGAATCATAGCTGCTCTAGGTAGCAAAACATAGCAAGCAGATAGTAGAAAGCTTTGCACGAAAGAGTTGTATGCATCGATAATAATACAAAGTACAAAGCCTATTTATAGGCGAGATGGTTAGGCGGTTACAACTATAAGTTGTTGTAACCGCCAGGTAACCGCTAAGTAGTTATAACTACTATAACTACTAACTACTAACTACCTAATGCCCTAGGTAGATAATAATGTATAAGTTATGGTGCCCTAATGAATAGTGCCCTAACCCTAATGTATTTCATCAAGACATACGTTGTGGTCAAAAAGCAAAACACTCCATCTGCCCTGACTGTTGGGACCAGGGAGTTTGCTAGTCCACTCTTCCTCCCTACATGCTTGTCTGCCAAAGCACACTTGAAACCCACATTTGAGTGGTACTTAGATACAGGAGCAACAGCTCATATCTGCTTCGACAGAAACGCATTCACAACATACAGGTCAATAGATGATCAGTATGTTTACCTTGGAGATGATAGATCTTTGATATCTCCTGGTCGAGGCACAGTAGACTTGCCAGTTCCCTTTGGAGTTACCCTGACACTGCAGGGTGTTTATTACGTGCCTGACATGACCAGAAATCTCATTTCGGTTAGAAGACTAAATGCAGAGAATAATAGCCATATCCTATTTACTAGAACAGATTGTCAAGTCATAGATGCATTTGACCACAGAAAGGTACTTGCCTATGGGTCTTCTGACCATGATCTGTTTCGTCTCCATTTGCATAGTGGAGTAGTAGAGTCTCACCACATGAGCGTGTCATGAGCATACACTGTGAGATAGCAAAATCTAAGTTGTGGCATGCCTTGGTCATCCTCACATGGACAAAACTTGAAGTTGGTGAGTGACTTTTACAAGATGGACAAATAGGACTTTTGACCGCTATCCCACTTTGTGAAGCTTGTGTGTTTTCAAAAGGCACCAAGCGACCTTTAAGAATAAGGCCCCTCACCGAGCCAATGATCTCCTAGAACTTGTGCACACTGATATTTGTTGACCCTTGTCACAGGATTCCATCGGTGGTGGCAAGTACTTCCTAACATTTACAGATGACAAAAGCAGATTTGTCACTTCATACATGCTGAAGAACAAGAGTGAATGTTTATCCTACTTCAAGGAGTACATAAAATTTGTTGAACGCTGGACAGGGAAGCAGCTTAAAACTCTTAGGTCAGACAATGGTGGTGAATTTACCTCTTGGCAAATTCCAAGCCTACTGCAAAGACGAAGGAATTGGTCAACAACTTACAGTTGTCTACACTCCCCAACAGAACAGAGTGGCAGAGCCTCTTAACCTTACACTGTAGGAGATGACTTCCTCCTTGCTTCATGATGCTCAGTTGCCACTGCCATATTGGGCGGAAGCACTTATGACTTCCACTTATCTCCGTAACAGGTTACCTACTAACGTTGTTGTTGGACAGACCCCCTTCATACCTAGAGACAAGCGCAAGAAGCTTGCAGGTAAGGCAAGGAAACTTCTTATGCTTGGTTACACAGAGGGCATCAAAGCATACAAACTGTATGATGTCCCCACAAACACAGTAGTTTATGCTCGAAGTGTTACCTTTGATGAGGGACGCACTTGGGCTTCAGTGGGAGCACAGAAGCACCCTACAGCATTTGATGACACTGAGGACAACATTGTTGTCTCTCATTTTGATCTTTCTGATCATGGCACTTAGGATCCCGTACTTGAGGACACTATCCCTGCAGGTGGGGAACTTGTAGAGGCCGAGTTAGATGATGAACCTCACGCTATGCAGGCGACCACAAATGCAAGATCCATTTCCTCATCGATGCCGAACTTCATCATCACCTGAGGCGATCATAACGCGATTGATGCTGTGAAGTTGATACTCTGAAGAACACGAACCCCCCCGGCACCATTGCCGAACCCGATATCCCACTCGTGAAAGGAGACCTGATTATTATAGTGCCCCTGATTTTCGAGCTTCCTCCGCTCATGTGCACGTTCATGCAGCCACCTCTCTCGACCCCATAGAACCACAGTCCTATGTGGAAGCTTTGAGTAGACCTGACCACAAGGAGTGGGAGAAGGCTATACAATCAGAGTATGATTCATTGATAGAAAACGGCACATGGGAGATAGCAAAGTTACCTCCCGGCAGAAAAATGGTGTCCTGTAAGTGGGTATTCAAACTAAAAATGAAAGCTGATGGTACCTTTGATAGGTATAAAGCAAGGCTAGTAGCAAGAGGTTTCTCACAAGTCCCTGGACTTGATTATCTTGAGACCTTCGCTCCAGTAGTGAAGCTAGCCACACTTCGTATCATCCTCGCAATATCAACACATCACAATTATGAATTACAGATGTATGATGTAAAGATAGCTTTCTTACACGGAAAGCTTGATACAGAAATATACATGCAACAACCTCCAGGATATGAGGTTAAGGGCAAAGAGGACCATGTGTGCAGGCTAATTAAGTGCCTATATGGTCTCAAGCAATCAGCAATGAAATGGAGCAGATGGATTCTGAACTTCTAGCTTTAGGTTTCATTAAAAGCCTGCGACCTTTATATTTACAAGGCGATGTAGTTTGTTACGGCCGTGTCGTTGATGATTTGATCTGTCAAGCAATACGAGCATTTATTACAATGATCAGATAGGCTTGCAAGGAGATTTAAAATGTCAAGTCTTGGACCTCTACAAAATTTGTCTCGGCATCCTCATACAGGAGGGGCGGGCAGTTATGACATTAACTCAACCAAGGTATCTGCTGGATAGTGCAGAGCAACTCGGTCTCAAGGACGCGAAGCCATTAGCTATACCCTTGCCTGCAGGACAAAAACTCAGCAAGAGTATGTCACCGTCTATACAGGAAGAGAAGAACCAAATGGTTGGTATTCCTTACCGGCAAGGGGTTGGCAAGCTCATCTATGCATCCAACACAACGAGGGTGGACATCGCCTTCACAACTAGTGCATTATCGCAGTTCCTGGAGAACCCAGGTCAAGAGCACTGGACAAGCCTTAAGCGGGCTTTTACATATCTCAAGGGCACGTCTAACTTGGGCATTCGATACCAGTACCTGAAAGGAAAGCCATTAGACCTTGAAGTCTTCAGTTGCATGGGAAGTCCGTTTACGGCTATGTCATCTCCATTGCAGGAGGACCAGTATGTTGGTCGATAAAGCCCAGTTGCCCTATCATCCACGGTCTGAGGAACATGACTCCAAAAGAGATTGTGTGGTGTAATTTGCTGTTTGAGGATCTTGGGATTCCTATTCCTACATGCACGACAAATTATACAGACAATCAAGGCTCCATGGCACTGGCTAAGAATCTAGTTTTCCACTCACGCACCAAGCACGTGGAGGTGGAATATCACTATATCCGAGGGTTAGTAGCAGCTGAGAAGATAGAGTTACAGTATGTGCCAACACAAGACAATCCTTCAGATATACTTACCAAGGCTCTAAGTAGAGATGCACTTCAAACACATGAAAAGTCTTGGGCTAGGAGATTCACAGGAATCCCTAGCTACTACTTCAAGTGTTTAACTTTCTCAGGCTAGTAGCACAACATGCCCCGATAGTGAGAACAACTGGCGAAACCCTCCTCATGATCACCTTGGCGCTTGAGATATATCCTGCCACACGAGAGTCGAGGATGTGATGCGATGTCACCGACAATCTTGGTTTCATTGTAATGTCATATGGCGCCGAAACACAAGGGTAATGATGGCTGCGACTGCGTCATCGGTAAGCATACTCAACTGTATAGGATACTTTCTCACGATCTTCGTGACTTGGAGTGCTTGTCACGATCCTCCGATGCGAGGTGCCATCCATGTCACGAGAGGCATGCAGAGGTGGCGGTAGCGCTTGCGCGGCCTCCCTGCTTGCCGAGTCTTTGGTAGTACCCGGGACGTCCTTTCTGCGTGATGGCTCATTGCGGCTTTTGCCACGGACTTGGGACTTGGGCGGCTATTCTAGGTGCGAACTCCTTAGCCTGTCAGCTACGCTTGGGAGCAATCTCAAGCAGAAGAAGACATGGCGAGCACAACAATCTCCCGCTCCATATGCTCAGCAGACAAAGGCTGAGAAAATACATCAGGGTTATAAGCGAGATGTACCTCATCTCAGTGGCTTCACTGGTACAGCATATGGAGTTCAGAATTGGCAGGAAGATTGAGCGTAAAAGTGTACACAAAAGATCGCAACCGCGTTTGGGTGATGCCGCAGCTCAACAACAGTCTCACGGGTAGCACACGAGTGAAGACCGTGATTCAGATAATGTCTAGTCATGACCTACTCAACAAGTGGGAGTATTGATATTATGTTGATATCATGACTATAGGTCTAGGGATAGTTACGATAAATAATTCTTAGTATGATGTTGAGTTAGGTAGATATCCTTTCGTTAGGGTTACGACTTTTCGTGAATAGACACATCGTTTAGATTAAGTTTAAGTTGTCTTTTGCTTAAGCACTTTAGACTCTTTTCTTGATTCTCAATCAATATGTAATTACTTAATGTTGTAATTATTCTACATAATCCATAGAAATTGTCGGTTTGTGGGCGCTAGGTTGTAGTTGGGCGCTAGGGCTTGGAAGTTGGAGAGGCCTTGAACTAGGGCGAGATAACCTATCTTTGCGCCGCCAGTGCTTCCGGTGGTAGGATGCGCCTGCATGCGTTGGGATAGTGTCTCCTCCCACGTAGGAATGAGGTGTCTTTGGCCCACCGGTCTTGGATCTCCTACAACTCTCCTACAAGTGGTAGGAGGTAGGCCCTACAATTGTTTGTTGTTGGTTGTAGGTTACGAGGTGGCGATTCGACGGGCCGTGGAGGCACGCGAGAGTTGGTGGTTGAGGATGTGCCAATTGTGGGAAGGCGATGGAAAAGAATAGTGGAAGATCACGGGTGGTGAAGTCGCGTTGCAATGTAGGGGTCCCTGCATGTGGCTGACCCTCACCCGTGGAGTGTGGAGCTACGGTCATAGGGTGTCGTTGTAGGTGCAGGCGATGATTGTAATATACATGAGGCGTGGTATTATGCAGGTGAGTTGAGGTTGCTCCGGTTGTGTGAGGAGCTTGGGGTGTGAAGAGGTGTGTGGTTTGTGCCTTGGATCTTTGGTGACTTGACAAACAAGAGTCTCATGGGACGAAACCTATTGTATAGCGATTAGGGATAAGTGTGGCCACTAGAGGGTGAATCTCGGAAGCCCGTGGTTTTCCTCCCACACTCCACAAGCCATATTTCTCGCCTAAAAGCCTCCTTCATGCCGCGACCACGCATTCCATAGTCTATCCAAGTCGCAATGGCAAATGTGCCAAAGTACGTGCTCTAGTCTATCTTACATTACAAGATCATCTCCCTTATCTTATAACTATAATTCTGTGATAGTAATATATAATAAACTATTTATTATTTTTATATACATGCATAACTTTATAATAAATAGATAATTAAATATCATGTAATTATATTTTTATTACCATAAGATATAATTGTAAAATACCGTTTTACTTTATGGTGGTAATTACCACCGTAAAAATAATCTTTGGGTCTTACCCATAATACTCACAAGCCACTGGCCTTCACGAGTAGACAATGATCATGAGGAGCTTGTCATTCGATTCCCTTATTGTTCAATGAAGAATTATACTTAAAATATATATTTAAATGTTTTATTTGAGTTTCTTTCCAAAACCGCCTACAACACCTGCGCATCATGTCAAGTTAAATGTTTTGCTAGGAAAAGGCCATGGGTGGCTAGACATGGTTGATAGGTTTGTCCAATAAAATAGAAGTATTCTATGTATCTACTAAAGATTGGGTTATTACATTCACCTTCCCTCATCTTCCTAATTTACATCTTAAAAACATTAAGCATGTGTTCTTTATAATGCTCCTTCAATCATGTGCACCAATGAACCATGCATGCATTTTTATAAGTTGAATAAGCACACGTAAATTTGGATTATGCCACTATAACATGTGTGAGTTCATAAGTACGAAATCACTTGACGATGAATGAGCGAATATAAGTAAGCAAAAGTCCATCGGTCAATTGAAGTACGTACTCGTTAACTTTAAACCGGTTTTCCTCTTGAGTAAAAATATCATAGTCGGTTAGTATTGAACAAGGTAACTCGGACCAAGTACCGCATGGGGCTCCATTATACTTTAATCCCAAAGCGAATCTCGTGGAGCCAAATCTATTTTTGTTCCACAATATTTGCGATACTCTGTACTTGTCAAGCGTCTATGTAGAAAGGGTTTCTCTTGAAATCCCTATTTGCACAGGACGTGGCGGACCCCTTTTGCACTTGAAAAAATCTACACTATAACCAGCCTTTTTGGTATTTCTCCGACGGATCACCACCCAACCTTTTGAATAATTGTTTTGATACACGTTATTTGAGATTGTAGATTGCAAGTACGTGGCAAAAACCTAAAGTCCCATTCTCGTTCGGCTTTTTCTTTCAAACTGGACACAGAATTCGTGCGCAAACTTATGCGCGCACTTACATCTAAACAGTCTCCAACACCTGGCAATCATTGCCAGGTGTTAGACGTATACAAACGTTTAGAGTTTTTAGGGCTTGCTGTAATTGGTGCGCAAACTTGTTTGCACCAACCTTTCATTCATACCACCAATCCTAAGACTATACTCTCGCTTTGGGAATTTTACAGGACTTTGTTTCTTAGACATTGGGACAATAATATCTTCGTTGACATGATGCTCTTGATCCGCGTGCGAGAATGAGAGTGGCATGGTCTGCACTTGGAGCTGGGCCCACGCCAAATGTCTCAAGATTCAAAAGATGCAAAAGGTTCTCACTACTAGTTCAAAGTTTTAACCACTAGAAAAAGATGAGGCTAAGTAAAGATAAGAACATATCCACATTAGGGAGGTGCACAAAAAGGTTGAAAGCGTCGAAAGGAACCCTTTAAAAACAATAAAAATATCAAAAACCAAAAATTCAAAAATATCAAAATTTTAGGGCAAGTCGCACACTTGTCTAAAAAATTGGACTTTTTGGGGTTTTAGATTTTTGCTCTTTTTCTTTGGATGAACCATGCAGGAATGCACTAGGAGGCATGAACCATATGGGTTCATGCTCCTAGGCCTTCTTGACCTTGGGTGCACGGTGGCACACAGGCCTCCTTGCCCCAGTGCGTGTGCACTGGGCCTCCTTGCCCTTGGTGTGCGCAGTCGCGCACACAGCCTGCCCTAGTGCACGTGCTTGTTCACCCGGTGGGCCCCTTGGCATGTTTGATGATAACCCGTACTAGGTCACGCCAAAAGAGCGGAAACACCGTAAAGGATAAAAAGGGATAGGGTGTTCTTGTCGCATTAGGGCATAGGATAGATATATGAGAGCGGTCTAGATGAACCTCCGATGTCTACGCTACTTGTTATTTTGTCGGGGTTTGCACATCCTCGGACCTCAAAGGACATGTTTCCCCATTAGAAGATCATTTTTCGCTCTTTTGCACAGGCGTGCACATGTTTGTGCATAAGCGTTGTTTAAAACACTTATGCGCGCCTAGGCTCGGTATACAAAAACATATAAAACCACATAAAATGCGAGACTACGGACATGACGAAATTATGGAACAATGAGGTCAGCCTTCATCACACCGACTAAAGGGCGTAAGCATGGTTTGGTGCCACATATTAGTACCAAATGTCACAACACAATTGGTCACCTTGAGAGAGTGTGAAGGATAGAATTCGAACTTTCAAATCTCACTTGTGATTATTTAATGACTTTTTGCCTCACGTAATTTACTTCTATTAATTTATTTTAGGTTAAACTTACTTATATAAAGTAATATAAAATTACATAACCTTTCTTACTTTCGATTAGCTGGAATAACCTCGTTGGCAGGCTTGACTTTGTGCACCGACCGCTTGGCGCCCTCCCTACCTTACGCCCTCATCGGGCGCCACTATCGCCGCTCTGCGCATGCATCCTTCACGCTTATGTTTCGTGTCCCACGGCCTTGGCTGCGGCTCGTCTTCCTCCCTCCTTCCATCCCCGCCCCATTTCTTTGTCGTGGCCTTTTACTGGCTGCAGGCCTCGCCGCCCGCCGTCTGTGGAGGTGTGGGTGCCATGGCCGCCAGCAATCCTCTACACGGAATAAGAAGAGAATGCATGCGCCGCGAGTTTCGTGCTATCTCGTGGAGGAGGCTCCTTGGAATCGAGGATATGGAGTGGCATGATGGAGATGGAAAGCTCAGCGACAAAGGCATCAATGTCCGGACGACATGCTTCTTAAGGGTTTGAAGGAGCTTGTTGGAGGTCTTGAAGTTATCACAACGTGGTTTGGGGAGCCATATCATGCTAGTGAAGGCTACAAGTTCAACGCTACTACAAGGTTGCTTCACGAGGAGGTGACCAAAAGGTTGAAAACGCCGAAAGGAACCCTTTAAAACAATAAAATATTAAAAACCAAAAATTCAAAAATATCAAAATTTTAGGGCAAGTGCGCACTTGTCTAAAAAATTGGACTTTTTGGGGTTTTTTTTAGATTTTCTTTTTCTTTGGATGAACCATCTGAATGCACTAGGAGGCATGAACCATGGGTTCATGCTCCTAGGCCTTCTTGACCTTGGCACGCCGGTGCACGCACTGGGCCTCCTTGCCCTTGGTGCACGACAGGCGCACTGGGCCTCCTTGCCCTTGGTGCGCTGCGCACTGGGCCCCTGCCCTAGTGCACATGCACTTGTTCACCCACCGGGCCCCTTGGCATGTTTGATGATAACCCGTACTAGGTCACACCAAAGAGACAAACACCGTAAAGGATAAAAAGGGATAGGGTTCTTCATCGCATTAGGGCATAGGATAGATATATGAGAGCGGTCTAGATGAACCTCCCGATGTCTACTTGTTATTTTGTGGGAGTTTGCACATCCTCGGACCTTCAAAAGGACATGTTTCCCCATTAGAAGATCATTTTTCGCGCTCTTTTGCACAGGCGTACATGTGCATAAGCGTTGTTTAGACGCTGCACTTATGCGCGCCTAGGCCTATACAAAAACATATAAAACCACATAAAATGCGAGACTACGGACATGACGAAATTATGGAACAATGAGGTCACCGGCCCTTCATCACACCGACTAAAGGGCGTAAGCATGGTTTGGTGCCACATATTAGTACCAAATGTCACAACACAATTGGTCACCTTGAGAGAGAGTGTGAAGGATAGAATTCGAACTTTCAAATCTCACTTGTGATTATTTAATGACTTTTTGCCTCCTCGTAATTTACTTCTATTAATTTATTTTAGGTTAAACTTACTTATATAAAGTAATATAAAATTACATAACCTTTCTTACTTCCGTTAACTGAATAACCTCGTTGGCAAACCCGACTTTGTGCACACGACCGCTGGCTCGCCTCCCTACCACGCCTGGCCTCTCGCGCCACTATCGCCCGCCATCTGCGCATGCATCCTTCACGCTTATGTTTCGTGTCCCACGCTGCCTGCCTTCCCTCCTTCCATCCCCGCCCCACATTTCTTTGTCGTGGCCTTTGCCTCAGGCCCGCCGCCTGCCGTCTTGTGGAGGTGTGGGTGCCATGGCCGCCAGCAATCCTCTACACGGAATAAGAAGAGAATGCACACCGCTGAGCAGCCGTGTGCTATCTCGTGGAGGAGGCTCCTTGGAATCGAGGATATGGAGTGGCATGATGGAGATGGAAAGCTCACAAAGGCATCAATGTCCGGACGACATGCTTCTTAAGGGTTTGAAGGAGCTTGTTGGAGGTCTTGAAGTTATCACAACGTGGTTTGGGGAGCCATATCATGCTAGTGAAGGCTACAAGTTCAACGCTACTACAAGGTTGCTTCCCGAGGAGGCGACGTGGATGAGCTTCTTCTTGATTTATGGCGACGGCCTTGCAACGGACAAAAGTCCCCGCTACATGGTGCTTGGTATTCTCTTGGAAGTTGTTGCATAAGGTCATTAATTGGGCTTTGTGTCCTGCGAAGACCGAGAAGGTGAAGGCGCCAAGAAGAAAGCTCAAAACCGGAGGTGGAAGAGGAGCATGAGGAACATGAGGAGGAGGTGGGGAGGCCGAGGAGGCGAACGTGGATGAGCTTCTTCTTGATTTATGGCGACGGTCGAAGCAACGGACAAAAGTCCCCGCTACATGGTGCTTGGTATTCTCTTGGAGAAGTTGTTGCATAAGGTCATTAATTGGGCTTTGTGTCTGCCAAGACCGAGAAGGTGAAGGCGCCAAGAAGAAAGCTCAAAACCGGAGGTGGAAGAGGAGCATGAGGAACATGAGGAGGAGGTGGGGGGGGAGGCCGAGCTTGACGAGAGGGAGGAAGCACGGCCTGTGGTTTCAGGGCCTGTGACACGGTCACATAGTCGTGGAAGTAGGGCGGTGGAGAGAGGGACACCTGTCTCCTCTCAGAAAGTAAAGACGGCCTCTTCTGCCAAACTACTTGATAAGGAGGGTGCAGGAGGCGGTGACAGAGGTAGAGAGCAGCAGGAGCAAGCAGACCTGCATGCAAGGGACAAGAAGGAGCAGGTTGACTTGACAGATTTGTCCAGACATGCGCATAGGGTTTAGGCCATGGTTTTGCCTTCCACGGAAGAAAGATCCGCAGTTTGCATCTGTTGTTTGTTGTCGTTGATCCATTTATGTTGTGCACATCTCTGTCCAAAGCATGCATGAGGCGGGATTTGCTGCTGAAGCCACCATTTTGTGCCCGCTCTCACAACATTTGAATTGTGTCTGACCGAGCATTTGCCCAATTGTTTCTTAGCCTTGTGGACCTCCAATTTAAATTGCCACGAACACGAGTACAAGGCACCAACGTGGTGTAAATGACTCGACGGGAAGTGGTGCCGAGAATGCCCGAAACCGATGGATGAACACCTATGAACACCTACAAAACCAACAAAACCAAACCAACTTCGGTTTTATGAAATAGGGTTGGAAGAGATTTTTCCAAAACCCCTTTTGTAGAGAAACCCTTCCTACAGACGTTTGATCCGAAGGGCATATTTTGAACTTTGCAACAAACTCCGAAATCGCAATTTTTAAAACTATTTTTCATTCAAAAGTAGATTTTTGATTTGATATCACAATGAAAAATACCCTTATAGTGGCAATATTCTAAACCAAAATAAGTTGGCGAAAATAATATCTTGCAATGTATTCATCCAAGTACAAGAAGAAGAGGAATCAATTGCCACAACAATTTCGCATCAATTCTTGAAAGATGAACATTTCATACCATACTTGTACTCAAGATGTATTTTCACTATATTTGGGTGGTCCAAACTATGCTTGTTAGTAACGACAAGTTGTTGATGGAAAGGTGTATTTTTGAGATAAGCTTGGTCGGTTAATGTTTGAGCACCTCAAAATCATGTCAAGCTGAAAGTCAAAGAAGAGTGCAACAACTTGTATTGGTTTCAAGGATTATCTCCGTCTGTAGCTACAACGCTCAAGAGCTTCCATTCTCGGTTTTCTTCACTCAAAGTTTTCTAAGTTCTTTGGGTTGGTGGTGTCTTAGCCTCATATCGCAAAGCATTTTAGTTTCTCACCCTCCTTTCTCTCTTGGTCCTTTATAATCATTTCATGTGGAGAATGTGTGTTCCCTACGCCAATGCAAGCTTATCATCTATGTAAGAAGGGTAGGTCTATTTTCTTATCTATAATTTTTTGGGTTCAATAATGTAGTGAACAGCTGGTTCTTTCATGCTTCACCTACATAGAGTTGGAACTTTACATTCTGCAGGTGATTTATGAAACGTTTTGTAGTGAACAGGCTGGTTCTTTCATGCTTCACCTACATAGAGTTTGGAACTTTACATTAAAGGTGATTTATGAAACGTTTTGTAGTGAACAGCCTGGTTCTTTCATGCTTCACCTACATAAAGTTTGGAACTTAGGTTCTTTCATGCTTCACCTACATAAAGTTTGGAACTTTACATTAGGTGATTTATGAAACGTTTTGCAAGGTCTTTATCTCGCTAACATAATCAACTTTGTACTCTATGTTTCTTCGGCTGCATGCGCTTTTTACTACTAGATTATGCAACAAGTGTAGTTTTCCATCTATGTGTTTTCCTCCATATTTCAACGCATTATGTAGGACTATGCATTATATATATGTAGGACTGCATTATGTATGCATTCCACCTGCGTTCTTGCAGGACTGAAAGTTTCTACCCTCTATTCTGCAGGGTTTTTACCTTTTGTTCTGCAAGATTTTTGATTCTTTAAAGGTATTGTATATTTATTAATTATAATAAAAATTCAAAATACAGAACTTAACTCTCTTCTAAAATCACGAAATTACCACGTTAGAGAACGGGCCGAGCGCCGGCTCGGCAACGAGCCCTCGCCACATGCGGTAGGGCTGATTTTCTTCATAATTCACCGTGAACAAAGCAGTGGACGTACATGCGCAAAAGTGTTTCGGTTTGTGTCGTGCGAGGAAGTCGGTGGTAATAACCTAGGCACACAAGGTGTCCGTGGCATTGGTTCTATGACTGAGATCGCGAAGGTGTTGTTGATGTGATGGGGGAGTGTTCTCTCGACATGGTAACCCTCTCACTTTTTGAGGAATTATGGATTCTCTTTTAGGCACTGGAATGTAGACTATGGTGATTCTTTGCATGCGGGCCTGTGTTTTTCTGTTGTAGACAAAGCAGAATCCATCCAAGAAGTTTTCTGCTTGTTGCAACTTCAAAACAAGGTTATATTCGGTTTTCTGTTGCCCTTTATGGTGGTCACGACACCTTTGGTGCCTCTCAACCTGTGGCTGCTTTCCGGGAACCTCGATAAAGAGGTAGCTCGAGCTTGGTTTACTTGAGATGTGCAGGAGCCTGTTCTTTTCTTCTCTGGAAACACTAGAAGTTTGAAACAGTCTCATGGGAAGCACTCACCGGTCCGGCAATTTGTTATGAGGCTCCGATGCATTCACACAAGCTTTGCTTCACTTTTTACGAGTCTTTCTCAGTGATTGAGTTGCATTCAAGCCTCGGGAATCATAATCGAGCCTGTGGAGATCCACAGGAGATTCATGGAATCCTAGCTACTACTTCAAGTGTTTAACTTTCTCGGCTAGTAGCACAACATGCCTGGATAGTGAGAACAAGGCACGAAACCCTCCTCATGATCACCTTGACGTAGCTTGAGATATATCCCACTACACAGAGTACGAGGATGCTTGATGAATATCGAGCAATCTTGGTTTATAATGTCATATGGCCGAAGCGAAACACAAGGGTAATGATGGCTGCGACTCATCATCGAGTAAGCATACTCAACTTTGTATAGGATACTTTCTCACCTCGTAGCACTTGGAGTGCTTGTCAAATTCTCCGATCTGTTGAAGTGCCATCCATGTCACGAGAGGGCACGGAGGTGGCATAGCTGCAGCCCCCTCTGTTGCAAATTCTTTGGTAGTACTGGGGGCGTCCTTTCTGCGTGATGGTATTCAAGGCGGCTTTTGCCACCCGGACTTAGGGACTTGGACAGCTATTCTAGGTGCGAACTCGCTTCTAGCCTGTCATGAGCTAGCACGACGCTTGGGAGCAATCTCAAACGAAGAAGACATGGAGCACAACAATCTCCCGCTCCATATGCTCCAACGAACAAAGGCTGAGAAAATACATCAGGTTATAAGCGAGATGTACCTCATCTCTGGCTTCCTGCTGGTACAACATATGGAGTTGAGGATTGGGAAGATTGAGCGTAAAAGTGTACACAAAAGATTGCACAGCCGCGTTTGGGTGATGCCAGCAACAATGTCTCACGGGTAGCACACGAGTGAAGACCGTGATTCGGAGATAACGTCTAGTCATGACCTACTCAACAAGTGGGAGTATTGATATTATGTTGATATCATGACTATAGGTTTAGGGATAGTTACTATAAATCATCCCTAATTTGATGTTGAGTTAGGTAGATATCTTTCGTTAGGGTTACGACTTTTCGTGAATAGACACATCGTTTAGATTAAGTTTAAGTTGTCTTTTGCTTAAGCACTTTAGACTCTTTTCTTGATTCTCAATCAATATGTAATTACTTAATGTTGTAATTATTCTACATAATCCATAAATTATCGGTTTGTGGGCGCTAGGTTGTAGTTGGAGCGCTAGGGCTTGGAAGTTGGAGAGGCCTTGAACTGGGGCGAGATAACCTGTCATCTTGCCAGTGCGACCCTTCCGGTGGTAGGATGCGCCCGCATGCGTTGGGATAGGGTGTCTCCTCCCACGTAGGAATGAGGTGTCTTTGGCCCACCATACTGGATCTCCTACAACTCTCCTACAAGTGGTAGGAGGGTAGGCCCTACAATTGTTGTTGTTGGTTGTAGGTTACGAGGTGGCGATTCGAGGCAGCGGAGGCGCTGCATCCCGAGTTGGTGGTTGAGGATGTGCCAATTGTGGGGCGATGGAAAAGAATAGTGGAAGATCACGGGTGGTGAAGTCGGCGTTGCAATGTAGGGGGTCCCTCGTGCATGGTACGCCGACCCTCTTGCCGTGGAGTGTGGAGCTACCATAGGGTGTCTGTAGGTCCGGGAAGCGATGATTGACGTAGCATGGTGAGGCGTGGCATTGTATGGAGTGAGTTGAGGTTGCTTGTGTGAGGGAGCTTGGGGTGTGAAGAGGTGTGGTTTGTGCCTTGGATTGGTGACTTGACAAACAAGAGTCTCATGGGACGAAACCTATTGTACTTAGCGACGTGGGATAAGTGTGGCCACTAGAGGGTGAATCTCGGAAGCCCGTGGTTTTCCTCCACACTCCACAAGCCATATTTCTAAAAGCCTCCTTCATGCCGCGACCACCGCATTCCATAGTCTATCCGTCGCAATGGCAAATGTGCCAAAGGCAGTGCTCTAGTCTATCTTACATTACAAGATCATCTCCCTTATCTTATAACTATAATTACCGTGATAGTAATATATAATAAACTATTTATTATTTTTATATACATGCATAACTTTATAATAAATAGGTAATTAAATATCATGTAATTATATTTTTTATTACCATAAGATATAATTGTAAAATACCGTTTTACTTTATGGTGGTAATTACCACCGAAATAATCGTGTTGGGGTCTTACCATAATACTCATGCCTTAGCAGACAATGATCATGAGGAGCTTGTCATTCGATTCCCTTATTGTTCAATGAAGAATTATACTTAAAATATATATTTAAATGTTTTTATTTGAGTTTCTTTCCAAAACCGCCTACAACACCCTCAGCATCATCTTTGTTAAATGTTTGATTATAGGAAAAAGGCCATGGGTGGCTAGACATGGTTGATAGGTTTGTCCAATAAAATAGAAGTATTCTATGTATCTACTAAAGATTGGTTATTACATTCACCTTCCCTCATCTTCCTAATTTACATCTTAAAAACATTAAGCATGTGTTCTTTATAATGCTCCTTCAGTAATGTGCACACAATGAACCATGCATGCATTTTATAAGTTGAATAAGCACACGTAAATTTGGATTATGCCACTATAACATGTGTGAGTTCATAAGTACGAAATCACTTGACGATGAATGAGCGAATATAAGTAAGCAAAAGTCCATCGGTCAATTGAAATGCGTACTCGTTAACTTTAAACCGGTTTTCCTCTTGAGTAAAAATATCATAGTCGAGTTAGTATTGAACAAGGTAACTCTGGCGGACCAAGTACCGCATGGGGCTCCATTATACTTTAATCCCAAAGCGAATCTGGGAGCCAAATCTATTTTTGTTCCACAATATTTGCGATACTACTGTACTTGTCAAGTAGCGTCTATGTAGAAAGGGGTTTCTCTTGAAATCCCTATTTGCACTACCACGTGGCGGACCCCTTTTGCACTTGAAAAAATCTACACTATAACCAGCCTTTTGGTATTTCTGCAGACGGATCACGCAACCTTTTGAATAATTGTTTTGATACACGTTATTTGAGATTGTAGATTGCAAGTAAGTGGCAAAACCTAAAGTCCCATTCTCGTTTTTTCTTTCAAAGGACACATAATTAGCGCAAACTTATGCGCACTTACATCTAAATAGTCTCAACATCGGCAATCATTGCGGTGTTGGCGATATCTAAGCGTTTAGAGTTTTTAGGGCTTGCTGTAATTGCAGTGCGCAAACTTGTTGCGCAACCTTTCATTCATACCAGTCAATCCTAAGACTATACTCTCGCTCGGGAATTTTACGGACTTTGTTTCTTAGACATTGGGACAATAATATCTTCGTTGACATGATGCTCTTGATCCACGTGCGGCGAGAATGAGAGTGGCATGGTGCGCACTTGAGCTGGGCCCATGCCAAATGTCTCAAGATTCAAAAGATGCAAAAGGTTCTCACTACTAGTTCAAAGTTTTAACCACTAGAAAAAGATGAGGTTAAGTAAAGATAAGAACATATCCACATTAGGAGGTGCACAAAAAGGTTGAAAACGTCGAAAGGAACCCTTTAAAACAATAAAAATATCAAAACAAAAATTCAAAAATATCAAAATTTTAGGGCAAGTGCACTTGTCAAAAAATTGGACTTTTGGGGTTTTTTAGACTTTTTTGCTCTTTTTCTTTGGATGAACCAGGAATGCACTAGGAGGCATGAACCATGTGGGTTCATGCTCCTAGGCCTTCTTGACCTTGGGTGCATGCGTGCACGCACGGCCTCCTTGCCCCTTGGTGCCGCATTGGTGCGCCTCCAGTGTGCGCGTGCGCGCACACAGCCCCCACAGTGCATGCACTTGTTCACCTGGGCCCCTAGCATGTTTGATGATAACGGTACTAGGTCACGAAAGAGAAACACCGTAAAGGATAAAAGGGGATAGGGTGTTCTTCATCGCATTAGGGCATAGGATAGATATATGAGAGGCGGTCTAGGTGAACCTCCATGTCTACTACTTGTTATTTTTGTGGGAGTTTCGGCACATCCTCGGACCTCAAAGGACATGTTTCCCCATTAGAAGATCATTTTTGGCGTTCTTTTTGCACGGGCGTGCACAATGTTTTTGCATAAGCGTTGTTTACGCACTTATGCGCCTAGGCTGGTATACAAAACATACAAAACCACATAAAATCAGAGACTACGGACATGGCGAAATTATGGAACAATGAGGTCATCGGCCCTTCATCACACCGACTAAAGGGCGTAAGCATGGTTTGGTGCCACATATTAGTACCAAATGTCACAACACAATTGGTCACCTTGAGAGAGAGTGTGAAGGATAGAATTGAACTTTCAAATCTCACTTGTGATTATTTAATGACTTTTTTTGCCTCCTAATTTACTTCTATTAATTTATTTTAGGTTAAACTTACTTATATAAAGTAATATAAAATTACATAACCTTTCTTACTTCGTTAATCGAATAACCTCGTTGGCAGAAACCCGACTTTGTGCACCACGACCGCTGCCCTCCCTACCTTACGCCCGTCTCGCCACGCCACGCCGCCACTTCTTCGCGGTATCCTTCACGTTTATGTTTCATGTCCCACGGCCTTGCTGGCTCGTCTTCCCTCCCTCCTTCCATCCCCTTACATTTCTTTGTCGTGGCCTTTGCCTTCGCCGCCCGTCTTTGTGGAGGTGTGGGTGCCATGGCCGCCAGCAATCCTCTACACGGAATAAGAAGAGAAATGCAGCCCTTTGCTTATCTGTCGTGAGGAGGCTCCTTGGAATCGTGGGATATGGAGTGGCATGATGGAGATGGAAGCTCGCGACAAAGGCATCAATGTGACATGCTTCTTAAGGGTTTGAAGGAGCTTGTTGGAGGTCTTTGAAGTTATCTGGCGTGGTTTGGGGATATCATGCTAGTGAAGGCTACAAGTTCAACGCTACTACAAGGTTGCTTCCTGAGGAGTGGGCGAACGTGGATGAGCTTCTTCTTCTGATCTATGGGCGACGGCCTTCGCAGTGCAACGGACAAAAAGTCCCCCGCTACATGGTGCTTGGTATTCTCTTGGAGAAGTTGTTGCACAAGGCTGTTAATTGGGCTTTGTGTCCTGCGAAGACCGAGAAGGTGAAGGCTGCCAAGAAGAAAGCTCAAAAACCAGAGGTGGAAGAGGAGCATGAGGAACATGAGGAGGAGGTGGGGAGGCCGAGCTTGACGAGAGGGAGGAAGCACGGCCTGTGGTTTGAGGGCTGTGACACGTCAGTCGTGGAAGTAGGGCGGTGGAGAGAGGGTTGTCTCCTCTCGAGAAAGTAAAGAAGGCCTCTTCTTCCAAACTACTTGATACGGAGGTGCGGGAGGCGGTGTGAGGTAGAGCGGCGGAGCAGCGGACACATGCAAGGGACAAGAAGGAGGCAGTTGACTTGATTTGTCAGACGCATGCGCATAGGGTTTAGGCCATGGTTTTGCCTTCCACGGAAGAAAGATCCGGCGGTTTGCATCGATGTTGTTTGTTGTCGTTGATCCATTTATGTTGTGCACATCCGTCCGCATTGTGCGGAGGCGGGGAGGATTTCTTCTGAAGCCACCATTTTGTGCCGCTCTCACAACATTTGAATTGTGTTCGACTTGGGCTCTTGAGCATTTGCCCAATTGTTTCTTAGCCTTGTGGACCTCCAATTTAAATTGCCACGAACACGAGTACAAGGCACCAACGTGTGTAAATGACTCGGCGAAGTGGTGCGAGCCGAGAATGCCCGAAACCGATGGATGAACACCTATGAACACCTACAAAACCAACAAAACCAAACCAACTTCGATTTTATAAATAGGGTTGGAAGAGATTTTTTCAAAACCCCTTTTGACAGGAGAAACCCTTCCTACCACAGACGTTTGATCCGAGAAGGGCATATTTTGAACTTTGCAACAAACTCAAAATCGCAATTTTAAAACTATTTTTCATTCAAAGTAGATTTTTGATTTGATATCACAATGAAAATACCCTTATAGTGGCAATATTCTAAACCAAAATAAGTTACGAAAATAATATCTTGCAATGTATTCATCCAAGTACAAGAAGAAGAGGAATCAATTGCCACAACGAACAATTTAGCATCAATTCTTGAAAGATGAACATTTTCATACCATACTTGTACTCAAGATGTATTTTCACTATATTTGGGTGGTCCAAACTATGCTTGTTGGTAACGACAAGTTGTTGATGGAAAGGTGTATTTTTGAGATAAGCTTGGCAGTGGGTTAATGTTTGAGCACCTCAAAATCATGTCAGTGAAAGTCAAAGAAGAGTGCAACAACTCGGTATTGGTTTCCAAGGATTATCTCCGTCTTTAGCTTCTACAACGTTCGTAACCATTCTCGGTTTTCTTCACTCAAAGTTTTCTAAGTTCTTTGGGTTGGTGGTGTCTTAGCCCTCATATCATAAAGCATTTTAGTTTCTCACCCTCCTTTCTCTCTTGGTCCTTTATAATCATTTCATGTGGAGCAAGTGTGTTTCTGCCACCAATGCAAGTATCATCTATGTAAGAAGGGTAGGTCTATTTTCTTATCTATAATTTTTGGGTTCAATAATGTAGTGAGCAGTCACGGTTCTTTCATGCTTCACCTACATAGAGTTGGAACTTTACATTCTGCAGGTGATTTATATGAAGCGTTTTGTAGTGAGCAGGCTGGTTCTTTCATGCTTCACCTACATAGAGTTTGGAACTTTACATTCTGCAAGGTGATTATGAAACGTTTTGTAGTGAAACACTGGTTCTTTCATGCTTCACCTACATAAAGTTTGGAACTTAGGTTCTTTCATGCTTCACCTACATAAAGTTTGGAACTTTACATTCGTGATTATGAAACGTTTTGCAAGGTCTTTATCTCTGCTAACATAATCAACTTTGTACTCTATGTTTTCTTGCTGCATCGATTTTTACTACTAGATTATGCAACAGTCGTAGTTTTCCATCTATGTTTTCCTCCATATTTCAACTGCGCATTATGTAGGACTATGCATTATATATATGTGGGACTGCATTATGCATTCCACCCTATGCGTTCTTGCAGGATGAAAGTTTCTACCCTCTATTGCGGGGTTTTACCTTTTTGTTCTGCGATTTTGATTCTTTAAAGGTATTGTATATTAATTATAATAAAATTCAAAATACAGAACTTAACTCTCTTTCTAAAAATCACGAAATTACCACGTTAGAGAACGGGCCGGCCGCTCCCCGAGCTGAGCCCTCGATACGTGGTAGGCGGGCTGATTTTCTTCATAATTCACCGTGAACAAAGCAGTGGGCGTCATGCGCAAAAGTGTTTTGGTTTGTGTGTCGTGCGTGGGAAGTCGGTGGTAATAACCTAGGCACACAAGGTGTCCGTGCAGCCTTGGTTCTATGACCGAGGCTACGTTGAAGGTGTTGTTGATGTGATGGGGGAGTGTTCTACCGTCGACATGGTAACCCCTCTCACTTTTTGAGGAATTATGGATTCTCTTTTTAGGCCGGAATGTAGACTATGGTGATTCTTTGCATGCGGGGCTGTGTTTTTCTAGACAAACAATCCATCCAAGAAGTTTCGCCCGTTGTTGCAACTTCAAAACAAGGTTATATTCGGTTTTACTGTTGCCCTTTATGGGCGACGGCCTTGGGTCTAACGGACAAAAAGTCCCCGCTACATGGTGCTTGGTATTCTCTTGGAAGTTGTTGCATAAGGTCATTAATTGGGCTTTGTGTCTGCGACCGAGAAGGTGAAGGCTGCCAAGAAGAAAGCTCAAAACCAGAGGTGGAAGAGGAGCATGAGGAACATGAGGAGGAGGTGGGGAGGCCGAGCTTGACGAGAGGGAGGAAGCACGGCCTGTGGTTTGCTGTGACACGGTCACAGTCGTGGAAGTAGGGAGGCGGTGGAGAGAGGGACACACTCTCCTCTCGAAAGTAAAGAAGGCCTCTTCTTCCAAACTACTTGATACGGAGGTGAGGAGGTGTGAGTGAGAGCGCAGGCAGCGGACACATGCAAGGGACAAGAAGGAGCAGTTGACTTGTGATTTGTCAGACGCATGCGCATAGGTTTAGGCCATGGTTTTGCCTTCCACGGAAGAAAGATCCGCAGTTTGCATCGTGTTGTTTGTTGTCGTTGATCCATTTATGTTGTGCACATGCCCAAAGCATGCATATGGTGAGGATTTGCTGCTGAAGCCACCATTTTGTGCCCGCTCTCACAACATTTGAATTGTGTCACTTGGCTGAGCATTTGCCCAATTGTTTCTTATGTGGACCTCCAATTTAAATTGCCACGAACGAGTACAAGGCACCAACGTGGTGTAAATGACTCGACAGTGGTGCGGCCGAGAATGCCCGAAACCGATGGATGAACACCTATGAACACCTACAAAACCAACAAAACCAAACCAACTTCGGTTTTATGAAATAGGGTTGGAAGAGATTTTTCCAAAACCCCTTTTGAGGAGAAACCCTTCCTACAGACGTTTGATCCGAAGGGCATATTTTGAACTTTGCAACAAACTCCGAAATCGCAATTTTTAAAACTATTTTTCATTCAAAAGTAGATTTTTGATTTGATATCACAATGAAAAATACCCTTATAGTGGCAATATTCTAAACCAAAATAAGTTGACGAAAATAATATCTTGCAATGTATTCATCCAAGTACAAGAAGAAGAGGAATCAATTGCCACGAACAATTTGCATCAATTCTTGAAAGATGAACATTTTCATACCATACTTGTACTCAAGATGTATTTTCACTATATTTGGGTGGTCCAAACTATGCTTGTTAGTACGACAAGTTGTTGATGGAAAGGTGTATTTTTGAGATAAGCTTGGTCGGTTAATGTTTGAGCCTCAAAATCATGTCAATGAAAGTCAAAGAAGAGTGCAACAACTTGGTGGTATTGGTTTCAAGGATTATCTCCGTCTTTAGCTACAATTCGATAACCGTTCTCGGTTTTCTTCACTCAAAGTTTTCTAAGTTCTTTGGGTTGGTGGTGTCTTAGCCTCATATCGCATTTTAGTTTCTCACCCTCCTTTCTCTCTTGGTCCTTTATAATCATTTCATGTGGAGCAGTGTGTTCACCGCCAATGCAAGCTTATCATCTATGTAAGAAGGGTAGGTCTATTTTCTTATCTATAATTTTTTGGGTTCAATAATGTAGTGACAGCTGGTTCTTTCATGCTTCACCTACATAGAGTTGGAACTTTACATTCTGGGTGATTTATGAAACGTTTTGTGAAACGGTTCTTTCATGCTTCACCTACATAGAGTTTGGAACTTTACATTAAAGGTGATTTATAAACGCGTTTTGTAGTGAGCTGGTTCTTTCATGCTTCACCTACATAAAGTTTGGAACTTAGGTTCTTTCATGCTTCACCTACATAAAGTTTGGAACTTTACATTACTGCAGGTGATTTATGAAACGTTTTGCAAGGTCTTTATCTCGCTAACATAATCAACTTTGTACTCTATGTTTTTGGCTGCATGCGCTTTTTACTACTAGATTATGCAACAATTGTAGTTTTCCATCTATGTGTTTTCCTCCATATTTCAACTGCGCATTATGTAGGACTATGCATTATATATATAGGGGTTGCATTATGCATTCCACCTGCGTTCTTGCAGGGAAAGTTTCTACCCTCTATTCTGCGGGGTTTTTACCTTTTGTTCGCGGATTTTTGATTCTTTAAAGGTATTGTATATTTATTAATTATAATAAAAATTCAAAATACAGAACTTAACTCTTTCTAAAATCACGAAATTACCACGTTAGAGAGACGTGGCCGCTCCGTCCGAAACGAGCCCTCGCCCGAATTCGTGGTAGCCGGCTGATTTTCTTCATAATTCACCGTGAACAAAGCGGTGGGCGTCATGCGCAAAAGTGTTTCGGTTTTGTCGTGCGAGGAAGTCGGTAATAACCTAGGCACACAAGGTGTCAAAGCGTGTAGTTCTATGACTCACTGCGTTGAAGGTGTTGTTGTGATGGGGGAGTGTTCTACCGTCTGACATGGTAACCTCTCACTTTTTGAGGAATTATGGATTCTCTTTTTAGGCAATCTTTGGAATGTAGACTATGGTGATTCTGTCGCAGCCCAGTGTTTCTGTTGTAGACAAAGCAGAATCCATCCAAGAAGTTTCGCCCGTTGTTGCAACTTCAAAACAAGGTTATATTCTGTTTCTGTTGCCCTTTATGGGACCTGACACCTTTGGTGCCTCTCAACTCGTGGCTGCTTTCCGGGAACGATAAAGAGGTAGCTCGAGTGGCTTGGTTTACTTGAGATGTGCGAGCCTGTTCTTTTCTTCTCTGGAAACACTAGAAGTTTGAAACAGTCTCATGGGAAGCGAGGCACTCGGTGGTCCGGCAATTTGTTATGAGGCTCGATGCATTCACACAAGCTTTGCTTCACTTTTACAGTCTTTCTGCGATTGAGTTGCATTCAAGCCTCGGGAATCATAACGAGCTGTGGAGATCCACGGGAGATTCACAGAATCTAGCTACTACTTCAAGTGTTTAACTTTCTCAGCTAGTAGCACAACATGCCTGGATAGTGAGAACAGCGCACGAAACCCTCCTCATGATCACCTTGGCCTTGATTGAGATATATCACCACCACGAGAGTCGAGGATGCTTGATGCACATCGACAATCTTGGTTTCATTTAAGTGTCATATGGCCGAAGCGAAACACAAGGGTAATGATGCGACTCATCATCGAGTAAGCATACTCAACCATAGGATACTTTCTCACGGTCTTAGTAGCACTTGGAGTGCTTGTCACGATCCTCCGTCGTGCCATCCATGTCACGAGAGGGCACGGAGGTGGCGGTAGCGCAGCAGCAGCTGACCCTCTGTTGCCGAAATTCTTTGGTAGTACCGGCGTCCTTTCTGCGTGATGGCTCATTGCGGCTTTTGCCACAAGGACTTGGGACTTGGACAGCTATTCTAGGTGCGAACCCTAACTGTCGGAGCTAGCAGCTTGGGAGCAATCTCAAAGCGAAGAAGACATGGCGAGCACAACAATCTCCCGCTCCATATGCTCCAGACAAAGGCTGAGAAAATACATCGTTATAAGCGAGATGTACCTCATCTCGGTGGCTTCCTATTGGTACAACATATGGAGTTGAGTTGGCGGGAAGATTGAGCGTAAAGTGTACACAAAAGATTGCAACGCGTTTGGGTGATCATGACTCAACAACAGTCACGGGTAGCACGAGAGTGAAGACCGTGATTAGGATAACGTCTAGTCATGACCTACTCAACAAGTGGGAGTATTGATATTATGTTGATATCATGACTATAGGTTTAGGGATAGTTACTATAAATCATCCCTAATTTGATGTTGAGTTAGGTAGATATCTTTCGTTAGGGTTCGACTTTTCGGTGAATAGACACATCGTTTAGATTAAGTTTAAGTTGTCTTTTGCTTAAGCACTTTAGACTCTTTTCTTGATTCTCAATCAATATGTAATTACTTAATGTTGTAATTATTCTACATAATCCATAGAAATTATCGGTTTGTGGTAGCGGTTGTAGTTGGGCTAGGCTTGGAAGTTGGAGGCCTTGAACTGGGGCGAGATAACCTATCTTTGCGCCCGCCGACCCTTCCGGTGGTAGGATGCCCCTGCATGCGTTGGGATAGGGTGTCTCCTCCCACGTAGGAATGAGGGTGTCTTTGGCCCACCGTCTGGATCTCCTACAACTCTCCTACAAGTGGTAGGAGGGTAGGCCCTACGTTTGTTGTTGGTTGGAGGTTACGAGGTGGCGATTCGAGCGGCCTTGAGGCTGCCTGTCGAGTTGGTGGTTGAGGATGTGCCAATTGTGGGGCGATGGAAAAGAATAGTGGAAGATCACGGGTGGTGAAGTCGGCGTTGCAATGTAGGGGTCCCTCGTGCATGGTGACCCTCTTGCCGTGGAGTGTGGAGCTACGGTCATAGGGTGTCGTTGTAGGTGCAGGCGATGATTGGTAACACGATGAGGCGTGGTATACGTGGGTGAGTTGAGGTTGCTCGATTGTGTGAGGGAGCTTGGGGTGTGAAGAGGTGTGTGGTTTGTGCCTTGGATCTTTGGTGACTTGACAAACAAGAGTCTCATGGGACGAAACCTATTGTATAGCGACTGGGATAAGTGTGGCCACTAGGTGAATCTAAGCCCGTGGTTTTCCTCCCACTCCACAAGCCATATTTCTCATAAAAGCCTCCTTCATGCCGCGACCACCATTCCATAGTCTATCCAAGTCGCAATGGCAAATGTGCCAAAGGCATCGTGCTCTAGTCTATCTTACATTACAAGATCATCTCCCTTATCTTATAACTATAATTCTGTGATAGTAATATATAATAAACTATTTATTATTTTTATATACATGCATAACTTTATAATAAATAGGTAATTAAATATCATGTAATTATATTTTTATTACCATAAGATATAATTGTAAAATACCGTTTTACTTTATGGTGGTAATTACCACCGAAATAATCTTGTGTTGGGTCTTACCATAATACTCACAAGCCACCTTGCGTGGCCTTCAGTAGACAATGATCATGAGGAGCTTGTCATTCGATTCCTTATTGTTCAATGAAGAATTATACTTAAAATATATATTTAAATGTTTTTATTTGAGTTTCTTTCCAAAACACGCCTACAACACCCTGCGCATCATCTTTGTTAAATGTTTTGATTGCTAGGAAAAAGGCCATGGGTGGCTAGACATGGTTGATAGGTTTGTCCAATAAAATAGAAGTATTCTATGTATCTACTAAAGATTGGTTATTACATTCACCTTCCCTCATCTTCCTAATTTACATCTTAAAAACATTAAGCATGTGTTCTTTATAATGCTCCTTCAACTAATGTGCACCAATGAACCATGCATGCATTTTTATAAGTTGAATAAGCACCTGCGTAAATTTGGATTATGCCACTATAACATGTGTGAGTTCATAAGTACGAAATCACTTGACGATGAATGAGCGAATATAAGTAAGCAAAAGTCCATCGGTCAATTGAAATGCGTACTCGTTAACTTTAAAGCGGTTTTCCTCTTGAGTAAAAATATCATAGTCGGTTAGTATTGAACAAGGTAACTCTGGCGGACCAAGTACCGCATGGGGCTCCATTATACTTTAATCCCAAAGCAGAATCTCGGGGCCAAATCTATTTTGTTCCACAATATTTGCGATACTCTGTACTTGTCAAGTAGCGTCTATGTAGAAAGGGTTTCTCTTGAAATCCCTATTTGCACCAGACGTGGCGGACCCTTTTGCACTTGAAAAATCTACACTATAACTTGACCTTTTGGTATTTCTCTGCAGACGGATCACCGCAACCTTTTGAATAATTGTTTTGATACACGTTATTTGAGATTGTAGATTGCAATGCGTGGAAAAATCTAAAGTCCCATTCTCGTTCGGCTTTTTCTTTCAAAGCTGGACACATAATTAAATGCGAAAACTTATGCGCGCACTTACATCTAAATAGTCTCCAACACACGGCAATCATTGCTAGGTGTTTGGCGTACTCTAAACGTTTAGAGTTTTTAGAGCTTGCTGTAATTACGTGCGCAAACTTATTTGCGCACCAACCTTTCATTCATACCGAGTCAATCCTAAGACCATACTCTCGCTCTGGGAATTTTACAGGACTTTGTTTCCTGACATTGGGACAATAATATCTTCGTTGACATGATGCTCTTGATCCGCGTGCGGCGAGAATGAGAGTGCCATGAGTGCCGGAGCTAGGCCCATGCCAAATGTCTCAAGATTCAAAAGATGCAACAGTTCTCACTACTAGTTCAAAGTTTTAACCACTAGAAAAAGATGAGGGCTAAGTAAAGATAAGAACATATCCACATTAGGAGGTGACCAAAAGGTTGAAAGCGTCGAAGGAGCCCTTTAAAACAATAAAAATATTAAAAACCAAAAATTCAAAAATATCAAAATTTTAGGGCAAGTCTTTGTCTAAAAAATTGGACTTTTGGGGTTTTTAGATTTTGCTCTTTTTCTTTGGATGAACCATCAGGAATGCACTAGGAGGCATGGTTCATGCTCCTAAACCTTTCTTGACCTTGGGTGCACCTTGGTGCACAGCCTCCTTGCCCTTGGTGCACGCATTGGTGTCGCACACAGGCCTCCTTGCTTATGGTGTGCGCTGCAAGTGCGCACAGACCTGCCCCCTAGTGCCGCGTGCTTGTTCACCAGTGGGCCCCTTGGCATGTTTGATGATAACGGTATAGGTCACCGCCAAAAGAGACTAAACACCGTAAAGGATAAAAGGGATAGGGTGTTCTTCATCGCATTAGGGCATAGGATAGATATATGAGAGCGGTCTAGATGAACCTCCGTGATGTCGCTACTTGTTATTTTGTCGGGAGTTTCGGCACATCCTCGGACCTTCAAAAGGACATGTTTCCCCATTAGAAGATCATTTTTGGCGTTCTTTTGCACAGGCGTGCACATGTTTGTGCATAAGCGTTTAAATAGCGCGCCTTGCTCCCAGTATACAAAAACATATAAAACCACATAAAATGCGGACTACATGGACATTATGGAACAATGAGGTCAGCGGCCCTTCATCACACCGACTAAAGGGCGTAAGCATGGTTTGGTGCCACATATTAGTACCAAATGTCACAACACAATTGGTCACCTTGAGAGAGAGTGTGAAGGATAGAATTGAACTTTCAAATCTCACTTGTGATTATTTGACTTTTTGCCTCACATAATTTACTTCTATTAATTTATTTTAGGTTAAACTTACTTATATAAAGTAATATAAAATTACATAACCTTTCTTACTTCACATTAGCTGGAATAACCTTCGTTGGCGGGCTTGAGCTTTGTGCACCACGACCCGCCGCAGCCCTCCTACCTTCGCCCCGTCTCGTGGGCGCCCTGTCGCCACGCTCCTTTCTGCATGCATCCTTACATCTTTGTCGTGGCCTTTGCGTGTCCCGTGGTGTGGGTGCCATCTGTGGAGGAGGCTCCTTTGGAGAATCGTGGGATATGGGTGGCATGATGGAGATGGAAGCTCATACAAGGCATCAATGTCCGGGCGACATGCTTCTTAAGGGTTTGAAGGAGCTTGTTGAGGTCTTTGAAGTTATCTGGCGTGGTTTGAGCCATATCATGCTAGTGAAGGCTACAAGTTCAACGCTACTACAAGGTTGCTTCACGAGGAGTGGCGAACGTGGATGAGCTTCTTCTTGATTTATGGGCGGCCTTCGCGATTACAACGGACAAAAGTCCCCGCTACATGGTGCTTGGTATTCTCTTGGAAGTTGTTGCATAAGTGTGGGCTTTGTGTCCTGCGAGGCCGAGAAGGTGAAGGCTGAAGAAAGCTCAAAACCGGTGGAAGAGGAGCATGAGGAACATGAGGAGGAGGTGGGGGAGGCCGAGCTTGTGAGAGGGAGGAAGCACGGCCTGTGGTTTGAGGGCTGTGACACGGTCACAGTCGTGGAAGTAGAGGCGATGGAGAGAGGGACACTGTCTCCTCTCCAGTAAAGAAGGCCTCTTCTTCCAAACTACTTGATACGGAGGGTGCGGGAGGCGGTGGCGGTGAGAGCGCAAGCGGACACACATGCAAGGGACAAGAAGGCAGTTGACAGGTTGTCCGAGACGCATGCGCATAGGGTTTAGGCCATGGTTTTGCCTTCCACGGAAGAAAGATCCGGCAGGTTTGCATCAGTGTTGTTTGTTGTCGTTGATCCATTTATGTTGTGCACATCTGTCCATAGCATGCGCCGGTAAGGGAGGATTTCTTCTGAAGCCACCATTTTGTGCCCGCTGTCACAGCATTTTGAATTGTGTCTGACTTGGGCTGCTGAGCATTTGCCCAATTGTTTCTCAGCCTTGTGGACCTCCAATTTAAATTGCCACGAACGAGTACAAGGCACCTGTGTAAATGAAATAGAAGTGGTGCGAGCCGAGAATGCGAAACCGATGGATGAACACCTATGAACACCTACAAAACCAACAAAACCAAACCAACTTGGTTTTAATGAAATAGGGTTGGAAGAGATTTTTCCAAAACCCTTTTGATGAGAAACCCTTCCTACACAGACGTTTGATCCGAAGGGCATATTTTGAACTTTGCAACAAACTCGAAATCTGCAATTTTTAAAACTATTTTTCATTCAAAAGTAGATTTTTGATTTGATATCACAATGAAAAATACCCTTATAGTGGCAATATTCTAAACCAAAATAAGTTGACGAAAATAATATCTTGCAATGTATTCATCCAAGTACAAGAAGAAGAGAATCAATTGCCACAACGAACAATTTAGCATCAATTCTTGAAAGATGAACATTTTCATACCATACTTGTACTCAAGATGTATTTTCACTATATTTGGGTGGTCCAAACTATGCTTGTTGGTAGCGACAAGTTGTTGATGGAAAGGTGTATTTTGAGATAAGCGCTTGGTCGATTAATGTTTGAGCACCTCAAAATCATGTCAGTGAAAGTCAAAGAAGAGTGCAACAACTTGGTATTGGTTTCCAAGGATTATCTCCGTCTTTAGCTACAACGCGTTGTTAACCAATCGTCTCGGTTTTTCTTCACTCAAAGTTTTCTAAGTTCTTTGGGTTGGTGGTGTCTTAGCCTCATATCGCATAAAGCATTTTAGTTTCTCACCCTCCTTTCTCTCTTGGTCCTTTATAATCATTTCATATGGAGCAATTGTGTTCTACCAATGCGTATCATCTATGTAAGAAGGTAGGTCTATTTTCTTATCTATAATTTTTTGGGTTCAATAATGTAGTGAGCAGGCTGGTTCTTTCATGCTTCACCTACATAGAGTTGGAACTTTACATTCTGCAGTGATTTATGAACGTTTTGTAGTGAGCAGGCTGGTTCTTTCATGCTTCACCTACATAGAGTTGGAACTTTACGATACGCAAGGTGATTTATGAAACGTTTTGTAGTGAGCGGGCTGGTTCTTTCATGCTTCACCTACATAAAGTTTGGAACTTAGGTTCTTTCATGCTTCACCTACATAAAGTTTGGAACTTTACATTCGAGGTGATTTATGTAAAACGTTTTGCAAGGTCTTTATCTCTGCTAACATAATCAACTTTGTACTCTATGTTTCTTTGCATGCAGTTTTTACTACTAGATTATGCAACAAACATAGTTTTCCATCTATGTATTTCCTCCATATTTCACTGCGCGTTATGTAGGACTATGCATTATATATATGTAGGGGCGCATTATGCATTCCACCCTTTCGTTCTTGCGGATGAAAGTTTCTACCTCTATTCTGCGGGGTTTTTACCTTTTGTTACTGCGATGATTTTGATTCTTTAAAGGTATTGTATATTTATTAATTATAATAAAATTCAAAATACAGAACTTAACTCTCTTTCTAAAATCACCGAATTACCACGTTAGAGAGCGGCGGCCCGTCAGCTGAAACCCTCGCCGTTACGTGGTATTGATTTTCTTCATAATTCACCGTGAACAACAGTGGGCGTCATGCGCAAAAGTGTTTGGTTTGTATGTCGTGGGAAGTCGGTGGTAATAACCTAGGCACACAAGGTGTCTGCGTGCCTTGAGTTCTATGACTACGAGGCCGTTGTGTTGTTGATGTGATGGGGGAGTGTTCTGCATGGTAACCTCTCACTTTTTGAGGAATTATGGATTCTCTTTTTGAGCACCTTTGGAATGTAGACTATGGTGATTCTGCATGCGGGCTGTGTTTCTGTTGTGAACAAGCAGAATCCATCCAAGAAGTTTACATTGTTGCAACTTCAAAACAAGGTTATATTCTGGTTTTCATTGCCCTTTATGGTGACCGGCGACACCTTTGGTGCCTCTCAACTCAGTGCTTTCGGGAACTGATAAAGAGGTAGCTCAAGAGCTTGGTTTACTTGAGATGTGCGGGGCACATTCTTTTCTTCTCTGGAAACACTAGAAGTTTGAAAGCATCTCATGGGAAGCGGGCACTCGGTGGTCCGGCAATTTGTTATGAGGCTCCGATGCATTCACACAAGCTTTGCTTCACTTTTACGAGTCTTCTGCGGTATTGAGTTGCATTCAAGCCTCGGGAATCATAAGCGAGCTGTGGAGATCCAGAGATTCCAGAATCTAGCTACTACTTCAAGTGTTTAACTTTCTCGGCTAGTAGCACAACATGCCTGGATAGTGAGAACACCATCAAACCCTCCTCATGATCACCTTGGCATTGAGATATTCTGTACCACAGTGCAGGATGCTTGATGTATCGACAATCTTGGTTTCGTTAATGTCATATGGCCGAGCGAAACACAAGGGTAATGATGGCTGCGACTCATCATCAGAGTAAGCATACTCAACTGTATGGGATACTTTCTCATGGTCTTCGTAGCACTTGGAGTGCTTGTCACAGTCCTCCGATGCGTGAGGTGCCATCCATGTCACGAGGGGCGAGGTGGCGGTAGCGATTGACCCGCTGCTCCTCTTGCCGTTCTTTGGTAGTACTGGGGGCGTCCTTTCCTGCGTGATGGCTCTGCTTTTGCCACGGACTTGGGACTTGGACAGCTATTCTAGGTGCGAACCTGCCTAGCTGTCAGCGGGCTTAGCACGGCAGGAGCAATCTCAAGCGAAGAAGACATGGCGAGCACAGCAATCTCCCGCTCCATATGCTCAACAGACAAAAGGCGAGAAAATACATCGGGGTTATAAGCGAGATGTACCTCATCTCGGTGGCTTCCTGCAGTACAACATATGGAGTTCGAGTTGGCGGGAAGATTGAGCGTAAAAGTGTACACAAAAGATTGCAAGCGCGTTTGGGTGATGACTCAACAAGGTCTCACAGGTAGCACACGAGTGAAGACCGTGATTCGGATAACGTCTAGTCATGACCTACTCAACAAGTGGGAGTATTGATATTATGTTGATATCATGACTATAGGTTTAGGATAGTTACTATAAATCATCCCTAATTTGATGTTGAGTTAGGTAGATATCTTTCGTTAGGGTTCGACTTTCGTGAATAGACACATCGTTTAGATTAAGTTTAAGTTGTCTTTTGCTTAAGCACTTTAGACTCTTTTCTTGATTCTCAATCAATATGTAATTACTTAATGTTGTAATTATTCTACATAATCCATAGAAATTGTCACTTTTGTGGGCGCTAGGTTGTAGTTGGGCGCTAGGGCTTGGAAGTTGGAGAGGCCTTGAACTAGGCGAGATAACCTATCTTGCGCCCGCGACCTTCCGGTGGTAGGATGCGCCCTGCATGCGTTGGGATAGGTGTCTCCTCCCACGTAGGAATGAGGGTGTCTTGGCCACCGGTCGCTGGATCTCCTACAACTCTCCTACAAGTGGTAGGAGGTGGGCCCTAATTGTTTGTTGTTGGTTGTAGGTTACGGTGGCGATTCGGCGGAGGCAGCAGGAGCAGCTGTGTCGAGTTGGTGGTTGAGGATGTGCCAATTGTGGGAAGGCGATGGAAAAGAATAGTGGAAGATCACGGGTGGTGAAGTCGCGTTGCAATGTAGGGGGTCCCTCGTGCATGGTACGACCCTGCCGTGGAGTGTGGAGCTACGGTCATAGGGTGTCGTTGTAGGTGCAGGCGATGATTGGTAACCGTAGGCGTGGGCTGTCTCATGGAGTGAGTTGAGGTTGCTCCAGGTTGTGTGAGGGAGCTTGGGGTGTGAAGAGGTGTGTGGTTTGTGCCTTGGATGCTGGTGACTTGACAAACAAGAGTCTCATGGGACGAAACCTATTGTACTTAGCGACGTGGGATAAGTGTGGCCACTAGAGGTGAATCTAAGCCCGTGGTTTTCCTCCCACACTCCACAAGCCATATTTCTGCGAAAGCCTCCTTCATGCCGCGACCACGCATTCCATAGTCTATCCGTCGCAATGGCAAATGTGCCAAAGGCATCATGCTCTAGTCTATCTTACATTACAAGATCATCTCCCTTATCTTATAACTATAATTCTGATAGTAATATATAATAAACTATTTATTATTTTTATATACATGCATAACTTTATAATAAATAGGTAATTAAATATCATGTAATTATATTTTTATTACCATAAGATATAATTGTAAAATACCGTTTTACTTTATGGTGGTAATTACCAAAAATAATCTTGTGTTGGGGTCTTACCCATAATACTCACAAGCCACGCGTGGCCTTCAGTAGACAATGATCATGAGGAGCTTGTCATTCGATTCCTTATTGTTCAATGAAGAATTATACTTAAAATATATATTTAAATGTTTTTATTTGAGTTTCTTTCCAAAACCGCCTACAACACCCTGCGCATCATCTTTGTTAAATGTTTGATTAGGAAAAGGCCATGGGTGGCTAGACATGGTTGATAGGTTTGTCCAATAAAATAGAAGTATTCTATGTATCTACTAAAGATTGGGTTATTACATTCACCTTCCCTCATCTTCCTAATTTACATCTTAAAAACATTAAGCATGTGTTCTTTATAATGCTCCTTCAACATAATGTGCACACCAATGAACCATGCATGCATTTTATAAGTTGAATAAGCACACGTAAATTTGGATTATGCCACTATAACATGTGTGAGTTCATAGCGAAATCACTTGACGATGAATGAGCGAATATAAGTAAGCAAAAGTCCATCGGTCAATTGAAATGCGTACTCGTTAACTTTATGGTTTTCCTCTTGAGTAAAAATATCATAGTCGGTTAGTATTCTAACAAGGTAACTCTGGCGGACCAAGTACCGCATGGGGCTCCATTATACTTTAATCCCAAAGCGAATCTCGAGCCAAATCTATTTTTGTTCCACAATATTTGCGATACTCAGTGCTTGTCAAGTAGCGTCTATGTAGAAAGGGGTTTCTCTTGAAATCCCTATTTGCACCGACGTGGCGGACCCCTTTGCACTTGAAAAAATCTACACTATAACCAGCCTTTTGGTATTTCTCTGAGATCACCGCAACCTTTTGAATAATTGTTTTGATACACGTTATTTGAGATTGTAGATTGCAAGTACGTGGAAAAATCTAAAGTCCCATTCTCGTTCGGCTTTTCTTTCAAAGCTGGACACATAATTGTGCGAAAACTTATGCGCGCACTTACATCTAAATAGTCTCCAACACGGCAATCATTGCTAGGTGTTTGGCGATACTCTAAGCGTTTAGAGTTTTTAGAGCTTGCTGTAATTCTGGTGCGCAAACTTATTTGCGCACCAACCTTTCATTCATACCAGTCAATCCTAAGACCATACTCTCGCTTTGGGAATTTTACAGGACTTTGTTTCCTAGACATTGGGACAATAATATCTTCGTTGACATGATGCTCTTGATCCGCGTGCAGTGCGAGAATGAGAGTGCCATGGTCTGCACTTGAGCTAGGCCCATGCCAAATGTCTCAAGATTCAAAAGATGCAACAGGTTCTCACTACTAGTTCAAAGTTTTAACCACTAGAAAAAGATGAGGGCTAAGTAAAGATAAGAACATATCCACATTAGGAGGTGACCAAAAGGTTGAAAAGCGTCGAAGGAGCCCTTTAAAACAATAAAAATATTAAAAACCAAAATTCAAAAATATCAAAATTTTAGGGCAAGACACTTGTCTAAAAATTGGACTTTTGGGGTTTTTTAGATTTTGCTCTTTTTCTTTGGATGAACCATCTGAATGCACTAGGAGGCATGAACCATGTGGGTTCATGCTCCTAGGCCTTTCTTGACCTTGGGTGCACGACTGCACGCACTGGCCTCCTTGCCCCTTGGTGCACGACAGGCGCACTGGCCTCCTTGCCCCTTGGTGTGCGCACAAGTGCGCGCACCTGCCCCCTAGTGCACGTACTTGTTCACCCACCGGGCCCCTTGGCATGTTTGATGATAACCTGCTAGGTCACCGCCAAAAGACTAAACACCGTAAAGGATAAAAGGGGATAGGGTGTTCTTCATCGCATTAGGGCATAGGATAGATATATGAGAGCGGTCTAGATGAACCTCCGATGTCGCTACTTGTTATTTTGTCGGGAGTTTCGCACATCCTCGGACCTTCAAAGGACATGTTTCCCCATTAGAAGATCATTTTTCGCTCTTTTGCTTTTTGCCTGCACATGTTTGTGCATAAGCGTTGTTTAGACGCCAGCACTTATGCGCCTAGGCTCCCTGGTATACAAAACATATAAAACCACATAAAATGCGAGACTACGGACATGACGAAATTATGGAACAATGAGGTCATCGGCCTTCATCACACCGACTAAAGGGCGTAAGCATGGTTTGGTGCCACATATTAGTACCAAATGTCACAACACAATTGGTCACCTTGAGAGAGTGTGAAGGATAGAATTGAACTTTCAAATCTCACTTGTGATTATTTAATGACTTTTTTGCCTCCCGTAATTTACTTCTATTAATTTATTTTAGGTTAAACTTACTTATATAAAGTAATATAAAATTACATAACCTTTCTTACTTCACATTCGCTGGAAACCCGACTGTTGAGCTTTGTGCACACGACCGGCCTTTGCCCTCCCCTACCTTAGTCTCGCCAGGCCACTATCGCCACTCTGCACGCGATTATCCTTCACGTTTATGTTTACATGTCCCACGGCCGCTGCTCGTCTTCCCTCCCTCCTTCCATCCCCGCCCCACATTTCTTTGTCGTGGCCTTTGCTGTGCCGCCTGCCGTCTTGTGGAGGTGTGGGTGCCATGGCCGCCAGCAATCCTCTACACGGAATAAGAAGAGAATGCACGTCTGCCGAGCGAACGTGTGCTATCGTCGTGGAGGAGGCTCCTTGGAATCGTGGGATATGGAGTGGCATGATGGAGATGGAAAGCTCCGACAAAGGCATCAATGTCCGGACGACATGCTTCTTAAGGGTTTGAAGGAGCTTGTTGGAGGTCTGAAGTTATCACAACGTGGTTTGGGAGCCATATCATGCTAGTGAAGGCTACAAGTTCAACGCTACTACAAGGTTGCTTCACGAGGAGTGGGCGAACGTGGATGAGCTTCTTCTTGATTTATGGGCGGCCTTGGCAACGGACAAAAAGTCCCCGCTACATGGTGCTTGGTATTCTCTTGGAGAAGTTGTTGCATAAGTCAAGTTAAGGTGGGCTTTGTGTCCTGCGACCGAGAAGGTGAAGGCTGCCAAGAAGAAAGCTCAAAACCCGAGTGGGAAGAGGAGCATGAGGAACATGAGGAGGAGGTGGGGAGGCCGAGCTTGACGAGAGGGAGGAAGCACGGCTGTGAGGGGCTGTGACACACGTACAGTCGTGGAAGTAGGGCGATGGAGAGAGGGACACCTGTCTCCTCTCGAGTAAAGAAGGCCTCTTCTGCCAAACTACTTGATAAGGAGGGTGCAGGAGGCGGTGACAGAGGTAGAGAGCAGCAGGAGCAAGCAGACCTGCATGCAAGGGACAAGAAGGAGCAGGTTGACTTGACAGGTTTGTCCAGACGCATGCGCACAGGGTTTAGGCCATGGTTTTGCCTTCCACGGAAGAAAGATCCGGCAGGTTTGCATCAGTGTTGTTTGTTGTCGTTGATCCATTTATGTTGTGCACATCTGTCCATAGCATGCGCAGGCGGGGAGGATTTCTTCTGAAGCCACCATTTTGTGCCCGCTCTCACAACATTTGAATTGTGTCGACTTGGCCGAGCATTTGCCCAATTGTTTCTTAGCCTTGTGGACCTCAATTTAAATTGCCACGAACTGAGTACAAGGCACCAACGTGGTGTAAATGACTCGACAGAAGTGGTGCGGCCGAGAATGCCCGAAACCGATGGATGAACACCTATGAACACCTACAAAACCAACAAAACCAAACCAACTTATTTTAGAAATAGGGTTGGAAGAGATTTTTTCCAAAACCCCTTTTGACAGGAGAAACCCTTCCTACAGACGTTTGATCCGAAGGGCATATTTTGAACTTTGCAACAAACTCAAAATCGCAATTTTAAAACTATTTTTCATTCAAAAGTAGATTTTTGATTTGATATCACAATGAAAAATACCCTTATAGTGGCAATATTCTAAACCAAAATAAGTTGACGAAAATAATATCTTGCAATGTATTCATCCAAGTACAAGAAGAAGAGAATCAATTGCCACAACGAACAATTTCGCATCAATTCTTGAAAGATGAACATTTTCATACCATACTTGTACTCAAGATGTATTTTCACTATATTTGGGTGGTCCAAACTATGCTTGTTGGTAACGACAAGTTGTTGATGGAAAGGTGTATTTTTGAGATAAGCTGCAGTGGAGTTAATGTTTGAGCACCTCAAAATCATGTCAGTGAAAGTCAAAGAAGAGTGCAACAACTTGAGGTATTGGTTTCCAAGGATTATCTCCGTCTAGCTACAACGCTTCGAGTTTCCAATCGTTTCTTTTTTCTTCACTCAAAGTTTTCTAAGTTCTTTGGGTTGGTGGTGTCTTAGCCCTCATATCGCAAAACATTTAGTTTCTCACCCTCCTTTCTCTCTTGGTCCTTTATAATCATTTCATGTGGAGCAATGTGTGTGTTCCTCTACCAATGTGCTTATCATCTATGTAAGAAGGGTAGGTCTATTTTCTTATCTATAATTTTTTGGGTTCAATAATGTAGTGAGCAGGCTGGTTCTTTCATGCTTCACCTACATAGAGTTGGAACTTTACATTCTGCAGGTGATTTATGAAACGTTTTGTAGTGAGCAGGCTGGTTCTTTCATGCTTCACCTACATAGAGTTTGGAACTTTACGCAAGGTGATTTATGAAACGCTTTGTAGTGAGCTGGTTCTTTCATGCTTCACCTACATAAAGTTTGGAACTTAGGTTCTTTCATGCTTCACCTACATAAAGTTTGGAACTTTACATTCGCAAGGTGATTTATGAAACGTTTTGCAAGGTCTTTATCTCTGCTAACATAATCAACTTTGTACTCTATGTTTTCTTTGCTGCATGCGCTTTTTACTACTAGATTATGCAACAAAGTGTAGTTTTCCATCTATGTGTTTTCCTCCATATTTCACTGCGCATTATGTAGGACTATGCATTATATATATGTAGGACTGCATTATGCATTCCACCCTTGCGTTCTTGCAGAATTTGAAAGTTTCTACCCTCTATTCGGGGTTTTTACCTTTTGTTCTGCAGATTTTGATTCTTTAAAGGTATTGTATATTTATTAATTATAATAAAATTCAAAATACAGAACTTAACTCTTTCTAAAATCACCGAAATTACCACGTTAGAGAACGGGCCGCGCCGCCCGTCTGAACGAGCCCTCGCCGTTACGTGGTAGCCGGGCTTGCATTTTCTTCATAATTCACCGTGAACAAACAGCGTGGACGTGCGCAAAAGTGTTTGGTTTGTGTCGTGCGTAGGAAGTCGGTAATAACCTAGGCACACAAGGTGTCCGTGCGCCTTGGTTCTATGACTGAGATCGCGTTGAAGGTGTTGTTGATGTGATGGGGGAGTGTTCTACCGTCGACATGGTAACCTCTCACTTTTTGAGGAATTATGGATTCTCTTTTTAAGCCTTTGGAATGTAGACTATGGTGATTCTTTGCATGCGGGGCTGTGTTTTGTTGTAGACAAACAATCCATCCAAGAAGTTTACGCCGTTGTTGCAACTTCAAAACAAGGTTATATTCGGTTTTGTTGCCCTTTATGGTGACCGACACCTTTGGTGCCTCTCAACTCAGTGGCTGCTTTCGGGAACTGATAAAGAGGTAGCTCAAGAGCTTGGTTTACTTGAGATGTGCGAGCCTGTTCTTTTCTTCTCTGGAAACACTAGAAGTTTGAAATCTCATGGGAAGCGGGCACTCACCGGTCCGGCAATTTGTTATGAGGCTCGATGCATTCACACAAGCTTTGCTTCACTTTTACGAGTCTTTCTGCAGATTGAGTTGCATTCAAGCCTCGGGAATCATAATCGAGCTGTGGAGATCCACGGAGATTCACAGAATCCTAGCTACTACTTCAAGTGTTTAACTTTCTCGGCTAGTAGCACAACATGCCCGGATAGTGAGAACACCGGCGCATCAAACCCTCCTCATGATCACCTTGACGCTTGAGATATATCCTGCACTGCAGTGAGGATGCTTGATGCCAATCGACAATCTTGGTTTCATTAATGTCATATGGCCGAGCGAAACACAAGGGTAATGATTGCGCGATCATCATCGAGTAAGCATACTCAACTTTGTATAGGATACTTTCTCAGTAGCACTTGGAGTGCTTGTCACGATCCTCCGATGCGAGGTGCCATCCATGTCACGAGAGGCACGGAGGTGGCGGTGCGACTTGACCGCACTCCCTTGTTGCCGAAATTCTTTGGTAGTACCTGGGGCGTCCTTTCTGCGTGATGGCTCTGTTGGCTTTTGCCACGGACTTGGGACTTGGGCAGCTGTTCTAGGTGCAAACCTGCCTAGCCTGTCGCGGCGCTTGGGAGCAATCTCAAACGAAGAAGACATGGCGAGCACAGCAATCTTACGCTCCAGATGCTCAACGAACAAAAGGCTGAGAAAATACATCAGGGTTATAAGCGAGATGTACCTCATCTCAGTGGCTTCACACTGGTACAGCATATGGAGTTCAATTGGCAGGAAGATTGAGCGTAAAAGTGTACACAAAAGATCGCAACCGCGTTTGGGTGATGCGGCTCAACATGCCTCACGGGTAGCACACGAGTGAAGACCGTGATTCAGATAATCTCTAGTCATGACCTACTCAACAAGTGGGAGTATTGATATTATGTTGATATCATGACTATAGGTCTAGGGATAGTTACGATAAATAATCCCTAGTTGATGTTGAGTTAGGTAGATATCTTTTCGTTAGGGTTATGACTTTTCGTGAATAGACACATCGTTTAGATTAAGTTTAAGTTGCCTTTTCGCATAAGCACTTTAGACTCTTTCCTTGATTCTCAATCAATATGTAATTACTTAATGTTGTAATTATTCTACATAATACATATAAATTGTCATCGGTGGGCGCTAGGTTGTAGTTGGAGCTAGGGCTTGGAAGTTGGAGAGGCCTTGAACTAGGGCGAGATAACCTATCTTTGCGCCGCCAGTGCGACCCTTCCGGTGGTAGGATGCGCCCTGCATGCGTTGGGATAGTGTCTCCTCCCACGTAGGAATGAGGGTGTCGCCCGCAGTCTGTTGGATCTCCTACAACTCTCCTACAAGTGGTAGGAGGGGTAGGCCCTACAATTGTTGTTGTTGGTTGTAGGTTCCGAGGTGGCGATTCGACGAGCAGCAGGCTGTATCCGAGTTGGTGGTTGAGGATGTGCCAATTGTGGGAAGGCGATGGAAAAGAATAGTGGAAGATCACGGGTGGTGAAGTCGCGTTGCAATGTAGGGGTCCCTACGTGCATGGTACCGACCTACCGCCGTGGAGTGTGGAGCTACGGTCATAGGGTGTCGTTGTAGGTGCAGGCGATGATTGTGAAGTAGCAGTGGGCGTTATTGTGGAGGTGAGTTGAGGTTGCTCGCCAGTGAGGAGCTTGGGGTGTGAAGAGGTGTGTGGTTTGTGCCTTGGATGCTGGTGACTTGACAAACAAGAGTCTCATGGGACGAAACCTATTGTACTTAGCGACGTGGGATAAGTGTGGCCACTAGAGGGTGAATCTAAGCCCGTGGTTTTCCTCCCACACTCCACAAGCCATATTTCTCGCAAAAGCCTCCTTCATGCCGCGACCACCGCATTCCATAGTCTATCCAGTCGCAATGGCAAATGTGCCAAAGGCATCGTGTCTATCTTACATTACAAGATCATCTCCCTTATCTTATAACTATAATTCTGTGATAGTAATATATAATAAACTATTTATTATTTTTATATACATGCATAACTTTATAATAAATAGGTAATTAAATATCATGTAATTATATTTTTATTACCATAAGATATAATTGTAAAAATACCGTTTTACTTTATGGTGGTAATTACCACCGAAATAATCTTGTGTTGGGGTCTTACCCATAATACTCACAAGCCATAAGTGGCCTTCACGAGTAGACAATGATCATGAGGAGCTTGTCATTCGATTCCCTTATTGTTCAATGAAGAATTATACTTAAAATATATATTTAAATGTTTTTATTTGAGTTTCTTTCCAAAACCGCCTACAACACCCTCGCATCATCTTAAATGTTTGATTAGGAAAAGGCCATGGGTGGCTAGACATGGTTGATAGGTTTGTCCAATAAAAATAGAAGTATTCTATGTATCTACTAAAGATTGGGTTATTACATTCACCTTCCCTCATCTTCCTAATTTACATCTTAAAAACATTAAGCATGTGTTCTTTATAATGCTCCTTCAACATAATGTGCACACCAATGAACCATGCATGCATTTTTATAAGTTGAATAAGCACACGTAAATTTGGATTATGCCACTATAACATGTGTGAGTTCATAAGTACGAAATCACTTGATGATGAATGAACGAATATAAGTAAGCAAAAAGTCCATCGGTCAATTGAAGTACGTACTCGTTAACTTTAAACTGGTTTTCCTCTTGAGTAAAAATATCATAGTCGCTAGTATTCGAACAAGGTAACTCTGGCGGACCAAGTACCGCATGGGGCTCCATTATACTTTAATCCCAAAGCGAATCTCAGAGCCAAATCTATTTTTGTTCCACAATATTTGCGATACTGTACTTGTCAAGTAGCGTCTATGTAGAAAGGGGTTTCTCTTGAAATCCCTATTTGCACACAGACGTGGCGGACCCCTTTTGCACTTGAAAAAATCTACACTATAACCAGCCTTTTTGGTATTTCTCACAGACGGATCACCGCAACCTTTTGAATAATTGTTTTGATACACGTTATTTGAGATTGTAGATTGCAAGTACGTGGAAAAATCTAAAGTCCCATTCTCGCTCGGCTTTTCTTTCAAACTGGACACATAATTGGCGAAAACTTATGCGCGCACCATCTAAATAGTCTCCAACACCGCAATCATTGCTAGGTGTTTGACGATACAAACGCGTTTAGAGTTTTTAGGCTTGTTGACTCGTGCGCAAACTTATTTACACCAACCTTTCATTCATACCGCCAATCCTAAGACCATACTCTCGCTCTGGGAATTTTACAGGACTTTGTTTCCTAGACATTGGGACAATAATATCTTCGTTGACATGATGCTCTTGATCCACAGTATGAGAATGAGAGTGCCATGGTCGCACTTGAGCTAGGCCCATGCCAAATGTCTCAAGATTCAAAAGATGCAAAAAGTTCTCACTACTAGTTCAAAGTTTTAACCACTAGAAAAAGATGAGGGCTAAGTAAAGATAAGAACATATCCACATTAGGAGGTGACCAAAAGGTTGAAAACGCCGAAAGGAACCCTTTAAAACAATAAAAATATCAAAAACCAAAAATTCAAAAATATCAAAATTTTAGGCAAGACACTTGTCTAAAAAAATTGGACTTTTGGGGTTTTTTAGATTTTTGCTCTTTTTCTTTGGATGAACCATCTGAATGCACTAGGAGGCATGAACCATGTGGGTTCATGCTCCTAGGCCTTTCTTGACCTTGGTGCACGCATTGGTGTGCGCACTGGCCTCCTTGCCCCTTGCCCCTTGGTGCACGCACTGGCCTCCTTGCCCCTTGCCCCTTGGTGCGCACAAGTGCGCGCACTGGCCCCTTGCCCCTAGTGCACGTGCTTGTTCACCCAAATGGCCCCTTGCATGTTTGATGATAACCCGGTACTAGGTCATCAAAAAGAGACTAAACACCGTAAAGGATAAAAGGGATAGGGTGTTCTTCATCGCATTAGGGCATAGGATAGATATATGAGAGCGGTCTAGATGAACCTCCGCGTTCCGCCATTTGTTATTTTTGTTTTGAGTTCAGACATCCTCGACCTTCAAAAGGACATGTTTCCCCATTAGAAGATCATTTTTCGCGTTCTTTTGCACAGGCGTGCACATGTTTGTGCATAAGCGTTGTTTAGACGCCAAGACTTATGCGCGCCTAGGCTCCCGGTATACAAAAACATATAAAACCACATAAAATGCGAGACTACGGACATGACGAAATTATGGAACAATGAGGTCACCGCCCTTCATCACACCGACTAAAGGGCGTAAGCATGGTTTGGTGCCACATATTAGTACCAAATGTCACAACACAATTGGTCACCTTGAGAGAGAGTGTGAAGGATAGAATTCGAACTTTCAAATCTCACTTGTGATTATTTAATGACTTTGTTTACCTACATATAATTTACTTCTATTAATTTATTTTAGGTTAAACTTACTTACATAAGGTAATATAAAATTACATAATCTTTCTTACTTTCTGTTAACTGGAATAACCTCGTTGACCGGAAACCCGACTTTGTGCACGCGACCCGCTTGGCCTGCCCTCCCCTACCTTACGCCTGCCTCATCGCTGGGCCACTATCGCCCGCCATCACGCAGTATCCTTCACGTTTATGTTTCTGTCCCACGCCGTCTGCCTTCCTCCTCCTTCCATCCCTGCCCCACATTTCTTTGTCGTGGCCTTTGCCTGCTGTGCCCGCTGCCCTGCCGTGCTGTGGAGGTGTGGGTGCCATGGCCGGCCAGCAATCCTCTACACGGAACAAGAAGAGAAATGCACAGTCTGCTCGGGAGCGAGCTGCTCGTGTGCTATCTGTCGTGGAGGAGGCTCCTAGGTGGAATCGGAGGATATGGAGCTGGCACGACGGAGATGGAAAGCTCCGTGACAAAGGCATCAATGTCCGGGACGACATGCTTCTTAAGGGTTTGAAGGAGCTTGTTGGAGGTGCTGAAGTTATCACAACGTGGTTTGGGGAGCCGTATCATGCTAGTGAAGGCTACAAGTTCAACGCTACTACAAGGTTGCTTCCTGAGGAGTGGGCGAACGTGGATGAGCTTCTTCTTCTGATCTATGGGCGACGGCCTTCGCAGTGCAACGGACAAAAAGTCCCCCGCTACATGGTGCTTGGTATTCTCTTGGAGAAGTTGTTGCACAAGGCTGTTAATTGGGCTTTGTGTCAAGACGAGAAGGTGAAGGCGCCAAGAAGAAAGCTCAAAACCGAGGTGGAAGAGGAGCATGAGGAACATGAGGAGGAGGTGGGGAGGCCGAGCTTGACGAGAGGGAGGAAGCACACTGGAGTGTGTGTGACAGTCCTGAGTCGTGGAAGTAGGGCGGTGGAGAGAGGGACACTGTCTCCTCTCGAAAGTAAAGAAGGCCTCTTCTTCCAAACTACTTGATACGGAGGTGGGGAGGCGTGAGGTAGAGCGCAGGAGCAAGCACACGCAAGGACAAGAAGGAGCGTTGACTTGATGACGGTCCAGTTTACGCGCAGGGTTTAGGCCATGGTTTTGCCTTCCACGGAAGAAAGATCAGTGAGTTTGCATCGTGTTGTTTGTTGTCGTTGATCCATTTATGTTGTGCACATCTGTCCAAAGCATGCAGGTGGAGGATTTGCTGAAGCCACCATTTTGTGCCCGCTCTCACAACATTTGAATTGTGTCGACTTGGTCACGAGCATTTGCCCAATTGTTTCTTAGCCTTGTGGACCTCCAATTTAAATTGCCACGAACGAGTACAAGGCACCAACGTGGTGTAAATGACTCGACGGGAAGTGGTGCCGGCCGAGAATGCCCGAAACCGATGGATGAACACCTATGAACACCTACAAAACCAACAAAACCAAACCAACTTCGGCGAAATAGGGTTGGAAGAGATTTTTCCAAAACCCCTTTTGACGGAGAAACCCCTTCCTACAGACGTTTGATCCGGAAGGGCATATTTTTGAACTTTGCAACAAACTCAAAATCGCAATTTTAAAACTATTTTTCATTCAAAAGTAGATTTTTGATTTGATATCACAATGAAAAATACCCTTATAGTGGCAATATTCTAAACCAAAAATAAGTTGAAAAATAATATCTTGCAATGTATTCATCCAAGTACAAGAAGAAGAGGAATCAATTGCCACAACGAACAATTTAGCATCAATTCTTGAAAGATGAACATTTTCATACCATACTTGTACTCAAGATGTATTTTCACTATATTTGGGTGGTCCAAACTATGCTTGTTAGTAAGCGACAAGTTGTTGATGGAAAGGTGTATTTTTGAGATAACCGCTTGGTCGGGTTAATGTTTGAGCACCTCAAAATCATGTCAAGTAAAGTCAAAGAAGAGTGCAACAACTTGTGGTATTGGTTTCAAGGATTATCTCCGTTAGCTACAACGTTCGGTATTCTCGTTTTTCTTCACTCAAAGTTTTCTAAGTTCTTTGGGTTGGTGGTGTCTTAGCCTCATATCGCAAAGCATTTTAGTTTCTCACCCTCCTTTCTCTCTTGGTCCTTTATAATCATTTCATGTGGGTGTTTTCCACCGCCAATGCAAGCTTATCATCTATGTAAGAAGGGTAGGTCTATTTTCTTATCTATAATTTTTGGGTTCAATAATGTAGTGAACAGGCTGGTTCTTTCATGCTTCACCTACATAGAGTTGGAACTTTACATTACGCAGGGGTGATTTATGAAACGTTTTGTAGTGAGCAGTTCTTTCATGCTTCACCTACATAGAGTTTGGAACTTTACATTACAAGGTGATTTATGAAACGTTTTGTAGTGAACAGGCCTGGTTCTTTCATGCTTCACCTACATAAAGTTTGGAACTTAGGTTCTTTCATGCTTCACCTACATAAAGTTTGGAACTTTACATTCTGCGGTGATTTATGAAGCGTTTTGCAAGGTCTTTATCTCTGCTAACATAATCAACTTTGTACTCTATGTTTTGCTGGCCTGCATGCAGTTTTTACTACTAGATTATGCAACAAGCTGTAGTTTTCCATCTATGTGTTTTCCTCCATATTTCACTGCGCATTATGTAGGACTATGCATTATATATATGTAGGACTGCATTATGTATGCATTCCACCCTTGCGTTCTTGCAGGACTGAAAGTTTCTACCCTCTATTCTGCAGGGTTTTTACCTTTTGTTCTGCAGTATTTTGATTCTTTAAAGGTATTGTATATTTATTAATTATAATAAAAATTCAAAATACAGAACTTAACTCTCTTTCTAAAAATCACCGAAATTACCACGTTAGAGAACGGGCCGAGCGCCGCTCCCGTCCCGAGCCCTCGCCGTTACGTGGTAGCTGGCTGCAGATTTTCTTCATAATTCACCGTGAACAAACAGCGTGGACGTCTGTGCGCAAAAGTGTTTCTGGTTTGTGTCGTGCGTAGGAAGTCAGCTGGTAATAACCTAGGCACACAAGGTGTCCGTGCAGCCTTGGTTCTATGACTCTGAGACTGCGTTGAAGGTGTTGTTGATGTGATGGGGGAGTGTTCTACCGTCTGACATGGTAACCCCTCTCACTTTTTGAGGAATTATGGATTCTCTTTTTAGGCACTGGAATGTAGACTATGGTGATTGCTGCATGCGGGCCTGTGTTTTCTATTGTAGACAAACAGAATCCATCCAAGAAGTTTCTGCCCGTTGTTGCAACTTCAAAACAAGGTTATATTCTGGTTTTCTGTTGCCCTTTATGGCTGACCGCTGACACCTTTGGTGCCTCTCAACTCAGGGCTGCTTTCCAGGAACCTGATAAAGAGGTAGCTCAGTAGCTTGGTTTACTTGAGATGTGCAGGAGCCTGTTCTTTTCTTCTCTGGAAACACTAGAAGTTTGAAACAGTCTCATGGGAAGCAGGCACTCAGCTGGTCCGGCAATTTGTTATGAGGCTCCGATGCATTCACACAAGCTTTGCTTCACTTTTACGAGTCTTTCTGCAGTATTGAGTTGCATTCAAGCCTCAGGAATCATAACTGAGCCTGTGGTGTGCTAGAATGTGGTTGGCATGCGGTTGGAGTGTGTAGAGTGTAACCCAGGAGGAGCTGGATATGCACGGGCTCGGGCGGAGTGTGGAAGGAATGGATCATATCGCCGCGGCCTTGCGAGACAGCTCACTACAGACGTTGTTTCTTGATGACAATATGGGGTGCTGCCGGGGCGCTGTACGTAGCCCGCGTCCTGACCCAACAGTCGTCTTCACTGCCAACTTTGGGGCTTTCCCGGATAGAAATGGATGCAGCGGGCGCCGGGTTGATTGCAGACGCTGTGGCGGGCACCACCACACTGGACCACATTCGTATCGGGTATGACCGGCAGAAGAATCCTGAGCAGGCAGCCACGTTGATTCATCTCTTCACTGCCTTCACCCGGTCCCCCGATGCGTCCCCCTCGTCGGAGTCGCAGTTTCGCAACGAATCCGTCAGCCAGCTCCATGTTGGCCTTTTCTGTCCAGGAAGAAAGGAACGGTTACGAACCACAGCCCTGCGCAAAACACCCATTTGCACGCGGCTCGCTTTCGATTTCATGCGACACACGTGGAGCCCTAGAGCGTCTGGAATTCGAAAAGCCTGCACAACAGCCAGTTCCAACAAGGGATTACTAGTGTTAGGCAATAGACATAAGTGCCACACAAGAGCCACCATGTCTATCAAATGCGACATGCGGCAAAAGTATGCGTTCTCCAAGTTTCCGAAGAAAACCCGAACACCAGTGTCCAGCTTGCCGTTGTTCTGCCTTCCAATCCCTAAAAGACAGCATCGATAATGCCCTTTGTGAAAGCGGTTACATTGATCATGGCCCAGCCTTGCAACACTCGTCCTTGATTCTGCACAAACCTGATGCAAACAACCCAGGCATTTTGAAACCTAGCTCAGCGATAAATCCGAAGAACAGAACTCAACAAACTTGGCTTTCGGTTCGGTGGAGAAGTGTTTCAAGGCCTGGGCATTCTTTCTCTAATGCCATCATGCATCCTGCCATAAGGATTGGAATACGCGCATGGACTGAAGGGCTTCCCAAATTTCTGAAGCTGCAGCTCTTGAACAGTCTTGCAGCCCTCAAGGATCGTGATCAGCGTAGCATCCATGTCATCGTCGTCGGAATGTCACCGACTTACTTGGAGTTCGGTGGTGCTGCCTTGTTCAAATAGCGCTCCCAAGCCGCGTGTAACGAAGAAGCTGGCAGCACTAAGCTCATTCAGAGCACGACTAGAGCGAAGCGCATCTGTCAGGGCGTCTCCCAGCCCCAGCTCCACACCCTGCTGGCCTCCCTTATACGCGTTGAGATGGAGCGATTCAAAGCGAAGACATTGTAGCAGTATCCAAGTCAGCAGGTGTTTCAGATGCACTTCACTCACTGACAGTGTCAAAATCATCAGGCCACACCAAAGCTTCAAGCAGTGGAATGCTGGACATGGCAATGTTGTTTGCATCAGGTGTGTGTCAAGGAGTGTTCCAAGGGCTGGGCAAGGATAAACGTTTCACAAAAGGGCATTATCGTTTCTGTCTCAAGGGGTTGAAACGCAGAACAATGGGAAGCTGGATGCTATTTTTTGGTTGCTTCTTCGGAAACTCGGAACGCATTCAAGGAATTTTTGCCCCATGTCGGACTTGACAGATATTGTAGCTCTTCGGTGACCCTTACGGCTGCTGCCCAACACTCCTAATCCTTTCTTGGAAGTGGCTGTTGTGAAGGCTTTTGAATCTCCACTGTCAGACGCCCTTTAAAGGAGTGTTTCATTTCGAGGCAGTAGGAAGTGGAAAGCGGACCATGCACATGGATGTTTTGCGCAGGGCTGTGGGTCGTTCTTTCTTCGACAGAGAAGGGCATAGCATTTTGCAGGTGCGTTCAGGAAGAGAGTTATGTATGTGGCTATGTGCATTGTTCCGTAATTTGGTGTGCCCCACTCTCGTCGCTGTTCACTCTGTAGCGGTCCAGGATGGTCCAGGATCCACACAGATGTCATTCAGATTAGTGAGCAGGTGTGCTCAATACATTGGGGCTGTGCCCAAGCGTTGCGTGTGAGTAACCGTCTCAATGTCGGTTCGCTAGAATGCCTATTCGATATCTGGCTTATTGTCAAGTAGATTCGAACCGTGCCCTAAGGGCTAGTGTGCTACATAACTTAACACTCCCACTTAGTGCCTAGTCCTTAGGTTCTATAATTTTTCTTAAGCTATTGGATATGTGATAAGCTTCTTAGTCCCATGTTCGTCGCATGTTGTTGATGTTTAGCAGATGTGAGCGCCTTGGTAAGTACGTCTGCTGTCATTTTATTCTGTCCAACAGACTTGAACTTACCGCCTCTTACTACTTCTCTGATGAAGTGGAACTGAACTTCAATGTGTTTTGTTCTCGCGTGGAACTTCGGATTGTAAGTGAGTGCTATGGCACTTTGGTTGTCACAATAAAGTGGTCTTGGTATGTCTTGTGTTTCTCCGAGTTCCGTTAGTTGTAGGAGTTGCCAGAGTCCGTCTTTGCAAGCATGTGTTAGCGAGCAGTACTCGGCCTCTGTTGAGCTGAGTGCGACCACCTGTTGTCTCTTGCTGCTCCAGCTTGTGGCTGTTCCTCCCAGTAGGTAGGCATAGCTGCTCGTGCTTTTCCTGTTGTCAGCATTTCCTGCCCAGTCGGCATCGCTATAACCTTCTAGTTGTAGAGGTTGACCTTGTTTAATTGTCGATTGATATAACAGCCCTATGTCGGAGGTGCCTCGCAAGTATCTGAATACCCGCTTTGCCGCCTTCCAATGGGCTTGTGCCGAGCCGCTAAGAATTGAGATAGTGCTCCCCGAAAATGCAAGGTCGGTCTTGTGCATACCATAAGGTACATTAAGCGCCGATGGGCGAGTATGGTAACTCGTTGTTGCTTGGAGTAGCTGCTTGATATTCTTGATCTTCATCCTTGCTGAGTTTCAGGTTAGACTCCATAGGTGTGGAGATAGGCTTACAATCTAGCATATTAAACTTAGCTAGGATTTCCTGAATGTACTTAGACTGATGGATGAAAATACTTCTAATTTCCCTATGCCTTAAAACTTGAATGCCTAAACAAAATGAAAGTTCACGGCAAGTGGTCATAGAGAAACGTTTAGCGAGCATGAGTCTGGTGTCTTCTAGGATGCCCTTAGAGTTAGACATAAGAACTATATCATCTACGTAAACTGCTAGTACGATAAAATGATTGCTTACTCTCTTAATGTATATGTTACTATCTGAGCTGAGTCTTGTAAAACCTAGCTCTTCTAAGGTGTCATCCAGCTTGGAGTACCACTCCAGTGCACTTTGTTTGAGTCCGTATAGGGCCTTCAATAATAAGCAAGCATTATAAAGTTGTTTGTTGACTTTGAGTCCTTCCGGGATCTCCATGTAGATAGTATGTTGAAGGTCGCCATATAAAATGCGATCTTAATATCTAGTTGCATAAGCTCATAATCATGATGAGCTAGGGCCATTAGGATTCTAAGTGAGGTTATTTTAATCTTGGACTAAAGGTCTCATAGTCGAAGCCATGTTTTGTGAGTATCCCTTAGCCACTAGTCTAGCTTTATATCTTTCTATAGTCTCGCATTTAATTTTATCTTAAAGGTCCATTTAGAACCTACTAGTTTTCTATCCTTAGGTAGGGTAGTTAGTGTCCAAGTTTTATTAGCTTTTAAGGATTCTAGTTCTGACCTTATTGCTTGCTTCCTGTGTTCCTTTTGTGCGCAGGTGATAGCCTTCCGGTAGCTGGCGGGGACAAACTGATCTATTGCTGCGTTAAGACAATAGGCTAAATTATTTTTAGGATCCCGCCAGTTAGTTGGAGAATATCTGTTTATTTTACCTGCGTTTGATCGCTGAGGACGTCTACCTCTGGTGTCGTTGATGTTATCTGGCTGTAACATGTCCTCGTTGGTATCCTCGGGATAGGCAGTTGGGATATCCTCGGCAGCTTGCATATGTGTAGGTTGAAGACTTGAATTAGCATTATCATTATTATTAAAATAAAGGTGCCTACTTGCTTTAGGAGTGCGGGCCGGGGGAGATTGGTTTGAGTTGTGTGTCCAATCGCACATATATGAGTCATGAAGCACATGATCCGCAGTTGCGGATAGCCGAGTGCCGGCTTCTCTGATTGCGCCAACCGCAATGTGTTGCCATGAGCGTTCGAGGATGTGCAGTGAGCCTGCGGTGGACGTCGATGCGAGCCATGGTGAGCGTCGAGGCTGGCGCCCGCGCGCTGAAGTGGGTTGTCCATGTGCGCGCCGTGTGATGGGGCATGCACGCGTTGGGTAGGGGCCGCTGGATCTCTCCGGGATGCGTGGAGCGGATCTGCTGGATGGCTTCTTGGTTATGTGCACCTCGGGGTGTGCCTCCCTGCGCGACTCGGTCCGAGATGGTGGTGGAGGTCTTGCAAGCTGTCCTCATCCTGGAGCGCTCCGGTCCTGCGATTCCCCTCTCAAGCCGGGCGTTGGAGATGGAGCCGAGGGTGGTGATGCGGGTGAGTCAAGGTCGTCTTCTTGAAATCGCCAAAACAATTGATGGAGCCCGAGGGTGGTGATGCAGTGTGGCCGTGGTGGGTGGGCGGGTGTGAGGTGTGGTGGAGGTTGCAGTCTTTGGAGGTGCAGAAATCGTGAGCCCACCTCATCATCATGTCGGATTTAGTGGTGCTCCCCGGTTGGTGCATGTCCTCCAGAAGGTGGCGTCGAGGAGTAGGTCACTCTGTGTCGAGGATGGATGATCTTATAACCTTTCACCTTAGTGAACCCAATGAAGATGTACTTTTGAGCTCTGTTGTCCAATTTCTTCCTAATAGCTTTTGGTACGTGTGCGTACACAGGAGCTCCAAATACCCGAAGGGAGGAAAGGTCGGGCTTGGAGCCGGTCCAAGCTTCGTATGGTGTGCCTTGGGGAAGAGCTGAGGTCAGTGTCCGATTGCTAATGTAGACGGCGTGTTGCATGGCCTCAGGCCAATAGGTCTTGGGCAGTTGGGCGTGGATGAGCATTGAGAGTCCACAAGTCTGAATAGTGCGATTCATTCTTTCTGACACGCCGTTTTGTTGGGAGGTGTGGGGGGTGGTAACCTGTCTGTTTATTCCCTTGTCTCTGCAGAACTGGATAAAGGCTGTTGAGCCGTATTCACCACCTCCATCACTGCGGAGACATAGGAGAGAGTCTCCTGTTTGCTTCTCTGCCCACGTAGTGTACTCTTTAAAGTAGGTAAGTGCTTGAGATTTATGCTTGAGTAGGTAAATGACCGTGAATCGGCTAAAGTCGTCGATCAGCAGCATGAAGTAGTTGAAGCCAAACATGGATCTGTTAAAGGGGCCACACAAGTCAGAGTGAACTAGCTGGAGTCTCTTTGTGGCTCTGGTTGTAGATGTTTTGGGGAACGGAGCACGATGGCTCTTCCCAAGTGTACAGGCTTCGCAGTTGCCGAATTCTTCGACCTTGGTTAGTGAAATTCCATTAGCGGCTTGTGTCTTGATCATTTCCTTCATTCGTCTCATGTTCATATGCCCTAATCGGGCATGCCACAAATATGTCGACTTTGTGTGTGTGTTCTGCGAGATAGGGAGGTGGGTGACCACGAGGTGATATAAGTCGTCATGCTTGAGGTCGCCGGCAATCAAGTCGCCTTGAGGAGTCTCTATCACACAATGTCCATCACCAAAGCAAACGAGTCACCGATCCACTTTACGAATGAGAACAAATTTTTGGTAAGGCCGGGTACTAGTAGGACATCTGATATTTGCAGGGTGGAGTCTGGTTGGACGTTTAAATCTCGACCCATGGCACGTGATGTCAGGCTTGGAGTCATCGCCTAAGCTGACGAAGTGTGGTGGTGCTGCAGGTATAATCTTTGTGAAATATTCTTTGTGCGGGGTCATGTGTTGAGAGGCCGGAATCTATGTACCAAGTGTGTGCCTCTTGGGCTGATAGGCAGGACGCAACTAAGGCGGAGGGCTGATTGCTATGTACAGGTTCGTAGGTTGTATGGGTTGTGAAAGCCTTGGAATGGCGTTGCATAGTTAGGGCCAGTTGGCGATGGCCTCTGTTGTTGTTGGAGGATGCTAACCTCTTGCGACATTCTTCGTATGTATGGCCGGGTATTTTGCAGAACCCGCAGACGGGCTTCCAAGAGGGGTTATATGTCCCTCTACCACGATTGGGGTAACCACCCCGTCCTCTAGAGTTGCCTCGCATGTTTACTCTAAAGTTTCCCCTTCCTCGACCTCTGGCTCTTCCTTGTAGAAATACCGAAGGAGGAAAGGTCGGCTTGGAGCCGGTCCAAGCTTCGTATGGTGTGCCTTGTGGGAGGCGAGGTCGGTGTCCATTGCTAATGTAGGCAGGCGTGTTGCATGGCCTCGAGCCAATAGGTCTTGGGCGGTTGAGCGTGGATGAGCATTGAGAGTCCACAAGTCGAATAGTGCGATTCATTCTCTCGACAGTTTTGTTGGGAGGTGTGGGGTGGTAACTGTCTGTTTATTCCCTTGTCTACTGGGATAAAGGGCACGTATTCACCACCTCCATCACTGGAGACATAGGAGAGTCTCTGTTTGCTTCTCGCCACGTAGTGTACTCTTTAAAGTAGGTGAGTGCTTGAGATTTATGCTTCAGTAGGTAAATGACCGTGAATCGGCTAAAGTCGTCGATCGTGACGAAGTAGTTGAAGCCAAACATGGATCTATTAAAGGGGCCACACAAGTCGAGTGAACTAGTCTCTTTGTGGCTCGGTTGTAGATGTTTTGGAGCAGACACGATGGCTCTTCCCAAGTGTCTGTTTGATTGCCGAATTCTTGACCTTGGTTAGTGAAATTCCATTAGCGGCTTGTGTCTTGATCATTTCCTTCATTCGTCTCATGTTCATATGCCTAATCGGGCATGCCACAAATATGTCGACTTTGTGTGTGTGTTCTGCGAGATAGGGAGGTGGGTGACCACGAGGTGATATAAGTCGTCATGCTTGAGGTCGCCGGTGGCAATCAAGTCGCCTTGAGGAGTCTCTATCACACAATGTCCATCACCAAAGCAACGTGTGCACGATCCACTTCTGAGAGAACAAATTTTTGGTAAGGCCGGGTACTAGGACATCGATATTTGCGAGGTGGAGTCGGTTGGACGTTTAAATCTCGACCCATGGCACTGTGATTACGTGGAGTCATCGCCTAAGGCGAAGTGTGGTGGTCTGCGGTATAATCTTTGTGAAATATTCTTTGTGCGGGGTCATGTGTTGAGAGGCCGGAATCTATGTACCAAGTGTGTGCCTCTTGGGCGATAGCGGGGCCTTAACTAAGGCGGAGGGCTGATTGCTATGTCTGAGTTAAAGGTTGTATGGGTTGTGAAAGCCTTGGAATGGCGTTGCATAGTTAGGGCGTTGGCGATCGCCTCTGTTGTTGTTGGAGGATGCTAACCTCTTGTGACATTCTTCGTATGTATGGTATTTTGCAGAACCCAGATGGCTTCAAGAGGGGTTATATGTCCCTCTACCACGATTGGGGTAACCACCCCGTCCTCTAGAGTTGCCTCGCATGTTTACTCTAAAGTTTCCCTTCCTCGACCTGGCTCTTCCTTGTAGAAATACCGATGATGTGTCTCGGTGTGGGCGAAGACTTTCCGGCGTCCTTCTTGATAAGCATAGCGAGTACTTTGTTAACCGTTAGCTGGATGCCTTGAAGGCTTTGTACGACGATCCATGATTACGTAGTGTTGATAGCAGGATCGCAAGGAGCTCCTCGGGGATGTTGAATCCTAAAGCCTGGAATTTCACAGTCCAACTGCGAAAGACCATGGCATGGTGGTCTACATGGTATCAGAGCAGGCATATTTCAATGCCTAGCCAACGGCGCAGGGAGCGTCTCCAAAGGCGCGCCGCTAGGCAAGCATACCTGCTAGAATTACAAAGAAGCAACCGTGAGAATGCATGCTCTGATACCATGTAGCGGTCCAGGATGGTCGGGATCCACGGATGTCATTGATTAGTGAGCGGTGTGCTCAATACATTGGTGGGCCTGCCAAGCGTTGCGTGTGAGTAACCGTCTCAATGTCGGTTCGCTAGAATGCCTATTCGATATCTGGCTTATTGTCAAGTAGATTCGAACCGTGCCCTAAGGGCTAGTGTGCTACATAACTTAACACACTCTTGCCTATGTTTTGCCTCCACCTGCTTCGCTTCTCTTTGGGTGAATGACTTGTGACAGGCTCTCGACCTTAGTTGCTGCAGATGATGCTGTCGGCCTCAAACGTTGATGACAACCAACGGCTGAGAGAAGCCTGAGGCTACCTTGAATGTGGCACATGAGGAGTCCCAGCAGACGGTTAGCCCATTGGCTCCGAGTCCTGCCTGCAGCACACACATATTGTAGCGTGGATAATTTACATAGGTGCAATGTACATCTAAAGCAACACTTCTGAGACCATCCTCATGTGGAATTAATATTGGCACAACAATCGGACAGGTCAGAACTTCTGGGGCCAACATTTGGGCAGATCCATGTGCACGCAACATATTATCTTGATAAGCACCACGGAACGTTATATTTTTCTTGCTTGAATTCCTCCCAAACGTCATTGATGCAATGGCAGCGCCATTGATGCAATTGGGTGGCTGGTTTACCATATTTTCCAACGTGCTGAGGAAGGCTTGCTGAATTCGGCATCACGAAGATTGGAAGTCCACTATCACCCAGATTCTGCAGAGCAGCAGACATTCATATATGTACGCGGTTGATGGCTTCGACACTCAGGCCACCGGTCCTAACATGATCCGGAGGGGGCACATTTATCCATTGCAGATTGTGGGCTTTAAGTAAACGAATAGGTGAGCAAAACCTAGCATTTATTCAATGTGCTAGGGCTTGGTGTCTAAGAGGAGTTTGTTCGCCACAGGGCTTCATTGTAGGGTCGCCACTCACTTATCGTCTCGTCTTTCGAACGTTTTTGCGCGCCAACACGCAGCCATGAATGTCTTCTGGGGTATGCACGCGTCTTGCGTCGCAGTGTGTCTGTTTGGGTGGCGATGTCGTGAAGTGTGATGCCATGTGCAATTCTACTCTTCCGGACTGAATGCTGAATGCGGAATGCCGATCGTTTTCAACAGGTGTAGAGCTGAACCCGGGCAAGCCCCACAGGCATCGGGCAGATCCCTACGACTACACCAAGCTTCATTTGTCCCAGGTTGGAATGGCGCGTGCAAGTCGGTGTGTTGGGGTGCTTTTAAAGTATACTGTCCTGACGGTTTGGTGCTCGTTTGCAGGCTACTCTTGGCCTTGATGTGAAATCAAAGGAGAGAGTGGTGGTGAAGTGCAAAGTTGGGGACCAAGATGAGATTCTGTTGTGCTCTCTCGTTCCAGGGGTTTCGGAGTCTAGTAGTCTGGACCTTCTGTTCGACCAGGATGTCGTCTTCTCGGTGACAGGGTCAGCTAGTGTGCACTTGACGGGGTATTACATGCCCCTGGCCGATGACACTGATGAGGAGGATGGGGATTATGACACGTATCCTTGCCGAGTTTGTTGGTCCTATTGGTCCTCAGGGAGCAATATGTTGTTAGGATGTCTGGTTTGTTTGATTCGCGGTCCCCCTGATTTTGCACTGTTGTTTAGCACTTGACATGAGCTACAGAGATGAAATGAGTATGGATGAGGACGATGAAAGTGGGTCTGGTGAGGATTATACTAGCGACGAGGACTCTGAAGAGGAACCGGTTCCACCTAGTTCTTCCGGTAGGTCATTGACATTGGTCATTGCTTTTTCGGAAGGGTCCTCTAAAGTTGCTCGCAAGTTCTTTTCTCATGTCGCTATCCTCTGCCACTGTAATTTGCCTCATGCCTGATGTTGTGGACTTGTATACATTCAGTGAAAATAGAAGAGATATTTGATGAGGGGCCAGGTGAAGAATCCAAGGACTTGGAAAGACCTGGGTCAAAGAAAAGGAAGCAAGCATTAGCCATAACCAATGGGAATAAGGCCACACCTGTGTCCAAGAAGGACACAGTCGAGAATCAGGATGAGGAGCCAGACGAGAGTGAAGATGAAGATGGGTTTGTCCTGCCCAAGAAGAAAAAGAAAGTAGCTTCAGATGCTGCCAAAGCATCAGAAGTGGAGGCCAAAGCCGCAGTTGAAGAAGGGTAAGTGGTCAGCTTGTCTGCAGGATACTTCTGTACCTTTTGCAATTCATGACAACTTGACCTCTTGCTGTCATCCAGAGCCAAAGGCAGTGCAAAGAAGAAAAAGAAGAAGGCTGATGCTGCCAAGGCCTTGAAAGAAGTGACTGCGGTTGCAGAAGTCAAGGCATCTCCTGCAGTAGCAAAAGTCAAAGCCACTGTAGAGAAATCGGCTGTGGCAAAGCGTGCTGCTGCAAAGCAAGCTGAAGACAAAGCAGGGAAGAACAAGAAGACTCAGCCCCGGAAGTACCCTAACGGTCTTGAGATTCACGAAGTTGCCATGGGAAAGCCAGATGGCAAGCAAGCCAAAGTTGGCAAAAGGGTAATGTGTCATATTGAAGTAATTGAGGCTTGTATTGCATACCGCTGTTCAATTCCGTGACGTTTGTGCCCTTGCTGTGTCTTTTTTCTTCGATCCAGGTTTCAGTTATTTACACTGGAAGACTGAAGAATGGGAAGGTGTTCGACTCCAATTTAAATAAGAAGCCATTTCAGTTCAGATTAGGTACCTGCCGTTTCTCCATATTGAGCCGACAGTTTCTTGCAGAACTTTCATCTTTTCATGTGGTTTCAAGTTCCACTGTCTGGTTCACTGTTGTCTCGTTGCTGATACTTACGCAGGAGTGGGAGAAGTCATCAAGGGCTGGGATATTGGAGTGGAGGGTACACGTTTTGCCTCTTATCCTTGTTGATTTCAACTTCAAAAAGTGCCTTGAAGCTTTGTGAAACACAGATCCCTCAATCGTGCTGTGTCCTGCTTGCAGGGATGCGTGTCGGAGACAAAAGAAAATTGGTCATCCCTCCCGCGTTAGGGTAAGTACCCAAATGCATCCACAATTTGCCGTCTTACGCTTTTGGCACCTCCAGCTCTAGAGCAGCCGCATCAGCTTTATCTGTAGAAACCAATTCTAAATTTCTGCTCCTTCAGGTACGAAGCTGAAGGTGTACCGAACCAGATCCCCGGGAACGCTACGTTGACATTTGATGTGGAGCTAGTCGACGTGAAGTAGAAACCATAGCGTTTAGTCTAGAGCCTGCGGTCTCGGCGGCAGTTGCTCTGGCGGGAATGAGCTGTGGAGAAGGGAAATGTAGGCAGGGATTCTCCGCAATCCCGTTGGAACCCAAATTTTGCGTCTGTCGAGAACAGAACCATCCAATTTTGGCCCGGTAGCGTCGCAAATTGCATTATAGCTAGGGTTTTTAATTTACCTGATGTGACAACATGGTGATAAAAGCGCTTGCTGAAGCTTCCGACGCGGGAGGCTTTCCAATTGGTCGCCCCTGCAACTCGCTAGTGTGACGGCATTGTGATCTGCATTTGAGGAAGTTGCGGAAGCGGGAGGTTCTTCCAATTGTTCTGATTGGTGTGACCTTGTGGGCGGCGCTGTCAGCTGGGCAAGCAAGCCTTCACAGAGATTCCGATTGGTGTGATTTGTGGGCGGCGCTGTCAGCTTGGCAAGCCTTGCAGCTATGGTGCTGTGGGAGCTGACGTTGGCCACGGCCTATGTGCTAGGGCTTAAAAGGACTTACCGAATTGCCCTCCGGTTGCAGCGAAAATTGCTGAGCCAGAGGTTTCCTCGCGTTCGCGGCTTTGTGTACAGGTATGTGGTTCACCAAACCCACCTAAGTATGTTGGAGATGAGGAAATTGTTGGGGAATTGGAGGTTCAACTTACGTGGGTTCTGTGGTAATGTTGCAGGAGGACTCGGGATGTATTTTCTGTTGCCATCAGAGTTCACAGAGAGATTCAGCAGAAAGATATAGCGATTGGAAAGAGCTTGGGGAACCGCATCCTGAGGTTTCTGGATCGCGTTCGACCCCAGGCCAACATCAGAGGCGATGCCAGCGGCACGACCACCGTTCCAAGAATTGAACAAAGCCGAAGCAGTGTAGGATCGAAAGGTGCGTCTGATAGTGGCAGGCATGCCCCCGCCGTCAGCAAGTCTGAGGGTGCAACGTCTTCTGTGGATCAGGTTGACAGACATCACACAATTGGTCTTTCCAGAGCATCGGTGAGGAGTAGGATAACTGATGGGCTTAGTAGATTCAGGCAGAGGCCTGTCACACGCTCTTTGCCGGTGATTGCGTTGGGGCTCTGGTGGCAGCCTGTGAGAAGACAAATGGAAATGGTTTTGCCCAACAGGAGTGTGGTAGAATGCCGCGGGTTGTCAACTTGGCATAGTCTTCCGGCATCTGCTCATGGCCAGCTGGAGTCATATGAAGTTCCAAGGAGGATGGGCTTGGCAGCCGGTAGCTTGTATCGCCCAGACATTGCTAGATTGATTTACAGATCTGAGGGAGTTATTAGATCCTTCTCTCCCGGACAACGGTGATGCTATGGACAGGCCTGTTTCACTACCAGTGCCTCGCTCAAGTGTTTTTAATACCATTGCTCGGCAGGGAGGGGTTGATGGTATGCGATTGGGTGCCGACGATTGCGTTGTGACCAGAGGCTGGCAACATAATATGCAATGTGGATTATGGTGCATTCTCACATTGGGCTCTCTTTGATGGCTCATCAACTGTTTTGTGGAGCTCAGCATCGGAGCCAGATCGATGAAACAATTTTGGACAGAACACAGCGACTATATTCTCAGTGGGTCTTAAGCTGGGCGTGTAAATTAGCTTGAAGATTCGAAGGGAGAATGAGGTAAAGTGCTGACTCCTGACTCCTGATGTTGTGCGTGACATGAGTAGTTTTACATTGAGAAAACTCTGCAGGCTCTGCTCGTTTGTTCTTCCGAGACAGGATTAGGTACTTATTTCCGCGATCACCCTGTAAGAGATGAGAATAGAGCAAAGATGTAGTCTGACAATGTTTCCAATTTCAGCGCGAGGTCAAAATTTATTACAACACAAACATTCCCTGTCTCTGTGGGAACAAGGAAACTCCCTTGTCCATGTAGGAACAAGGACATGTCGGATGCCTTAGCGTATTAGTTCCGTATTTACGTTATGTATATCCAAAAACATATGGTACAAGCGGATTAGAAACGGTCACATGCTACAACCCCAAGGAGTGTCATCCAGTCCCGACCAGTGTAAGCAAAAATTGTTTGTAAGCACCAGACGTGTCGTGTGAGATCATATATTCCAATGTTTTGCCATAAAATTTCACAAACTCAGCCTTGATGTAGAACATGTCAACCTCGGCCCGTGTGACCACCAGTCGGATAAGCCTATCATCGTCCGTTCCAAGGCCTTTCATGCATTTGTGCAGAGCCTGAATTGGATATAAAATGGACGACGTCAGAACACACTGTGGACAGCACATGCTGAGCTGAGGCAGGAGCTGGCAAAGCTGATAGCGACAGGGGGAGAAATACCTTTGCAAAGTAGCTTGCTGGATACACACAACGTACAACAGCTCGTAACGCTTTCCTAAACTGGCCTGAGGTCTCCTTCTTCACTGCCTGCAGTTCAATCTGATTTCTTAAGTACAGCTCCTCAGACGTCACTATCTGTCCGCAAAATGCCAACGTCTGCCCAAGTGCTTACCTGCTCAAAGCTATGTCCATACACTTGTCTATAAATACTGAACGTGGCCACCAGTTGGGCATTGCTGCGAGTGCTCAAAATCCTGATGTACGTGGACTCGCTAGTTCCAAGTCTACCTTCCCCTGCCCTGTACAGTTCCTTAGCTTCAGACTCCGCTATCGGTATGTAGACGTCCGGTGTTTCAGGTCGATTAGGATTCAAGAGGGCCAAAAGGAGCTGCAGTGAAGGGAAGGGGTGCACTCGTCAGCCTGTTGCAGATTTCCACTGTTTCAGTAAGTGCAAAACATGCCACAGAAGGAACATGAGTCTCACCTTCTCAAAATCCCCACTAGTGTCAGACCTGATGTCCATTTCAAGATTACGACCATACATCGTACTATACGCCTGTTTGATGAGGTTCAGCTGCCCCGGAGTTCGGGTGCAGACTACATCAATCAACGCTTTCTCTTTGGTACCTGCCCCTTTCAAGGCATCCCTCAGTAGATAAGCATCCCTCTGAACAGGTTCCATCATCCATAGCAGCACCGCTTTCTGCATCATCCGAAGCATGTGAGTCTGAGAACAATCGCTGAAATACGCGTTTCCAGGGTCTCTGCTACAGTCCAGACAACCATTACGAAGCTCACCTGTAGGTTACCGTGCAGTTCCGACTTGAGCCTGTGCGCCAGCTCTTCTCCAAACATTGCCTTGTAAGCGAGTGCAAGTTCATATCGCTGAGGCGCGTTCCGATGGCCAAGTATTTCTACGACTTTCTTGTCATTGCATCCGAAACCTGCCATCACGAAAAAAGAGAGTTCCAAGAGCTACGGCCCCGAACGCAGCATTTCCAAATCCCCCTAGCCAAGCCTTTCTCAGAAGCGGGATCCAGAGTCGAGCACCAACCTTTGAAGGCCTTATGCAGCTCCTTACAGTCGTCGTTACTGTTAGCGTAGCGCGGTATTACAACCGTGGCCATCAACACAGCAGTCGGGCTACCTCACAATCGATCTCCGATCAGCCGTGCTGGCCTCAAATGAATGCAGTACGCAGAGGGAGGAAGCCACAGTTGTGATCAAAGTGAGGAGTCCTTCCAACATGATTGCTGTGCACCTACAGTTTATGCAAATAGGTCAGGAGATCACACCGCTGTGTCCAGGAAACGCGTGTCCCAGGCCGTGTACGGAGGCCAGCCCACGTCAACACGTGTTAGACCCTTGCACACTGCAGTTTCGTCGTTGCAATTTCTGAGAAAACAAAATGCTCACCGCGTTTTCAGACGCCTTGCTGGCCACGATAACCGATGTCTCCTTCGGGATGCGTTTAGCGGCCTGTTCAAAGGTGTACATACATATCTCGGTGTAAGTTAATGGCGATGTGCTCCACTTTAACCCCAGAATGACCGACGGGGACCCAGCCTATTTTTTAGATAATTCATTGATTGCATTCTTTTTAATTTTGGTAAGATTCTTTATAATTCAAAACTTTGAGAATGTGACACACTCTGTAGGTATTGTGAGAGGAAAGGGCTGTTTAAGCTAATTGTCTTGGTGTACGCGCTATGGAGGCGGGTTGTTAAATTTAGGGAGCTGACATGCGCGCAACGAACTTTCCAGCATAGGAAGACCTTGAAAATAGAGCTAGGCGTAGTCTTACATTGGGATTTCGAAGTTAGGAACACGGGTCTCTAGAATGTGGCCTCTTTGTTTGTAATGATAAGCCCGGTTCCTCTACGGAGCTATGGCCTTTGCTCCAACAAGCTATCCTTTTTATTCAAGTCCTCTTCTAGGTCTATCTGTGAGACAAGGTGTACGGCCAACTAGTTGAGAAGTGTCAAGGCATTCCTACCCATTTTGACCGATATTTTTAGGGCTATTCGTTTTTAAGCTCATAAATATATTGTAATTTTTATATTTAGAAAATTATTTTATTTGATATAATAGTACATTAAGTTTTGCTGTATATGCTAGGGACAATTTATTATCCAAACTCGTAAGTGACCGACGGGCGGGAAGCCACAGGCGCAAACGAGCGGGATGCTCGTTGACTTTGTGAGGGTGATAATGAGGTTATCCACTTCCATCAGCCATGCTCCTAAGGTTGAGACTCACAATCATTGTTTTTGTGCATGCATCATGCTAAACCTTGCAAGCAGTGGATTGCCATCATGCCGTGATTCAAAGCTGGATTCTTGGGCGAAAACAGCATTACATAACTCTTCATGTTTGAGGCTAGTTGGCTGGTGAAATCCTTTGGCGAGTGATAGTAAGAAGGAGGCCATACATTTACTAATCGTATGTATCCCATGCTAGCAGCTGCATGCCTACAACTGTATATCACGCATGTGCATAGATACATCTAACAATACCATGCATCCTTCCAATTCTCACAGAAAGCATAAAATGCTTTTGCATTGTGGATGAAGTTTCGATGGGCTGCAACACAATCGCCTTTGGTTATCATTTATGGTACATCCTCCGATGCACAATGCCCAGCGTATGCTTCTATGAGAAAACCGCTTCTTCCAATACTTCAAAGCCCGAAAATTGCGATCTGAACATCTTCCTCTATCCCTCTACTAAGACGTAAACAAGGTTGATCACTCTCTCAATTTTGTCTTCATTTGTGTCTTGTCTAGGTGAGAATGAGAGCTTTGTGAGATTGTGCATGTCTTGGGTCAAGAGTCAATCGCCGAGATCCTAGGACTCTGCAAAGCAAGCACTTGTCATTAGTTCAGGTAAGCTGCATAATAAGGAGTGTTACTTTATGGTATCAGGGCATAGTCCATGCTCCAAGTGTTTACTTTATGGTATCAGGGCATAGTCCATGCTCCAAATGTTAATCGAGGAGACAAGATGGTTGACTCAAGCAAGCATAGCAAACCAAAATTGAATAATTGGCAACAATCATATGACACTAAACAATCGATAGTATGATACTAAACAATCGGTAGTGTGACATTAAACTAGTTGGCTATCATTATGGTTGGCTTTATAGTTTGTATTGACCAAAATAGAACAATTAGCAACAATCGTGTGACACTAAACAATTGGCAATGTGACACTAAACTAATTGGCTGTCATTATGGTTAGCTTTCTAGTTTGTATTTCTAGGGCTGAAGCTGAGAACAAGGATATGGAGGACGGTGATGCCGCTAAGGTGAGGCAGGACATAGTTAAAGAAGGGTTTGTGGTAATTTTAATGAAGATTTTGACGGAAGTAAGGTACTTTGTTTAGTCGACAGCAAAGAGGTTCCACTTGCATTCCTTGTAGTAACGCTCGCCATCCATTTCCTTACGCTAGCCAAACCTCGTCCTTGGGCCTTGAGAATAGCTCCATTGCTCCATTCGGCAGCTGGTTCTTGGGGAATTGTGCCGAAAGTAGAATCGCTCGCCTATTCTCCTCTAGAATAAGGTATGTTTGCTAAAAATGTCCTACAGTTGATCTCAAAGGATGGCTTCACATTGTGGCATCCTCTGGGAGCTTCCCCTCTTCCTTGGTCACTCTAAGCCGCCTTGCATAGTGCTCTTGCACCAAGGTGGGGCTAGAATAGTCCCATCTTGATACATATTGATAAGGGCATGCAAGGATTATGGCAACACAGCCACTCAAATGTCTCCGGCCAGTCCCACGATTTCAAGACATATTCACAGTCACGAACTGCTCACCTCCATCCTAAAGTCATCAACACCGTTTTGCCCCCATCTCAGTTTGTCTTGTCAATTGCAACAACCAGGTCGAACATTCCATATGAGTTTGAAGGGCCGCGTGGCAGCTGAGAAAGAGGTCTTGAAGCGCCATGGCTACCAATAGTTCTTCGATGTTGGGCACAGTAAGGACTACAAATAATGTTCTGATGTAGTTCACACCATCCCTCTAAGGAGGCTCTCCAAGTGGTACTGTCGACAGGGGGAGAAATACAATGATGGGCAGTTTTGGTGCTGTAAGAGGATGTCAGGCATATCAGACCTCCCTAGCAAGCCTTTGACATAAACCATGCCTTCTCCATGAAAGCAAAGCTCCTTCCGGAACAAGTCCACCAATTTTTCATCACCTTGCACTAACAGACCAGGTGTTTTGCATGTACTTGTAAAACCCTAGTTAGTCTGGGTTTTGGGCATTTTGGAGACTACCTTAACAGGGTTGGCGGCTGTCATGGCACACAGGGGTCATGTCAGTTTGGGTGGTGTGGGCAGGACATGCCCATAAAGGGCATGTCCAGTCATCCTGTATGCATGTGGGATGCAGGCATGCGCGTGTGTAAGGTGTGCGAATGTGTGGGTAATTAGATGGCATGTGCACATGTATTAATGGTATGACATAGATGTCATGGTATGCATGATTGGTGTGTGTGTATTTGGATGAGGTCAAGTGATGTGAACTGACATGAAGGACAAGCGCAATTAAAGTGAAGCAGGGTTAATCCTTGATTGGCCATACAAAACTCCTAAAATCAGGCACCTCAGTAAGACACTTCACTTGAGGTCTCGGAAAATATGCCTTCTCCAAAATAGCCTGTATTTGAGGCAAAGTAAAAGCCTCCTTGTGCCGCAGGATGGTCGAAAATCGGCTAAACATTTGATCAATCTGATCATGCGTATATGCAACCATCAAGAAACTAACCTTGATCTTCTCAAAAACGCCTAACTCGATAAGCATATTCAAGTAAGCAAATAGTAGATGGTTCTTATTCTTGTTCTTGCCAGACGTCCGGCGCTTAACGAAAATGAAAATAGGCACATGAGACAAAAAACAGACTATCTGTAATCTCCTTGGCACGAAAACGAAGGCTAGTTCGGAAGCTATTCCTCTCATCAATGACACACAAGTTTTTGCGCCGAACGTCCGGCCATCGCCCGGATGTCGGCGCAAAGTACTTGACCCGATTTGGGCGCCGCCGTCGCATTGTCTTGGGACATTCGGCGACGGAAACAATACCCTCCGGCTGGGAGCCGAATCGTGGTGGCGTCGGCCCGACAAAAACGCGGTTGGCCGGTTGTCAGCTGGCCGGACGTCCGGCCGCAGCAATAGCCCCGGTTGGGTGTCGAAAACGTATGTTGCGCCGGACGTCGCGCATGGGCATAAACGCCGCGGTTGGATCTTTATACGGCCATGTTGCCGGATGTCCGGCGCGAATTTTGGTCGCCGGCCTTCAGGGCGTTGTGCCGGGCAACAACAGCCCGTTGGCGCCAAAATAGTTTATTCTGGGCGTTGGCGCGCCGGCTCTTGACCCGTTGGCGCCAAAACGATCGTGTTGCCGGACGTCCGGCCCGAATATCTTCTTGATCTTGCTAGTCGAAATTGACGGTGAGCCCAAAGTGTGCCGGACGTCCGGGTTTTGGGCATTTTGGAGACTACCTTATGAGGTTGGCGGTGTCATGGCACACAGGGTCATGTCGGTTGGGTGGTGTGGGCGGGACATGCCCATAAAGGGCATGTCCGGTCATCATGCATGTGGGATGCAGGCATGCGCGTGTAAGGTGTGCGAATGTGGGTAATTAGATGGCATGTGCACATGTATTAATGGTATGACATAGATGTCATGGTATGCATGATTGGTGTGTGTGTATTTGGATGAGGTCAAGTGATGTGAACTGACATGAAGGACAAGCGCAATTAAAGTGAAGCAGGGTTAATCCTTGATTGGCCATACAAAACTCCTAAAATCAGGCACCTCAGTAAGACACTTCACTTGAGGTCTCGGAAAATATGCCTTCTCCAAAATAGCCTGTATTTGAGGCAAAGTAAAAGCCTCCTTGTGCCGCAGGATGGTCGAAAATCGGCTAAACATTTGATCAACTGATCATGCGATGCAACCATCAAGAAACTAACCTTGATCTTCTCAAAAACGCCTAACTCGATAAGCATATTCAAGTAAGCAAATAGTAGATGGTTCTTATTCTTGTTCTTGCCGGACGCTTAACGAAAATGAAAATAGGCACATGAGACAAAAAGCAGACTATCTGTAATCTCCTTGGCACGAAGGCTAGTTAAGCTATTCCTCTCATCAATGACACACAAGTTTTTGCGCCGAACGTCGGCGTCGCCACCGGATGTCGGCAAGAGGCGACCCGATTGGCGCGCAACCGTCGCATTATATCATTGACGCCGCGGAAACAATACCCTCCGGTGGAGCGAAGCTGAAATGGTGCGCGGGGCCCGCCACGGCACGGCAAAAGCCGGTTGGGCGCCGTCATCAGCTGGACGTCCGGCGCCGCGGCAGAATAGCCCCGGTTGGGTGTCGAATCATGTTGCGGGCGATCGTAACGGCCGGTTGGTCATATAGCTATCGCTTAGCCGGATGTCCGGCGCGACGGCGCTGCTTGACCCGATTGTCGCCAAATCTAGCGCTTCACAGGGCGTTGTGCAGGCAACAACAGCCTCCTTGCGCCAAAATAGTTTTGTTATGCTGGGCGTATGGGCGCTCACCCGTTGGCGCCAAAATGTCGTGTTGCACCGGACGTCCGGCCCCGAATATCTTCTTCGATGCTGCTTGCTGCCGAGTCGAACTGAGCTGAGCCCAAAGTGTGCCGGACGTCCGGCGCACTTTGGGTTGTGCTCGCTTCTGGAGACTCGAGAAGAAGGATAGGAGGGGTCTGTACGGACAAAAACTTTCCGAGATACAATCACTACCCTTTCACATTTGGTTAGTCAAGTGGTGGATCGAGGAGTACCTTGTGATTGCCTGTATCATGTATTCTTGATCCCTCTTTTTAGGTCTTCACAAGTGGCGCAAACGCTAAATCGATTGGACTTTGGAATATTCACCCTTGGAAAGTGTTTGTTCCAGAGTTTGCAGAAGTATGAGTGGCAAACATTCGCCAGGTTTGCTCGCTACATATGTCGTTTGTAGTCTCGAAAGATTTCCCCTTTTGTATAATTGTCAGGAAGGTTGAACACCTCCACGTTTGGCAGGCGTTCTGCAAGATTCTGGAACAACCTGTCCATCCAAGCCAGTGCGGCCAGACTTGTTGTGGAATGCAAAAGTTTGGGCAACCAGCCCAAAAGAGCCGGAGGAAGAACGAACTCGATTTTTTTGGCTAAAAACGATTGAAGGGGATCATGCCGAGAATTTTCTGGAATTCTTGGAGCTGGAGCTCTAGGATCTTGGTAGGAAGACAGAGGGGATATCCCGGGTAAGAAACGGGTCAAAACGACCCTCAGGCGAGATAGGCGTTCGAGAAGGGCGGTAGGTGGCGGACTACCGCCGTGAGTCGCCACACTCACCCAGAGGTCGAGGAGGAAGAGCAGACTACCACGATAGGCTGGCAGACTATCGCGGTAGGCTAACGAGATCTCGGCCAAGAAAGAAAATTAGGATGGGGGATATCCACTATATATGCTCACCAATAGGGGAATAGATAAATAGGATTAATTAGAAGGTAATTAATTTGGGGTTGCGAATAGGGCAGGAAAATAGGTAATTTAGGCAGGATTAGGTATTCTAGGATGGTGAATCAAATCCAGGGTTGAGAGGCCTCCAGGTGGCAGCAATCCAAGGAGGGCAAAGTGCAGTTTGGGCTGGAGGTGGATTATCTCAAAAGGATGCCAAGCATCCTCAAGCTCCTTACTGGTTAGGAGCCCCTCCGTCTCCCACAAATGCACCAAATAGGTGCTAAGGTAACATGGCCGTGGCCCCTCTTCATCCACGGAGTTCGGCCTAAGGAGCTTCTCCCTGTGATGAATGTAGGCTTCATACATGATGGTGCCCCAATCCGGCTTGGCCCCCCGAGAAATCTTCCACAAAAATTGGAGGAAGTTGGTGCTGAAATAGGAAGTGCGTTGGTAATTCACCAACCCCAGGACAATCTTAGCAAAAAGCCTCCACTTCAGCTCTTTGATGTTGTCCGTCTTCCAGCCGTTCTTGGCGTGGGCCTTCACTCCTCCGTCCATCATGTCTAAGACCTCCTGTGGGATTTCCGAGAGGGAAATCCTCTTCCCTCCATTTGTCCTCTCAAGGAGAGCAATCCCTGAGCTCTCCTCCTCCGGTCTTCCATACACTTGCCGAATGCTTGATGTCCGGTGAGGATCGGTCAGGGCATTCCTCTCCCAGCAGGCTGCCTACGATTGATGGAGGTTGATATAACACTCCTCAATCAATTCCAAATTGGTGTAGGCCCATTGGCGGCCATACACCCATCCCAATTGGAAGTTTTCTTCTTCCGCCCACTGCCTGAAATCCACCAAATCGCGGGGGTTGAGTTGCCCCGCAAAACAAGTGAACTGAGGCATCTCGAAATCGCCTCCTCCTAGCGGCGCAGCCTCCGCTGCTGCCTTCTTGCCTTTCCCCCTTCCTGAGGATGAGCCCTTGGCGGGCGGTTCCTTCCCCTTGCCTTTCCCTACTCGCAGCATGGCGCCTTACTTCTCAAGTGCTTCAAAGTGTGGGAGGAATTACTCCCCAATTCCCAACGTTGGTGGCCTCAAAGCTTCGCTCTCAAATGCTTCCCTGGCGGCAAGACGCCAACTGAGACACAATGGCAATGTTAGTACTAGCTCACACCCTCCAGCGGCTGCCAATTCCTCCTTTGCGATCCTCTCCAGAGCAAGGCGCCGCCAGCAAGGCAGTCAAGGCGTTTCTCCTTGCACCCTCAATTCCTTAGCGCCTTAGCGCATCATCTTCTTCTTGGAAATCTCCAGCTCGCACTTTGCGCACACGGCCGGGCTGGGTCCTCTCACCATCGCCCCATCCAGCCATCCGCCTTCCACTCGGTAGCGGGTGATGGCGGCTGGCGCCCGTGGGCGCCGCACTATCCTCCTTCCTCTTCCCTACCGCCGTGCTGCCCTCGCGTGGGGTGCGCCAGTGGGTGAACCCCTCGCGGTAGGCACCTGGGTGGTGGCTACCTACCACTGTCCGCCTTACCCACGGGTAGGCTGCCTCCCCGGTGAGCTGAGGTGCCTCTCCTCTAGGCACCCACGAAATGGTGGGGACTCCTCCCACCCTTGGGGCTGTCACCCCTACCGTGGTAGTCTGCCCCTCATAGACTACCACAGCCCTCTATGGCCGCATCTTGCTCTCCTCCTTGCTCCTCTTGTGGGGAAAGGCCTCCCACCGCAACCTTGTTGCCTCCACCTCCCGAGGCTCTAGGAAGAGAGAAGGCTCAGCAAGTGGAGACGCACACTACTACAAAACATATGGCTTTTTAACGCACCATATCACGTAGCAAGTTCTCGTGATATTGGTGTTATAAAAATAATAACGCATACTTGATTATAACGTGAATGGTCGTTGGACGCCACACTCCACCGTAAGCATAATAACGTGCCATGTCCTCGTGATACATTTGCCCTTTGTGACCGGATAAATCTTGTTCACGCCCTTTGTAACCGGATAAATTTCGTTCACCCAAGCAGGTTGGTAGCGCTGCACCGGTTGTTATACCAGTGTCCCCTTCTCTTGTGTGTAGCATGCGTGTGTGGCATGCAAAGTAGCTAGTGTTACGGTGTCCGGGAGGGCATGGCGGTGTGCCACATGGGCCAAGTAGCCGGTGTTACCGTTTCGGAGGGCATGGCGATGTGCCATATGGGCCAAGTAGCTTGTCAGATCCGGAGGCGCCATGTCACAGCTAGCAAAGATAGGAACCGGGTTGAGGGCCACCAACCGGGGCTTAAGGGAACGAATCAATCTTGAGTTGTGGTTTGAATCTGGTTTGCCCTTAGCCAGAGCTCTTGCACATGGCTTGATGTTCTATAACTTCTAAAGGACAAGCGGTAGCAAGTTTGAACGTAGGTCACCCCTTTTCGAGTGCCGTTTATCTACCACCGCATCACATGAGTGTACGGAGTATTAGGGGGTTACTTTTTGATCTGAACACAAAATGTAGTCCCCAAGCTTGGTGCATACACCGTCATGTCCAGGCAAGCCCAAAAAAGCCATCACTAGGCATGTCAAACTTCCAAGTCCCGTCTCACAAAACACAATTTCCAAAATTGCCTAATGCCTCATGCTGCTGCTACACATGTACCGTTGAAAAACCTACGATCTCCATGCCGAGCTGCGTGCACGCCCACTACAATGCGAATGTCCGAGGCTCAAAGATGAATGCATATGTCTTGCCAAAGAACTACCTGAACCTTTCCAGGCTACCAATGCGGTGGCATGTCCTCACGATGGCATTGCAAGCTCGAGCACCTCGAATGCACATTAGACATAAAGTTTGAATAGCACACAAAGGCCTCAGTATCGTTGTAAATGAAGGGCATGCAAGAAAAGGTGGTGATGCCCCGATGCATATCAACCTCCATGGACACAATCTTCAGTTGACCGACGATCTTGCGGGCGCCTCGATGAATTCATGGAGTGGAGGAGAGGGTCTGTCCACACAACCAGACGCTTTGGATCCTACGGGCCAACAGTAACCTCAGTTTTGGCCCCCACCGTGAGCCTCGAGGTCCTGGATCTCCCGCCCACCGCCGTAGGCTTCCATCACCCGCATGGTCTCCAACCTCGACTATAGCGATGCCTTGGCCTCGGGTCCCCGCCCAAAGGTGGCTCCGTGTCGATAACTAATACGCGTCAAACTTCTAGCCGAATAGTGGGACAAAACATCTTGCTCATCGGGTCCCGACCTCAAAGAACAATTGGGATGTTCAAGAGATGTGACTCCCTCGCGTTTCTACCACATCGGCCACAATATGCCCAATTCCTTGGCTCGGTCTTGCTGGAAATCTCAGCTCCCTGCACTTTGCGGGCCATCGCACGGCGGCGTGGGTCCTCTCACCATCGCCCCATCCGCCCTTCCACTCAGCGCGGGTGATGGCGGCCTGGGCGCTGCCCGTGGCGCCTCGCACTATCCCTCCTTCCTCTTCCCTACCGGTAGGTCGCTTGCCCACCTCTTGGGTGCTGCCCCTCATGTAGGTGAACCCTCACCGCGGTAGCACAACACCCTCACGTGGTAGGCTGGCTACCTACCACGGTAGTCTGCCTACCCACCGGGGTAGGCTGCCGGGGTGCATCTCCTCTAGGCACCCACGAAATGGTGGGGACTCCTCCCACCCTTGGGGTACATCACCCCTACCGTGGTAGTCGCCTCATAGACTACCACAGCCCTCTATGGCGCATCTTGCCTCCCCTCCTTGCTCCTCTTGTGGGAAAGGCCTCCCACTCCGCAACCTTGTTGCCTCCACCTCTGAGGCTCTAGGAAGAGAAGGCGGGCGACTCAGCAAGTGGAGACGCACACTACTACAAAACATATGGCTTTTAACGCACCATATATCACGTAGCAAGTTCTCGTGATATTGGTGTTATAAAATAATAACGGCATACTTGATTATAACGTGAATGGCATTGGACGTCACACTCCACCGTAAGCATAATAACGTGCCATGTCCTCGTGATACATTTGCCCTTTGTGGGATAAATCTTGTTCACGCCCTTTGTAGGATAAATTTCGTTCACCCAAGCGGGTTGGTAGTAGCCGGTTGTTATACCGGTGTCCCTTCTCGGTGTGTAGCATGCGTGTGTTGCATGCAAAGTAGCCAATGTCACGGTGTCCGGAGGGCATGGCGGTGCCACATGGGCCAAGTAGCCGTGTTACCGTGTCCGGAGGGCATGGCAATGTGCCATATGGGCCAAGTGGCCGTTATTCGTGTCCGGAGGCGCCATGTCACAGCTAGCACCATAGGAACCGGGTTGAGGGCCACCAAAGGGCATGTAAGGGAGCGAACTATGTCTTGAGTTGTGGTTTGAACCTGGTTTGCCCTAGCCCCGCTCTGTTGCACAGGCTTGATGTTCTATAACTTCTAAAAGGACAAGCTGGTAGCAAGTTTGGTCATCCTTTGAGTGGTTTATCTACCACGCGACACATGAGTGTCACAGTATGAGGGGTTACTTTTGATGTGAACACAAAATGTAGTCCCCAAGCTTGGTGCATACACCGTCATGTCCAGTAAGCCCAAAAAGCCATCACTAGGCATGTCAAACTTCCAAGTCCGTCTCACAAAAACACAATCTCCAAAATTGCCTAATGCCTCATCTTCTACACATGTGTATTCGTCTTGAAAAAACCTCGATCTCCATGCGGCTGCGTGCACGTCCACTACCACAATGCGCATGATGTCCGAGGCTCAAAGATGAATGCATATGTCTTGCCGGCAACCCACTGAACCTTTCCGGCTACCAATGCGTGGCATGTCCTCACGATGGCATTGCAAGCTCGAGCACCTCGAATGCACCGCTCATTAGACATAAAATCTGTAATAGCACACAAAGGCCTCGATGCGTTGTAAATGAAGGGCATGCGAGAAAAGGTGGTGATGCCCGATGCATATCAACCTCCATGGACACAATCTTGATTGACCGGCGATCTTGCGCTCGATGAATTCATGGAGTGGAGGAGGTCCTGCACAACGGGCGCTTGGGATCCACGGTGGGCCAGCAGGCGAACACAATTTTGGCCCCACGGTGAGCTGAGGTCCTGGATCTCCCGCCCACTGAAGTAGGCTTCCTTCACCCGCATGGTCTCCAACCGGCCGCACTATACCGGATGCCTTGGCCTCGGGTCCTGCCCGAAAGGTGGCTCCAAGTCGATAACCAATACGTCAAACTTGGCGAGTGGGACAAAAAACATCTTGCTCACTGGGGTCCCGACCTCAGCAACAATTGGGATGTTCAAGAGATGTGTGACGCCCCTCAGTGCCTCTACCACATCGGCCACAAATATGCCCAATTCCTTGGCTCGGTCCACCATGCCTTGCCCCAACCTCGATGCACATCCAACCCACCACTTCCGGACATTGCTTGCACCGGCGATGGAGCGCAATGGCAGTGGTCCTGCATCATCATTCTTTGAGGCGCGTGATGTGATAGTGCTTCTCCATCGGTCGATGGCTCCCCTCCGCAATTTGCAATACCACGCCCACGTCCGAGTCCATACGGGAACCTCGACCTCATCCAAGGCTGTGCCTGACGCGTAATCTCTGCCGGAGGTGAGGAGCATGCTCCCACTGCCACAAGGGGTTCACTCCTGGGCGATGGTACCGGTCAGGGCTCCGGCGTCTTCGATGGCCGCGATGAACTAGACTCGAAGCAGACCCGCTGCTCACAAGGTCCATGTCACGGTCGTGTCCAACTGCAGGAATGAACGGCGGCATCGGCGGCATTGGGATTGGCCCATCCCCTGCATTGCTACCTGTGCTGTCGGCCATTCCCCTGAGTTTGCAACTTCAGTGCTACAAGGCCGACAGCGCTGAATTGTTAAAGCACCCCGGCGCGTAACCAAGTGCACTGCTGGTGAGCTTCAAGATCTTTGCACACTTTGATGCGTCGAGGTCGGCGTAACCTTTGCCAAGGTTTTTGCACCCTCAAGGCTAGGTACACATATCATCGGCATTTGATAGAGCTGACTCGTATGTGTCCTGGTACTATAATTTGCAATCGGCCACGTACGGTCGAAGGAACCTACGGGCGTGAGGCCCGTTCTAGCCATATGTCGCCCAAATTCGGCGTGATGGCGTTCTCGGCAACACGGCAATGGCCCTTTGCGAAGCCCATCTAGCCTCGAACCCTTTGGCGTTCTAGTCTAAATGTTAGATGGGGAACAACCTCACTAAGTCGTAGCGAACATGGATTCCGATGGTCCTGTCCATAGCGCAAATTGCGAGGCTGCCCATGTCGATTGCATTGGTAATGAGCATCCGTGAGGCGGACGCCGCTCGCCCATTCCGAACCTTTGGGACATCATAGCGCGCTGAGGTTTGCCATGAATTCCGATCATCATCTTTACCACACCATTGCATCTTGGCACGCTAGCGTATGCATCCGTTCTAACACACCATTGAATCTCTTGTAGGGCCGACCAAGTGACTATCTTCAAGGGGGCGCTTGTTGGATCGGATGAAAATGTAGATCGGCGACCACGCCTTGGAGTTATTCCACATATTCATCCACAACTGGGGGGAGAGGCTCGGTGCGCAATGTAGGGCCGATACTGGGTGGTGGCAAGCTCGCGAGATGGTCCTGATTCTTTGCACAGTCGAGCCACGACACTCAATACCGAGAGCCACCTATTGACCATGCAGATGGCGGGGCAATGGTCCTACTGCGGTTTTGTATCCTCATCCCGATCAATGGCATCAATCATCAGAGAGGCCTCAAAACCTTTGTTTGTCATAGATGGGGCATGCATCGACTCGGATCGGTTGTCGTGCACGCTTGCCCTTGTGAGCGTGCAGAGAGACACAACTTATCAGATAGTGCGATCACTGGTGTGTTCAAGGTGGTTAGCCAGATGCTCCTGCCTCGCCCAAATTCTCTACCCCAATCACGACAAGGTGGGGCAGAGTTGTAATCGCATAGATGCATGTGTGAAGGATTGTTGTGTGTTTTGGGGGCCGCTTGCAGTGGAATTGAATTGTTTTTGTGGAGAGCCTCGATACCGCGATCCCGTTGGCCGACACAAGGTTTCGCGGAAGTCATACTTCCACTTCCCTTTGGTGGAACGCCTTAGGAGGATCTTTGGTGCCATGGCTCTTGATATGACTTGGTGGGCACAATCAAGTCGGGATGGTAAGATCACGGATTATGGTGACACCCTGGGTTGCTCTTGATGGCGTGGAAAATTTTGGTGCCGGCGATAGGAGCGTTCGACTCTCTATTTACAGGGCCTCAACCTCGGGGCCATCGATCATGCTCCAACTCAATATGGCGGTGCTCGGTCATCCAAAACCTTCCACCACGGCTATCCACCAAAAGGCGCATTTTGATGTCTATGGTGATTCCGGGACTAGCGGTGCCAAACATGGGCGTGTACTTGCAACCATTGGTTGCGAATTAAGCTATGGGTAGGTGTGGATTGTGAGGACTTCTCAAGCCAATTGATGATACCGAAAGATTTTTCAAGCTTAAATGACCTTTGGTGGTTGCAACATGTGATTATCATCTGGAAATTTGCTTGGCACCTGCAAGTCAGGGTCACTCCGTGTATTGAGCGTATGTGAGCCTAGGAACGCTGGTAGACTTAGACAAAATCTTTGTACATTGGTGCCGTGATGGTGTAGCAACTGGTGACACACCGGTCATTTGGATCGATGCTTTCGATAATAGATGCGAAATGTTACGCCCTCCGCGATGTTGGAAGTTCTCTTGGAAATGCGGTTGGACGGGCGGTGATGCGGAAAAGGAGGAACTCTTGGAATCGTTTGTCTCCATATCTAAGCGGGTTGCAATGGTGTCCTCGACGGCATCAAATTCCCATATGTCCTTGGCATTGTTCACTTCTACATGCATTACATCCTTTGCCCATAGCTTGTGTATGTGGGTAAGATAAGGCAGAAAGGATCGGACTCGCTGGTTACTCCCCACACTGCTTCTAAATGTTAGATGGGGAACAACCTCACTAAGTCAAGTCGGGAACATGGATTCCGATGGTCCTCCATAGCCAAGCAAATTGCCGAGGCCGCTGCCCATGTCACGGTGCATTGGTAATGAGCATCCGTGAGGCGGACGCGCTCGCCCATTCCAGCCTTTGGGACATCATAGCGGCGAGGTTTGCCATGAATTCCGATCGCATCATCTTTACCACACCATTGCATCTTGGCACGCTTGCGTATGCATCCGTTCTAACACACCATTGAATCTCTTGTAGGGACCAAGTGACTATCTTCAAGGGCGGCGCTTGTTGGATCGAGATGAAAATGTAGATCATCGCGACCACGACCTTGGTTATTCCACATATTCATCCACAACGGGGGCTGGGAGGGCTCGGTGCGCAATGTAGGGCCGATACTGGGTGGCCGTCGCGGATGGTCCCGATTCTGCAGTCGAACCACGACACTCAATACCGAGGAGCCACCTATTGACCATGCCCGAGATGGCGGGGCAATGGTCCCTGCCTGCAGTTTTGTATCCTCTCACGATCAATGGCATCAATCGGCATGCGAGGCCTCAAAACCTTTGTTTGTCATAGATGGGCCATGCTGACTCGGATCGGTTGTCGAGCACGCTTGCCCTTGTGAGCGTGCGGGACACAACTTATCGAGATAGTGCGATCAGATGTGTTCAAGGTGGTTAGCGGATGCTCACCTTTAAATTCTCTACCCCAAAATCACATTCTTATGAAGGTGGGCAGAGTTGTAATATATAGATGCATGTGTGAAGGATTGTTGTGTGTTTTGGGGGCGCTTGCGATGGAATTGAATTGTTTTGTGGAGAGCCTCGATCTGCGATCCGTTGGCCGACACAAGGTTCATGAGTCATACTTCCACTTCCCTTTGGTGGAACGCCTTAGGAGGATCTTTGTGCCATGGCTCTTGATATGACTTGGTGGGCACAATCAGTCGGGATGGTAAGATGCGGATTATGGTGACACCCACTGGGTTGCTCTTGATGGCGTGGAAAATTTTGGTGCCGGCGATAGGGTTCGACTCTCTATTTTATACGACGGCCTCAGCCCCATCCGGGCCATCGATCATGCTCCAACTCAATATGGCGGTGCTCGGTCATCCAAAACCTTCCACCACGGCTATCCACCAAAAGGCGCATTTTGATGTCTATGGTGATTCCGGGACTAGCGGTGCCAAACATGGGCGTGTACTTGCAACCATTGGTTGCGGAATTGCGAGCTATGGGTAGGTGTGGATTGTGAGGACTTCTCAAGCCAATTGATGATACCGAAAGATTTTTCAAGCTTAAATGCGGCTTTGGTGGTTGCAACATGTGATTATCGGTGGGAAATTTGCTTGGCACCAAGTCAGGGTCACTCCGTGTATTGGTGGTGTATAGGCCTAGAGCCACGTGGTCAAGACTTAGACAAAATCTGTACATTGGTGCCGTGATGGTGTAGCAACTGGTGACACCGCGGTCATTTGAATCGATGCTTTCGATAATAGATGCGAAATGCGCCCACGCCCTCCGCTTCGCAGTGTTCTGGAAGTTCTCTTGGAAATGCAGCGTTGGACAGCGGCTGATGCACGGAAAAGGAGGAACTCTTGGAATCGTTTGTCTCCATATCTAAACGGGTTGCAATGGTGTCACTCTGACCGGTCAAAATTCCCCATATGTCCTTGGCATTGTTCACTTCTACATGCATTACATCCTTTGCCCATAGCTTGTGTATGTGGGTAAGATAAGGCGGAGGATCGTGACTCATGAGTTACTCCCCACACTGCTTGAGCAGGCATAGAATAATTTCATCCACCGTAAACTTTCCGCATGCTCCTCTTCAATCATTTTAGCCAAAGAAAATCAAACTTGTTTGCCTCTCGGCTCTTTTGACCTGTTGCCCAAACTTTTATGCTCCACATACTCCCTCCTCACCGCTTATGGCCTCGCAAACAACAGTACTGGGTCAAGGTACTTCTTAACCTTCCACCCATTTACTCGTGGGCAACACTTCTCCGCCTAGCACCTTGAGTTGCATGCATCCATTCTCATATACCGCTACTACCTCATAAGGTCCCATCCATCTCAAATTTAAGCTTCCCGAAGTCTGTACCGACCATCGAGAGAAGAACTAAATCCCTACGTGATAGCCTCCTTCCTCACTTTTCCATCATGCGGTCCTTTACGAGCTCCCCGAATCACCGAGTCTCCTCTAAAGCATCTTCCTGCTCCTCCCGCCTATGAAAGATTCTAGCCTAGCTAATCGACTATCTTCTATACCATGCTCATCCTCCATGATCCCGTAGGTAGGTACTTCAAATTCCACGGCATCACAAAGTACATTCCATACGCCGATAATAAGGGGTCTTCTTGGTGGTTACCTTCTCCATGTCCAAGAAGTCAAGCAATAATGCAACTTAGCATCCTGCCATACATGTGTGTTAGCTACCTTGGTGAGGATTGTGCACGAATCCGCCTTCTCCATCAACTGCTCGCCTTGGGGTTGTAGGGGTCGCCTTCCGGGCCGAATGTTGAAGTAGGTGGTTAGGGACTCAACGATGTAGTTGAGGAAATGTGTCCCTGTCACGACCAACTCTAAAGGACACCCGCACTGCTATGATGTTCTCGAATAAAAACTTTGCCAAGAAAAGGCCGTCCTTCCTCGCCGCCCGCCCACCATCTTCGTACAATAATCCGTAGCCACCAAAATGTACTGCTTCCTTGTCCATTGCGTCGGTGGTTTGATTGGCCCCACGAAATCGATTCCCCACTTCTCGAATGGTGCTAACGGTAGTATATAGGTGAGGGGCCATTGTGTCGACAATGTAGGCCGCCCAACCCTCTGACACGCATCACACCTCCGAGTGAACTCCCACACATCCTTCTGCATCGTAGCCCACCAGAACCCTGCATTTAAGATCTTCTTAACGTCACCGCATCACAGTGTCCACCGCCTTCGCATGTAGCGCGATTTAGTGCCGCCTTCAACCGAGGCATCTCCGGATCTTCGTCCGGCCCCAAATTTTGTTTAGGACGCCTTCCTTAGGCGATAGGGTGCGGCTTTATGGAGAAAATAGCCCGCCTTCCCTAGACAAACCATCGTGCATGATACCGCCTAGAAATTTGCGCACCTCACTGCTCAGATACTTCGCATGAACGCCTCGCTCTAATCTCCTCCTTCCAGTGACTACGCCGCCTCCCGCCAGCCTGCTAGTAGCCCTGTGGCATGGATCCATCTACAAATCCATCGCCTCCCTGCTTCGCCCATGCTGCACGTTCCTTGGCCTGCAGCCCGTTTGCATGCTCCTCCTCCGACAGTGGGCTGATCTTTTCCATTCCGGCTGGCCTTGCCTCGTGACTAGGTCCAGCTCGTGCTCCCATGGCGACCTCTTCGCCTTCCTGCACCTCCACGTCCTCCTTAGGAGTGATTTCCCATGAATCCGCCATCTCTTCTCCTGCAAGTTTTCTTCAAGCTTGTCATGGGGTGTACCTCCTTCCTTTTGCCAACTCGTGGCCTCCTCTTGCAGCCCTCCCGACCGCCATCCTTGTGGAGCAGTCCAGCCTCCTCCTGCGCCCATGCCGCACGCCTTGGCCTCCGCTGCATGCTCCTCCTCCGACAGTGGGCTGATCTTTTCCATTCCGGTTGGCCTTGCCTCGTGACTAGGTCCAGCTCGTGCTCCCATGGCGACCTCTTCGCCTTCCTGCACCTCCACGTCCTCCTTAGGAGTGATTTCCCATGAATCCGCCATCTCCTTCTCCTGCAAGTTTTCTTCAAGCTTGTCATGGGGTGTACCTCCTTCCTTTGCCAACTCGTGGCCTCCTCTTGCAGCCCTCCCGACCGCCATCCTTGTGGAGCAGTCCGGCCTCCTCCTGCGCCTCATGGCGCCATCCTATCTCCTGATTTGATTGTCCGTCAAGCTTTTCGCATAACGCCCCTCTTGCTCATTTGGCCTTTCTGCTGGCAACGAGACTCACTGATCGATTCTTATGCCGTCTACACAATGCTCACGTCCCCTCTCTGCAATCTAGGCTGTGGCGACCAACTCCTCGTCAGGAAATCGGTCGTCCGTGGCCTCATGTCGTTATCCAGTTTTCAGACGAGAAATAAAATCAGCGTTTTGATGTTGCTTCCCTGGCCTAGTTTCCACGTCGTAATCGAATTCTTGCAGCAGTAGTACCCACCTGGCAATCCTTCCTGTGGCGCGACTTTTGCTGACGGCCACCGCGCCAGCATAAATCCTGGTCGCTGTAGTAAGGAGTCCGCTCAAGAGAATGATAAGCCCGCTTGCTGCTTCGATCGATTCTCACCTTACTTTGTGACCGCCACCTTAACACACACACAATCGCTGCTTTGCGCCTAACTACTCCTAACGCTCACCGAACAGCCCGCAAAACGCTTAAGGACCTGCTGGCGTCTGTGATCGTTCATGCACGCCACTGCTCCTCTAGTCCGCTCCTCTCACCACTCTCACCACACTCATCAACTTTGGGAAAACGCAAGTGGCTACATGCCCTGACCTCCTCCGCTGCTCAACCGGGCCTCTCCGTCCGGCTCAGACGCCTCCCGAGTTCCTCCGGCCACACGCCCGGCCCGCCGACCGGGCCGCCGACGAACAAGGGTCCCGCCTTCCCCGCACACACCACCACACGTTAGGGTCCGCTCACTGTGACCTTGACTGGGCCTCCCGAGCCGCGGCCTACTCGGACTCAGACTCACGTTAGCATGAAGACACACAAAGGTCTGCAAGAAAACGCAGCATCAACACCAAGAGAAGATGATTTATTCAGAGCAGCCTTAGCCCTCTTATACTACGCCGAAGGCTGACGCCTTTATTACACCTCTATTCTGAGCTGAGGACCAGCTCAGTGTGCCCTAACCGGCCGCCTACTATTCTCCCTATTCCTCCTATCGCCGTCGTCGGTGGTGGGGCTGGGATGGCCCCTGGTTTCTTCTTGGCACCGGCGGCCCAAAGCCGAGCCAGCATCGACTGCGGCGCACCCAATCGGATGATCCGCGAGGTGGGACCCTTCCTCTTCCCGAGGGTCTGCCAGTCGGCGCCACCGGGCGGCGGCTCGACAACTGGTCACCACTAAGTCCTCCTCACCTCCTCTCTATCTCTCCGTGCCCCACAATGGGCCTCCAGTGGATCTGGGCCGGTGATTGGTGGCTCTCCCCACTCCCTAGTCTCGTCCTCGTGACCCCGTCTCCGACTCGAGTCCGACTCTAGGTCCGGTCTTCCCTCCGGGTCCGGCCCCGTCCTTTCTTTGAGTCCCGACTTGCCTCGGGTCCGGCCTCGACCCAACCTTCTTCGAGTCCGGACCTCGTGGTCCGGACTTGGTTACCAGAGTCTGGATCTCTAAGTCCAGATTTCATGGGGCCGGACCTCGAGATCCGGCCTTTCCTCAGGAGTCCGAACAAAGTCCGGACCAGCAGCCTCGGCTCGCCTCCTCACCGGCTGGTCACGGGTTCATCTAATCGAGCCTCCCTTGGTTCCCGAATGCCCTGCGCTTTCCACTTCCTCCTGTGATCCGCCTCCTTCCTTCCATGTGAGGGTGACGAGTGCTTACTCCCAGCGACCCTTCCTCCTCTCGGCCTCCTCCGGGTCCGGCTCAGACGCCTCCCGAGCCGCTGCTGCAAACAACAGCTCCTAGGGCTCCTGGTCATGCCCCTCGGTCCGCCTCCTTGCACCTCCTTCCGACCCTTCCGGGAGTCCACCTCCGCCTAGGGGTGGCGCAGGACCTCCAGAGCCTTGAGGAGCTCTACGTGGTAGTAGGCAAAGTCGAATCGACTTGTCAATCGCCTCTTCCACATGAGCCTGCAGCACCTGCACTCCTCCTCCAGAGGTGCTCCCGTGAGCATGTCGTCCGCCCGCCGCCCGCCTCCGCTGCTTACCAACAGAGGCGGGCGGATTCCCTTGAGGCCGCTGGCTGCCTGCTACTCTTGCAGCCTTCGCCATCGCTCGACGCTCTCCACCTCCGTCGTTGTTCCAGCCCGCCACTTATGGGCCATGGAGCCGAGCCCTCCGCCTCGCAACCGGACGATGTGAAATGCAAAACTTTGGGCCATTCATTTTTTGGTTGGAGTTGACAAAACTTGGATCAAGACGAACTCGAAAAGTGCCAAAGGAATTGCTGGGTATTTCTTGGTGGAAGCTCGACTCAAGTGAGTGCAAGAAGAGATCACCACGGGTGTGCATCACGACGGCGGAATTTGCAGTGGGGCTGCAAGTGAACGTGAAGGGAGGCCGTGTGATGACCGCGAGGAGACATGGATAGCAAGGAGGGTTGGTACGAGATGTTGTGGAGGCGTGAGAAGTTCACCGAGGGATAAGTTCATTTTATTCTTGATGAGTGTTATGCACAAGCCAATTGGGTGTGTTGGACAATGGAATGTAAGAACTCCAGAGTTAAGCGTCCTAGGGGTGGATCAGCACCGGATGGGGCACCTTTGTGGGTGTTTCAGCTTGTTATATTTGGAAGTCACATGAGAGCTAATTGGGAGAGGGTTTGAGTGGTGCACCCCACGCCAAGGAGGTGTAGGGTGGTAGTGGACGTATGGCACCTCACCGTAGGGGGAGGTGCATCCTACAAGGGTAGATGTAGGGTGATAGTTGGCGTGAGGGTGTCAAAAGCCAACCTACATGTAGTAGGCGTGGTGACAAAGGTGACCCCACACAGAGGGCGAGGGTGACAAAGGTGACCCTACATAGATAGGTCATGGGTCCCCACGGGTAGTATGTAGGGTAGGTAGCACCTTGTAGGGTAGTGACCACATAGGATAGGTAGGGCCATAAGTAGGGGACAGAGATGCAAGTAGTATGAAGGGGAGGGTGAAGCAGCGTGGTGGGGTGACCAAGGTGACCCTACATAGTAGACGAGGGTGACACCCTACGACGGTAGTTGGACAGGTAGGATGAGATAGGTAGGATGAGAGTGTCATGAGAGTGGTGAGGTCTCACGTAAGGGCGACACCTACTTGGATACTTGGGAAGCAAGCTTGTCATGAGAGTGGTGAGGTCTCACGGTGGGCGACACTTACTTGGATACTTGGGAAGCAAGCTTTTCAGACAGGTGTTTCAACCTAGGAAGTTGTTAAAAGGGTCAGATATGCAAGGTTGAGGATAAATAGGGTATATTAGGAATAATAATCCATAAATATGTAAGGCAGGTAGTGTAGGGTGTTTATAACAAGTAGGGTGGAAATAGTGCCACCTGGCAAGGAATCAACGGCCTATATCAAGAGTTTTTGCTGTCACAACCAAAGGGCCATGCAAGCGGGGTGTGTAGGGAGTGGCACCTAGGAAGTCTGTGAGGAATCGCGAAGAAGAGCTTGGGCATGCACGGAAAGCTAGAGCAAGGACTTGGTGGAACGCTGTGCCGTGTGTGTGCAAGGAGAAGGAGGTGTGCGTAAGGGGTTGTGTGTGAAGGGATTTGAAGACCGTGAAGAGAGCAAGGGCGCTGATTTTTGTGTGTGTCCAACCTTGCAAGTGAGGGACGAAGGTAAGGAGGTGTATGTTGTGAGGACACCAAGTTTGAGCTAGGTGGGACCGTGGAGTGAAGAGGAAGTAAGTGGAGAAGGGGCTGAAGTTGCTCACTTGGTGGATCTTGTGTGGCGAGTGAAGAAATCTCACAATTGTGTGTAGGCACCGAGGTGGCAACTAGGTGGAAACGAGCACGGGCGTGCCAAGCTTGTATTGTGTAGTTATTTTGAAGGTGCAAGATGGTGAAAGCGCCGCACCTAAGAAGGGCAAATTGGTTGCTAGGGAGCCGTGGAGAAGAGGCATGATGCCCGAATTTAATTGCTTCCCCGCATGTGGAGGCTAGGCACTTGGTAGCATCTGGCATCGGAGAACCCAACGCAATTGCAATGGGTGTATGGCCGCCATCGGGCCTATGTCAACTTGGAGATGATAGAGGAATGCTTTGTAAACTTCACTATGCCACGGCAGGAACTGGAGGAACTGGAAAATAGGGATGCAAGGACTGATCCAGGGTGCTGGACAGCCCAACACATCCGACAGGTATATGGAAGACCAAATGAGGAGGCTCAGGAGGGGATTGCGATTATGGAGCTTGAAAGGAAGGTTGAGGAGAAGGGGGAAGAGAAAAAGGAGAATCGGAAGTGTCATGAGCTACTTGAGAAAGCTATGGACATGTTACAACGCGGGCATAAGTCTAGGGAGAAAGGTGGTTGGTGCACTGAAGAACTCAAGGAAGAGAAATGGAGAACATTTGCTAAGATTCTCCTTGGATTGGTGAGTGCGCAACGGAAGACATATCTTAGTGATGCGCAGCTATATTTCATCCGGAGGTTGTCTAGGGGCTACCCGCATTGGGGAATGGTAATGTATGATGTTTATATCGCACATCGGAAGGTTGCTTATACCCAATGCGAGGAATCCAAGAGCACGAGAAATACATACCTCTCCACCCACCGATTCATATTTATGAGCTCCAAGGATTATTGAAGCTGTGAATTGGAATTTTCCAAGATGGACTTCCAAGTGGTATCATTGGATGCAGGAGTCCCTAAGCCCGTGAGAGAAGTCCCCAACAAGAGACGGGAAGAAGAGGAAAGCAATGGAGGAGCCTACTACTGTCCCACGCAGTGAAGGAGGAGAAGAAGTTCATTCAATGAGAGCATCGGGAAGAAGGTGGTAGGAAGTGAGTTGGATCCACTCCCACGGCGGTGGAGAGCGAAGAAGCTCTCGTGGAGAGAGTCAAGGCGGCTTCCATTGCGGAGGAAGCCGCAAGAAGAGCCGGTATGGGAGGAAGAGAAGGAGAAACCACCAAGTGGAACTTGGGCAAGTAGGAAGCTAGGCATAACCCATGGGGCCAGGAGGCCCACACCTACCGTAGGGGCAGATCGGATGACTAGGGGTGAGGCACCCCCACAGAGGGAGTGAGCGAGGGTCGAGTCCCCACGACGGTGTGGCACCCGAGGTAGTGAGGGGGTGCAAGTGTCCCTACCTATAGGCGAGGGGCTGCTCCTAGTGGAGTGGCAGCTGATGGATAGGCCTATGGATAGGCCTATGGAGGGGCCCAAAGAAGGAGGCGCTCACATGAGCCAGAATGGAGCTAGGGGTGACATGGTTTTGAATTGAACGACCCATGGATGTCTCAAACATCCGTGGCGACTTGGACACTTTGGGAGAGGTGTGGCGATGTGTGGATAGCAAGGAACTTGGATGAGAGGAGGCTTGCCCATGTTGTAGCTACCTCCTAAGTGGGGCTACCTCATAAATCAGCGGAAGGAGTAGAACTAGGTACCTTTAGGGGTGTTGGGGCCTCAAGAGGGAACGTGGATACAGAAGAATTAAGGGCAGCTCAAACTAGGATTTTAGAGCTAGAGTCAAGTGTAGGTAGGCTTACCGAAAGAGAAAGGCGACTTACATGGGAGCTTGAGGGAGTCGCTTGAGGCATCAAGAGATGGTGCAAGAGTTGGATGGCATTATGGTGACACGCTAAGGAGAAGGAAGGATGGGTCTTGGAGAAGAGAGGATGAGAGAACAAGTCCAACAATTGGTGTGTGCCATGGCGATGGCCAAGAAGGATGTAAAGGAGGTCCAGATCTCATGGAGACTAAGGATGAGTTATTAAATGGCAAGGACCTCGAGGTAGGAGAATTGAGAAGGAGAAGGAGACCCTACAAGAGTCATGGGACTCCTCCAAGCGGAGTTAGAAGAAGCCAAGGGGCTGTGAGAGAAGCTAATCGAGGGCCTCGCAAGAGGAAGAGAGTCGCAAGAAAGCCGAGGACATGGTACGCGCTGGTTGTGCGAAGAGAAGGTTCAGCCGATCATACCTTGCAAAAGAGGATGTTGAGGCGCCACGATGCGGAGGAGAAGTATCATGCTATGTCCATACAAGTGGGGCTATGTGGAAAGGGAGGCTTTGCAAGAGAAGTGTGGACGGGCGAGTGGCCTGCAGACTTGGAAGACTTGAAGAACAAATATCGCAACCTACAGTTAATTCGCCAATAGACCGCTAGAATCAAGGCTGATCTGGTAGAGCTTTGAGGGAGAGGTTGGCACCCCCGGTGATGATAGAAGGATGCTAGAAGAAGCCAAGGGGCTGTGAGAGAAGCTAATCGTAGGGCCTCGCAAGAGGAAGAGAGTCGCAAGAAAGCCGAGGACATGGTACGCCGCTTGGTTGTGCGTAAGAGAAGGTTCGAGCCGATCATACCTTGCAAAAGAGGATGTTGAGGCGCCCACGATGCGGAGGAGAAGTATCATGCTATGTCCATACAAGTGGGGCATTGTGGAAAGGGAGGCTTTGCAAGAGAAGTGTGGGACGGGCGAGTGGCTGGACTTGGAAGACTTGAAGAACAAATATCGCAACCTACAGTTAATTCGCCAATAGACTGCTAGAATCAAGGCTGATCTGGTAGAGCTTTGAGGGAGAGGTTGGCACCCCCGGTGATGATAGAAGGATGCTAGAAGCGTAAGGTTTGAAGGTCATGGACCTTGTGACCCAAGCGAGAGACGGTGGAGTCGATGAGTCGAATGGGAAGAAATGAATGAGCAAGCCGAGGGATGACTGAGGAGGAAGAGGAAGGCATGGAGCAAGATCCGCCACGGAGACCTTCGAGGGAGAGCGTGGAGGCGGTAGGGCCATAAGAAGTGACCTACGTCCGTAGGAGGTGTAGAGGGTGGCCCTACATCCGTAGGATCACCAGCGGCGACATCTAGAGGTAATTGAAGAGGGTGGTGGTAGCTTGGAGCGTGGCTCATTGCTTAGGGGAAGACTTTTCTTTAGGGAGGACAGTATTAATGCTTGTCAACCCAGGGGTGTGTTGACTAGCTGGATAGGAATGTTGACAGAGCCATTAAGGCTCACATAGGTAGAATTTGCTAGAATAGAATTTCACCCAAGATGCTTGGATGTCGAACTTAAAGTCCGACAGGATACACTAAAATAAGGAGTGAGGCAGGAGGGCGCTGTGGGAGGTCAGATGTGAGGACCTCCCTACAAAAGGAGGGAGCTTGTGAAGTAAAATTATCGTGTCTTGCGCCCCTACCTCGTGAGTCCTTTGCTCCTTGTGAAGGAAGTTCGCCGCAAGCTAACGAAGGCCCCGGTAGAGAGGGAGTTTGCGACCGGAGTGCTTGGCGGAGGGCCCGCTCCCCTGTGTCTCGAGTTGCTCCCTTGTGAATGGTTGCCGTGAATTGCTTTGCTTTGAGTGTGTGGCGATGCTCAAGGAACTCTCGGCTTGAGGGTAGACCGCAGGAAAGACTCGGAGGTTCTCGCCGTGTAAACTACACAACCGCCCAAGGAAAACTTGTTGATTCAGACGGACCCTGTGCAGCCAGCCGTAAGGGCGAGTTGGAATCAATAAGCTAGAGGGTGGTATTAGAGTAGGAGGTCATGGAAGGAGAGTAAGTAGGTGTGTAGGACGAAGAAAAGCGTTGATAATGGTAGAGGAACTGAATATTGAGGAGGGAATTAGCGTGTAGGTCATAGCCAATGGCCCAAGGCAGAGCCCAAGGGAGGTGTCCCAAATCTGCGGCGAGAACGTGCTCCAGTGGTAAGGGGAGCTAGCCCCAGCGGGGAGGATAACATTGCGGTGCGGATCAGGGGGTCCCTGGATGCCCACGGTGATTCCACGCTTGTTGAGGCATGGCCTATGATAGTGTCGTCGTTGTAGGCCGTGAATTGGTGAATTTTCAAGCAAAGGCAAGTAGTGTAGCCGCTGAGGGAAGTAGGATGATGCCTTGCTTGTTGAGGGGGCTGGTGGTTGTAAATAAATGTGCATGGTTGAACCTTCACGCACAACCAAGATCTCATGGGACGAAACCCAACGTTAAGCGAAAGTGATAAGTGTGGACGCTGGTGAATCTAAGCCCCGGATCCGCCCACCACATTTTTGGCGCCGTTGCCGGGGATCTTGTGCCTTGATAGACGTGCGGTGTGGGGAAACCCATCTCCGTAGTTGATTGTTGTTGGTGAACTCTCCCACGATGGAGGCACGCGTGGGGGTTTCATATTGACAAACCGGTGTTGAAGGGTCATGAGGATGGTTGCGTATGTCTAGCGGTGAGGAAGGGATAAGAGTTGAACGAGGGAGATCGCCCACCTGCTCTAGAAATCTACGAGCTGCAAGGAGGGAACGATTACGAGAAGAAAGTGCTGCAACTGCAGCACGCCAATTCAAGAGGAAGAAGAGGCACGGGCAATTGAGGAAGAAGCCGCTTTTGCGCTTGCTTGCAAGGGCGCTGTGAGCGAAGAAGAGGAGGAGGTTGCTGCTAGTGAAGAAGAGGGCGACGAGGTCACGGATAGCGAAAGAAAGGAGGTTGTCGAGGAAGAATTGGTGCTGCAAGGCGAACGTGAAGAAGAGGTGCATGAACGAGGATACGGGTTGAATTTAAGAGCTTCATTTGTGGAAGCTGGGCCTTCTCAACATTGGGAACCCCGTGGTGGATCTAGCTCATCTTCGAGGAAGAAGAGGGAGGGAGGACGGCGAGTAGTGTAATTCCAAGTGTGGTCAAGATCTTGCGCTAGTCTTGACCGGATTACCGACTTACTACCTTGGTGGACGCGTCCGAGGGGACACCTCACCCAGGCCGTGTTCGAGACTTTGTGCCGACATCCCGCCAGGGAACGCTTGATCGGGCGACCGCCATGTGAGGAGGTAACTTGAATTCGTGCAATCCGGGCAACATGAGTGGAACCGCAGGAGGGGAGGAGGTTTGCCTCAACCTCACAACCGGCAACAATATGTCAAGTTTGGGGAGAAGAAGAAGGGCGACGACGGAGGCATTTGTGCGCACTTTGAGCATGTGTCTCATGCTAACTGGAGGACACCGTACGATCGGCTTGCGAATTTTCCCGGCCGAGGGGCATGCCCAGGGTATGCCGAACTTACGGGCAAGTGCGCCGAGATTGGGATTTGAAGACCTTCAATCGCCGAGGGCTCATGCCCACCACACCTTGGCAAAGTTGAGAACCTTCGCAGGAAGAAACGGGAGTCATTGTTTGATTACGTTGAACGGTTCTATGGATATTTGGATCGAGTCCCAAGTGTGCACTGTGACTCGCAATCCTCCCACATCGGGTTACGCAGAGCAAGCTGGATTGGTTTGTGAGCGGTCTATCAAGGAAAATGGAGGTACATTGTCGACGAGGGGACTAAAACTTTGGAGCAATCCGCTGGCGTAAGAGTGGAGTCGGCAGAGTTGGGCGAGGAGGAAAAGAGAAGGAGTCATAAGAAGAGGAAGGGGTCCAGAGATCTAGTTTGTCTTCTTCTTCTTCCTCCCCCTTCATCTTCATCTTCATCTTCCGAGAGTGAGGAGAGTGGTACCAGAAAACTCGTCATCCGAAGAATCGAGAAAGCCTACGAACGACGGATGAGGAAAGATCTAGAGAAGGTTAAGAAGAGGCAAGAGGAGGCCGAGCGCCGAGAAGGAAAGAAAAGGGAAAACAGCGCGGATGGAGAAGGGAGAAACGCCCACCGCAGGAGGAGGAATTGGTCGTTGAAGCCTTGACCAAGCGATTAACGAGTTGGAAGTCAAGGCGTGAAGAATCGTGCCACACGAGATCGCCTCCCCGCAAGACAGCTTGGTGTATTGCTCGATTTGTCACCAACTGGGCACACCAACCGGAATGTATACGAGCCCCACGCCATGCGTGAATCATGTGGAGCCATCATGCCCGGTGATTATTGGTATGTGGATGAGGCTTACCAGTGCAACATCGGAGGTCGACCGCCTACCGATGAGGGCAACCTACCAACCCGCAAAGACCGCCAATCATGAGGTACGGGTCTCGCCTACCTCGCCAGTCCATGGAGACCGTAACCATCTCACGACCAATGATTCCACCGGATGTTGTTACAATTGTGGAGCACCGGTCACTATTCCAATGATTGCCTGTAACCAAAGAGAATGGGTATGTACCTTGTCAAGTGTGCAAAGAATTGGGACACAAGGCTGAGATCCGAGGTGTTCGGGGTGCCACGAGTAGTGCCGACACGCCCAGAGTGAGGTTCACAGAGCCTACAATGTAAGGAGCACCTTCCAACCCCAAACGCTATCACCGTGACTTCAACGCCGCTTTGAAGGTGGAAGTAACTGATCTTCCGATGGAGACAATGTGTACTGGGATTGTGGAAGAAGGATATGAGGGAGAAATGAGTGAGGAAGAAGGGTTGCTGTCCAAGGTCACCACTAGATCCGAGCGACGGAGAAGGACCGAAAAGCCGAAAAGGTGTGAGCGAGAGGAACGAAGAAGAGGAAGGTGAGGAGGACTCACCTTGGCCACCGGAGACTCGTGGAAGCCGGAATTTGGCAGAGGAGGAGGAAAATGAGGAGGTCCATGAGGGAACTATCGGTAGGTGTCTGCCGGGAGGGCGACCTACCAAAGAAGCGGAGGAGGGGAGGAAAGGTGTTTCCTCCGACATTAGTAGGGAAGTAGCAGCAATGTTGGAGGACGAGCTAAGAAGGCTCACCAAGATGCAAAGATGGAGGTAGAGGTTGGAACCCGGTTGTGAATCACGCTATGGAGTCCCAATGATAGGAGGGCCATGGTGTGAGTTTAAAATAAGGTCGGAGCCGACCAGCATCGGGCTGCAAACGGGAGGAAACCTTGTCGATAAGATCTCCGCCACGATGCATTGCTTGACCGAGAATTTGTGGTCACTTGAGGCACTCATGTGAGTCCAAGATCCCGCAAAATTGTGAAGGATCGTGGGAATTCGAGCCCGTGGAGCCGCCGAAGGAGGCCGATGGATCCGGAGGTAAACGTGGTTGAGCTTGTTGATCCGGGGCACCAAATTGAAATCGAAATTGCGGCTTGGTGCCCAATGTGCCATTAGATTCGGATCGGGGTCAACTTGATGACAGGAGACGGCGATCGCCTTGGTTCACCAAGTTCAACCGATTCGGTATTCTTGAGGATGGCGGACCAAACAAGGAAACCGTTAGGAGTGTTGAGAAATGTGCCAACCGTGATTGGAGGTCTCACGCTCTATCTTACCTACATTGTCATGAGACCAAGGTCGATCTAGGCTACAAGGTCTTGATAGGAAGACCTTGGTTGTATGGAATGGTGTTTTCGATTTTGGTCGAGTGGTATCACCTTTAAGTCCTGTAGAGTAGGGCCACCGAGGTAGCTTTTGTGTCATGGAGCAAGGCACCCTATGGGGAAACCGAACTCCGTCCGATGGATATACAGAGGTACAGGGTAAGCTCTTCGGTAGTGACCGGCTTATCGTGGACCTCACAAGTGGTGGAAATAAAACCCAAGTTGGTGTACTGCCTACAAGTAGAAGCTACCGAGAAGATGATTCAAGGTGCGGAGCAGAAGGGGTAGCCTTTGGAAAGGGAGAGCATATGATCGAGATTTTCCGATGAAGTATCGTGAACAAAGGTAGTAGTCCGAGGGTACCTACGTAGATCCGTATGCAGGTAGACTTAGAGCTAGAACCCAGCAAAGTAGTCAAGATTTCTAGGTACTTAGATGTGGTAGAGAAGAAGGAGTTTTGTAGGTTGCTTAGGAATATGTAGACATATTTGCTTTCAAGATTACCGACATGACAGAATTCAAGAACCGGGGTACATCGAATAGACTTGAAGGAGGGCAAGACTGAAGGATCAAGCAAGATAGGCCGAATCCTAAGTACTCTATGGTGGTCAAGGATCAGACCAAGACTTGGAGGCAGCGAATTTATCCGACTAACAAGCGAGTGGGTGGCACCCATCGTGATTGTGCCAAAGAAACAACAGGGAAAGGGTGTGTCAAGATTTCGTGAAGCTTAACGAGGCCACAAAGAAGGACCACCATCCCTTGCCTTTCATGGACAGCTGCTCGACACCGGTGGCAGTCATGAGATGTATAGCTTGGATGGTTATTCGGTTACAACCAAATCTCTGAGGAAGGAGGACCAGACAAGACCACGCTCACAACGGATTGGGGTACCTATGCTTATTCTAAGTTGCCTTCGGGTTGTGCAATGCCCCGCCACTTTTCAGCGTAGTGAATGCCATATTCGAGATTTTTGAGGAAGTCCATGGAGGTCTTCCTAGATGATTTTTGTTTGAAGAAGGAAATTGCATCCGAGCACCGAGACAATGTTTCCGTAGTGGAGTCGAACATGAAACTTCATCCGTGGAAGTGTTATTTTGATGACAAGGAATCTTACTAGCACATCGAGTTTCAAAGAGGGGTTTGTAGATAGGAAAAGGTGTCGGTGATAGCGAGATGGACGCGCCACAAACGGCAAGGTGTGCCATAGGTTTGGTAGGTTACTATAGAAGATTCATCAAGGATTTTGCCAAGAAGGCGGCCTTGTTGACAATTGACCAAGAAGGACATGCCTTTGAATGGACAGAGGCAAGGCAGAAGCCTTTCAGCAGCTGGATAGCTTGGTGAACGCACCAACGCTACAACCACCGATTGGGAAAACCATTCCATGTATACGTGTCCGCTTATTGGGACCATCTTAAGCCGTAAGGACGAGAAGAAACGGATCATCCAATTTTGCGCGGTGCAACTTACGGATGCCGAGAAATTATTCAACCACCGAGAGGGAAGGTCTTGGCATCATATACTGTAAGAAGTTTAGACACTATCCGCTTGCTTGCAAAGTGACGCTTCATGTTGATCATTTTGCTGAAGTACCTTGTGAACAAGCCGACGGTCGTGAAGGATTGCCGTGGGTACTACCGCTGCAAGAGTTTGATTATGATGTAGAAACTAGGCCAGAGCAACATAATCGATTTCATTTCTCGTCCGAAACCGGAGAGCGACTTGAAGCCACGATGACCGATTTCCGACGAGGAGTTGGTTGCCACGGCCCGGGTCAAGGGGAGGACGTGAGCATGTTGTAGACGGCCTCAGCATTGATCAGCAAGCCTTGCTGCCAGCAGAGAGGTCAAATGAGCAAGAAGGGAGCGCAGTGTGAAAGGCTGCAGCAGGACAATCTGGAAATCCGAGAGGGGATAAAAGGGCGCCAGTATGGGCGCGAGGAGGAGGCTGAAATTCTCCTCAAGGGTGGGCAGTTAGGAGGGCTGCAAGTGGAGGCCACACGTTGGCAAAAGAAAGAAGCAAAACGACATGAGAGCGCGAGCCGGCTGGAAGGACCACACTTGGCATGGCCGGCCAGGCGCCATGGGCGCGAGGAGGAGAGGCCCTAGGGAGGTAGGTGCGCCAGAGGGCGAGGAAGGAGATGCATCCCAACAAGCTTGAGCAAAACGGAGAAGAAAATGGCGATCTGTGGAAATCACCATGAGGTGGCCATGGAGGCAAAAGGCGAGGAGGTCGCCATGGGAGCACGAGCTGGACCTGGACATGAGGCTAGACCAGCAGGAATGGAAGAAATCCGAACGTTGTTGGAGGAGGAGATGCAAACGGGCCGCAGCTCAAAACTTGCAAAGATGGACAAAGCGGGAGAACTGGATTTGTGGATGGATCAACGCCGCTGGGGCTGCTGGTGGGCGAGCTAGGAGGCAACGTGGTATGCATGGAAGGAGGAGGTTAGAACGTGAGGGGCGTTCATGCCCAAGGTATCTGCTAAATGGTGAGGTACGAAATTTTCTAGAGCATGGAATCATGCCCGATGGTTTGTCTAGGGAGGGCGAGCTGTTTTTCTTCACAAGACAGCCCCTTATTGCCTAAGAGATGGGGTCTTATACAAGCTTGGTCCGGATGAGAAGATTCCGACGATGTTTGGGAGTGAGAGAAGCTACTGTCATAGAAGCTTTACATGCGTAAGAGGCTGGTGGTCATTATTCGCAAATTACATGAAGAAGGTCTTGGATGCAGGCTTTGTACAATGCAGGGATGTGGGAATTTATTAGGAGGTGTGATGCGTCGAGGGTTGGAAGGCCCACTTTGTCAACACAATGGCCTCTCACTTATACTACCTTTGGCACCTTTGAGAAGTGGGCATAGACTTTGTAGGTCCAATCAAGCCACCCACACGATGGACGAGGAAGCAATATATCCCGTGGCTACGGACTATTGTACAAAGATGGTGGAGGTCAAGCAACAAGGAAGGACGACGACCGCAGAGAAGTTTCTTTGAGAACATTATAACAAGGTATGGATGTCCTTTGAGTTGGTCTGATGGGAACTCATTTCCTCAACTCGGTGATCGAGACTCTCACCACCTACTTCAACATCTAAGATCGAAAGACAACTCCTTACAATCCCAAAGCGAATGGTTTGACGGAGAAAACGAATGGGCTGTTGTGTACAATCTTGACCAAGGTAATCGTGACTCACATGTACGATTGGGACACTAAGCTACATTCGGCATCGAAAGACAACTCCTTACAATCCCAAAGCGAATGGTTTGACGGAGAAAACGAATGGCTGTTGTGTACAATCTTGACCAAGGTAATCGTGACTCACATGTACGATTGGGACACTAAGCTACATTCGCTATGGGCTTACAGGATGAGAGAAGGTGACCACCAAGAAGACTCCTATTATTTAACATATGGGATGTCTCCGTGATGCCTGAATTTGAGGTACCTACCTGTGATCATGGAGGATGAGCGATGTCTCAGAGGATAGTCACTAGCTAGATTGGAGTCTTTCATTGGGCATGAGGAAGATAGGGAGGATGCTTTGAGGAGACCCAACGCATCCGTGGAGCTTAGGAAGGATAGACATGACGGGAAGTTACGAGACAAAGCTATTGTGTCCGGGATTTGGTTCTTCTCATGATAGCCGATATATGGATTTCCTGTGGAAGCTTAGGTTGAGGTGGATGGGACCTTATGAGGTCATGGTGTATAAAACGGCTCAAGACAATTGAAGGAGCTAGACGGGAGCCACTCCCTACCAGGTGAATGGATGGAAAGTGAAGAAGTACTTTGCAATCAGAGTGTTGTTCGAGGACGCAAACAAGTGGGAGGGGAGCATGTGAAATGCAAAACTTTGGGCCATTCATTTTTTTGGTTGGAGTTGACAAAACTTGGATCAAGACGAACTAAAAGTGCCAAAGGAATTGCTGGGTATTTCTTGGTGGAAGCTCGACTCAAGTGAGTGCAAGAAGAGATCACCAGGGTGTGCATCACGACGGCGGAATTTGCGTGCTGCAAGTGAACGTGAAGGGAGGCCGTGTGATGACCGCGAGGAGACATGGATAGCAAGGAGGGTTGGTACGAGATGTTGTGGAGGCGTGAGAAGTTCACCGAGGATAAGTTCATTTTATTCTTGATGAGTGTTATGCACAAGCCAATTGGGTGTGTTGGACAATGGAATGTAAGAACCCAGTTAAGCGTCCTAGGGGTGGATCAAGACCGGATGGGGCACCTTTGTGTGGGTGTTTCAGCTTGTTATATTTTGGTCACATGAGAGCTAATTGGGAGAGGGTTTGAGTGGTGCACCCTACGCCAAGGAGGTGTAGGGTGGTAGTGGACGATGGCACTCCCACCGTAGGGGGGAGGTGCATCCTACAAGGGTAGATGTAGGGTGATAGTTGGCGTGGGGTGTCAAAAGCTAACCCTACAGAGTAGGCGAGGGTGACAAAGGTGACCCTACATAGAGGCGGTGACAAAGGTGACCCACATAGATAGGTCATGGTCCCCACGTAGTATGTAGGTAGGGTAGCACCTTGTAGGTAGGGTGACGGTGACCCACATAGGATAGGTAGGCGTCCATGGGGGACAGAGATGCAAGTAGTATGAAGGGGAGGGTGAAGTAGGTGTAGGGTGACCAAGGTGACCCTACATAGTAGACGAGGGTGACACTCCCCGGATAGGTAGGTAGGATGAGAGTGTAGGTAGGATGAGAGTGTCATGAGTGGTGAGGTCTCCCACGTAAGCAAGGCGGGGCGCGACACCCTACTTGGATACTTGGGAAGCAAGTCAGACAGGCGTGTTTCAACCTAGGAAGTTGTTAAAAAGGAAGTTGTTAAAAAGGAAGTTGTTAAAAAGGAAGTTGTTAAAAAGGGTAGATGTAGGGTAGTATGTAGGGTGTTTATAACAAGTAGGGCTACTAAATCGAGGACGGTGGAAAATAGTGCCACCGGCAAGGAATCAACGGCCTATATCAAGAGTTTTGCCACAACCAAAGGGCCATGCAAGCGGGTGTGTAGGGAGTGGCACCTAGGAAGTCCGTGAGGAATCGAGGAAGAGCTTGGGCATGCAGGAAAGCTAGAGCAAGGACTTGGTGGGAACGCGGTGCCGGTGTGTGCAAGGAGAAGGAGGTGTGGGTAAGGGGTTGTGTGTGAAGGGATTTGAAGCACGATCGTGAAGAGAGCAAGGGCGCTGATTTTTGTGTGTGTGCCAACCTTGCAAGTGAGGGATTTGGGCGAGAAGGAGGTGTATGTTGTGAGGACACCAAGTTTGAGCTAGGTGGGACCGTGGAGTGAAGAGGAAGTAAGTGGAGAAGGGCCAAGTTGCTCACTTGGTGGATCTTGTGTGGCGAGTGAAGAAATCTCACAATTGTGTGTAGGCACCGAGGTGACAACTAGGTGGAAACGAGCACGCGTGCCCAAGCTTGTATTGTGTGTAGTTATTTTGAAGGTGCAAGATGGTGAAAGCGCCGCACCTAAGAAGGGCAAATTGGTTGCTAGGGAGAAGAGGCATGAATTTAATTGCTTCCCCGCATGTGGAGGCTAGGCACTTGGTAGCATTCGCATGGCCGGAGAACCCAACGCAATTGCAATGGGTGTATGGCCGCCATCGGGCCTATGTCAACTTGGAGATGATAGAGGAGTGCTTCATAACTTCACTATGCCACGGCAGAACTGGAGGACTGGAAAATAGGGATGCAAGGATCGATCTGTGGTGCCGGACAGCCCAACACATCCGATGTATATGGAAGACCAAATGAGGAGGCCTGTGAGGGATTGCGATTATGGAGCTTGAAAGGAAGGTTGAGGAGAAGGGGAAGAGAAAAGGAGAATCAAGTGTCATGAGCTACTTGAGAAAGCTATGGACATGTTACAACGCATAAGTCTAGGAGAAAGGTGGTTGGTGCAATCAAGAACTCAAGGAAGAGAAATGGAGAACATTTGCTAAGATTCTCCTTGATTGGTGAGTGCGCAACGGAAGACATATCTTAGTGATGCGCAGCTATATTTCATCCGGAGGTTGTCTAGGGGCTACCCCATTGGGGAATGGTAATGTATGATGTTTATACCGCACATGGAAGGTTGCTTATACCCAATGCGAGGAATCCAAGAGCACGAGAAATACATACCTCTCCACCTGATTCATATTTATGAGCTCCAAGGATTATTGAAGCCAGTGAATTGGAATTTTCCAAGATGGACTTCCAAGTGGTATCATTGGATGGAGTCCCTAAGCCCGTGAGAGAAGTCCCCAACAAGAGACGGGAAGAAGAGGAAAGCAATGGAGGAGCCTACTACTGTCCCACGCAGTGAAGGAGGAGAAGAAGTTCATTCAAGAGCATCGGGAAGAAGGTGGTAGGAAGCGGTGAGTTGGATCCACTCCCTGGCGGTGGAGAGCGAAGAAGCCTCGTGAGAGAGTCAAGGCGGCTTCCATTGCGGAGGAAGCCGCAAGAAGAGCCGGTATGGGAGGAAGAGAAGGAGAAACCAGCCCAGGAACTTGGGCAAGTAGGAAGGGCCGCATAACCCATGGGGCTGCCAGAGGCCCACCGCTGCCCTACCAGGGGCAGCATCGATGACGGTAGGGTGAGGCACCCCATCAGAGGAAGTGAGCGAGGGTCGAGTCCCCACGACGGTGTGGCACCCGAGGTAGTGAGGGGGTGCAAGTGTCCCTACCTATAGGCGAGGGGCTTCTAGTGGAGTGGCAGTACATAGGCCTATGGATAGGCCTATGGAGGGGCCCATGAAGGAGGCGCTCACATGAGCCAGAATGGAGCTAGGGGTGACATGGTTTTGAATTGAACGACCCATGGATGTCTCAAACATCCGTGGCGACTTGGACACTTTGGGAGAGGTGTGGCGATGTGTGGGATAGCAAGGAACTTGGATGAGAGGAGGCTTGCCCATGTTGTAGCTACCTCCTAAGTGGGGCTACCTCATAAATCCGGAAGGAGTAGAACTAGGTACCTTTAGGGTGTTCCAAGAGGGAACGTGGATACAAGAATTAAGGGCAGCTCAAACTAGGATTTTAGAGCTAGAGTCAAGTGTAGGTAGGCTTACGAAAGAGAAAGGCGACTTACATGGGAGCTTGAGGGAGTCGTTGAGGCATCAAGAGATGGTGCAAGAGTTGGATGGCATTATGGTGACACGCGCTAAGGAGAAGGAAGGATGGGTCTTGGAGAAGAGAGGGATGAGAGAACAAGTCCAACAATTGGTGTGCCATGGCGATGGCCAAGAAGGATGTAAAGGAGGTCCAGAGCCTTCGGAGACTAAGGATGAGTTATTAAATGGCAAGGACCTCGAGGTAGGAGAATTGAGAAGGAGAAGGAGACCCTACAAGAGTCATGGGACTCCCTCCAAGCGGAGTTAGAAGAAGCCAAGGGGCTGTGAGAGAAGCTAATCGTAGGGCCTCGCAAGAGGAAGAGAGTCGCAAGAAAGCCGAGGACATGGTACGCCGCTTGGTTGTGCGAAGAGAAGGTTCAGAGCCGATCATACCTTGCAAAAGAGGATGTTGAGGCGCCCCACGATGCGGAGGAGAAGTATCATGCTATGTCCATACAAGTGGGGCAGTTGGCTGTGGAAAGGGAGGCTTTGCAAGAGAAGTGTGGGACGGGCGAGTGGCCTGCAGACTTGGAAGATTTGAAGAGCAAATATCGCAACCTACACGTTAATTCGGCCAATAGACTGGCTAGAATCAAGGCTGATCTGGGTAGAGCTTTGAGGGAGAGGTTGGCACCCCCCCACAGTGATGATAGAAGGATACTAGAAGCAGAAGGTTTGAAGGCTGCGGACCTTGTGACCCAAGCGAGACGGTGGAGCCGATGAGTCGAATGGGAAGAAATGAATGAGCAAGTCAGGAGATGACTGGAGGAGGAAGAGGAAGGCATGGAGCAAGATCCGCTCACGGGAGACCTTCTGCAGTGGAGAGCGTGGAGGCGGTAGGGCCATAAGAAGTGACCCTACGTCCGTAGGAGGTGTAGAGGGTGGCCCTACATCCGTAGGATCACCCGGCGGTGCGACGGCATCTAGAGGTAATTGAAGAGGGTGGTGGTAGCTTGGAGCGTGGGCTCATTGCTTAGGGGAAGACTTTTCTTTAGGGGAGGACAGGCATTAATGCTTGTCAACCCAGTAGGGTGTGTTGACTAGCTGGATAGGAATGTTGACAGGAGCCATTAAGGCTCACATAGGTAGAATTTGCTAGAATAGAATTTCACCCAAGATGCTTGGATGTCAGAACTTAAAATCTGACAGTAGGATACACTAAAATAAGGAGTGAGGCGGAGGGCGCGCTGTGGGAGGTCAGATGTGAGGACCTCCTACAAAAGGAGGGAGCTTGTGAAGTAAAATTATCGTGTCTTGCGCCTCCCTACCTCGTGAGTCCTTTGCTCCTTGTGAAGGAAGTTCGTGCCGCAAGCCAACGAAGGCCCGGTAGAGAGGGAGTTTGCGACCGGAGTGCTTGGCGGAGGGCGCCCCCAGTGTCTCTGCGAGTTGCTCCCTTGTGAATGGTTGCCGTGTGAATTGCTTTGCTTTGAGTGTGTGGCGATGCTCAAGGAACTCGGCTTGAGGGTAGACTGCAGGAAAGACTCGGAGGTTCTCGCCGTCCGTGTGAACTACACAACCGCCCAAGGAAAACTTGTTGATTCAGACGGACCCTGTGCGCCAGCCGTAAGGGCGAGTTGGAATCAATAAGCTAGATGGTGGTATTAGAGTAGGAGGTCATGGAAGGAGAGTAAGTAGGTGTGTAGGATGAAGGAAAGCGTTGATGATGGTAGAAGAACGGAATATTGAGGAGGGAATTAGAGTGTAGATCATAGCCGATGGCCCAAGGCAGAGCCTAAGGGAGGTGTCCCAAATCACAAGTAGAACGTGCTCCGGGTAAGGGGAGCTAGCCCGGGAGGATAACATTGCGGTGCGGATCGTGGGGTCCTCGGTGCCCACGTGATTCCACGCTTCGAGGCATGGCCTACGATAGTGTCGTGTCGCTGTAGGCCGTGAATTGGTGAATTTTCAAGCAAAGGCAAGTAGTGTAGCCGCTGAGGGAAGTAGGATGATGCCTTGCTTGTTGAGGGGCCGGTGGTTGTAAATAAATGTGTGCATGGGTTGAACCTTCACCACAACCAAGATCTCATGGGACGAAACCCAACGCATGTTACGTGATAAGTGTGGACGCCACAGGTGAATCTCTAAGCCCGGATCCGCCCACCGCTGAAAGCAGCCGCTGTTTCTCCTCCATTGCTTTCCTCCTCCATCTACTCTTTCCCGAGGTCCGCATTTCCTTCTCCAAAGGGCTTGTATCCCCGCTTGACTCGACCGCCATCTCCTCGCCGCAGCTTTGCAACGCCGAACTCCTTGCACCGCCGCCTATTCTCCTCCGCCTTCAGCGGAGCTGAGGCGTTCTATCTCGTCAAGTCTTGGATTCTCTGAGAACCCCTCGCCGCTCCGATGCATCTTGGAGTTGCAACTCCAAGGTGTCCTCGCTGCCTCCGCCTCCCGCCGCCTCTACTCTCCGCACTGCACCGAGGTCCCCAATCTCCGGTGCCGACCTCCGCTGCCTCCTCACGGCTCGACCGTGCTTGTTCACCGCCGCCTCCCGCCGCCTATTCTCCTCCGCCTCCCTCCACCGGTTTCGATCACGCCGATAGTGATCGCGGTCGGTCTTTGGCCGGGCTTCCGCCTCCCCGGTCGCCACAGCCTTGCTGGTCTTGCCACAACCAGCCGCCGCCAGTCGCGAGCCCTCTCCGCCTCCGCCCTCCTTCGGCCGAGATCCTCGCCTGCTTGGGCCTCTCAGGTTCGCTCACCGCCACCCATGAAGAAACTTAGTCCGGCCCCGAATGGACCCGACTTCTCTTCGCCTCCCGCCTTCGATGCGGCCGACGCCTTCCGCCTCCTCGCCTCCCATCCGCCTCCCGAGGAGCACCATGCGCCTGTGGCTTCCACCTCCGGGTCTACCGTCTCAGAGACCCTGAGCATACCGCCCATGACGAAGCTGACCCGCTGTGTTCTTCCACGGCCGCCATTGGTGAGGCCCCCAAAAGTCCGTGTGGAGCGGCATCTCACGGCCGCCAAGGACCTCCATACCGCAGGGAGCGAGTCCGGCTGGGCTCTCCGACCTAATCAGTCCCTTAGGTCTGAGCCGAGGTCCCGAGCCTCACCTCCTTGGCCCTCTTGGCCGCCAATTCCTTATTCGCCTCTTCGCCTCCCGCCTTGAGGGTGAGGGGTTCGGAGCCGACCCCTTGCCTCCCACATGACCGCCCGGGTGGGGTTGCTGGGCCTCCCGCCTGACCGCCTCTTTCTCTTCTCACCGCCTCACTTCCACCCGCGGGGGCAAGGGCACGGGTGCCGCTCGGTGTTGCGTTGGCGGGTGGCACCGCCTTCCGCCTCTTGGCCCCGACGAGTCCGCCGGGCTCATCGGGCCGTGGGCTGCGGCCGGGTGTTCGGCCGGCCGCCGCCTCCCGCCTGACCGCCTCGGCCGCACTGCCCGTGGGGCACCAAGAGGAGGGAAGGGATATATCTTCCCACACTTCCCTAGGTGGTGAGGGGTCCGCTCCAGACGATGGAGTCCGAATCCTCCCGCCTCCTCCCGACCTGCTTGGCCCTAGGGGTCGGGCCTCCACCTGGCGCCTTGCCCTACTCCGGGTAGGGGCCAGCCCTTCCCGAGCGCCCGCCTTCTTCCCCATCCTTCAGAGGTCGAGTGTCCCCACATGGATCGACATGGGATAGTCCCGACGGAGGTGGCTTCTCGCACCTCACCAGGGCCTCGCCAACCGCTAAGACGATCCTTCCCCGCCTCTTCACCCGCCGCAAGCGCATGCGTGAACACCATTGTTATCACCAAGGTGATCCACCTTGGTGTTCCAGGGACGGCGATCCGGCCACCGCCTCACTCCCGTCCAAGCAGTCCGACATCAACCAGCCGTTGGTTGCCGCCGCCCGCTTCAGACGCCGCTGCGCTCTATCTTTCCCCGCCTTGAGGGGCGCCTTCTTCCCCATCCATCGCCTCACCTCCTTGGCCCTAGGGGTCGGGCCTCCACCTGGCGCCTTGCCCGCCTCCTCCTCCTCTAGGATCCTCCCGAGGTTCTTGGATCGAACCTCCTTGTTGGCCGCCAACATCTTCCGGCGAACTCCGGACTAGGTGACAACATCAAATGTCGACGGCTGGAACACGTCTAGGTGCCACTCCTCAGACCAATCCTCCTCCAGCCCACGGCCCAAAGTCCGGAGATAGCCGGTCACAATGTTGCGCCCACCAGTTCCATGGCGCCCATACCTCAGCCTTTTGGGTCCCATCGCCTTCTTCTTCTTACTCCGGCAGATTGTCCGTGATCACGGCACGATGCGCCCTTCACGCTGTCACGCCCAACCCCAAAGGTGAGCCGCGAAGGTGCCCGAGCTGCTCAAAGAGATAGCGCCAGAGAGCGGGGTTATGGAGCGCAAGAGACGAATTGTCTCGAGGTCGCAGAAATGACCTCCTCCTCCGCTGCTGAGTAATCTCATGAGGGTGCCCTTCCCCGTCAGAATCGCCAGAGGTCCGCATGGCTTACTCACCTTGCGCCCGCCACTCGCCTTACGCCGCTACAGACGGGCGTGAATACCGCTATAACGGCCTCGCAAGGCTACGGCCCCGGCTGGCCGTGATGCCCGCTCCACTGTGGCGCCCACGTCCGCCTGTCGACTCACGACTCAACTTCTAAGTTATCATGATTATCCTGCTTTTGACTCTGAGTGGGTCCGGACTTATCCTACTCCCATGTCCGTGGTTTCGTAGTGGTACTGGGTCCACTTTACTCCGAGTCCGGAGTACTCCGAGCTATCCGGTGCTTATTCCTCCTTTTCCGCCTTTATTTTATTTCTACGAAAAACAAAACCCAACTTATTTCCTAACCCCCAAGGGAAGTCCGTAGCCCACATACTCCTTCTCATCTCATACGCCTCCGCCAACACTAGGCATGATACTTTTTCACCCGCCACCCGTTCACCCGAGTGGGCAACAGTCCACCATCCAACCGCCAAGCTGAACGGACCCATTGGCGTATACCTGTACTACCTGGTAAGGTCCCATCCATCGCAAGTGGAGTTTACCCGGAAGTGCATATGGCGTCATAAGAAGGGCCAAATCTCCTCCTTCACATACTCCCGATTCCCGAGCCTCGTGGCCACTGCGCTGATGCTGATAGATTGCATCACTGCATCGCGCCTCTTCCCGACCTCCGTATGCCGGACAAACCCTAGCACGCCCGCTGGCTTTCTTCATCCGTTAAGCCGCCTCCATCATGACTCTGAGTGTTGGCACCTCAAACTCTACCGCATAACGGGTGAATGCCCATAGGTTAGGTAATACGAGTTCGCGTAGTTACCGCCTCCGAAGGCCCATAGCTACCGATGGTAGCTTTGTATCCTACCGGCATAGTTAACCGTAAGCTTATTCAGGATGCGATAAGTCCGCTGGTCTTCACAATCCGCTGGCCTTCGGGTTGTAGGGGCCGCTTGCATGTGTGATGCCAAAATAGTCCGTCATTGCTATCACATCATTGAGGAAATGAGTCCCCTATCGCTACCTGCAACGCACCCATACTGTGATGATGTTCTCAGAGGAATTTGCCACCGTGCAGAGTCCGTTCTAGTTGCCACCGCCCACCCACCGGGTGAGTCCGCCACCAAGATGTACCCTGGTGTGTGCCTCGTCAGGTCAGATAGGTCCACGTCGATGCCCCATTTCTCAAATGGTGCTAGTGCAGTATGGGCACCAACGGCCATTGTGTTGTGGAGTCGGCTTCCCGATCCACCGACAAGCATCACATCTCTTCACAAATTGGTGTGTTTCCATACATGGTGGGCCACCGACTCAGCCCAAGATTTTCTTGGTGGTGACTCATACGCATAATGTCCACCGCCTACCCTTCGTGCATCCCTTTATTACCACCTCCGCTCACTGGAGGTACCTCCACGTCCGCCCCACTTAAAGATGCAACGTTATACAACCTAAAAGGACGGGCGAGTGCAAAGGCTCGTCACTGACCCGTTCAATCCGCTTGGTAGTTCCATTTCCCATAGGTACCGCTCCAACTCCGCATAGGTGGGCCGCCTCGCCTTCTCTCTCCCTTCGCTGTGGTCCGCTGCTCCAAGCTTAGGGTTTGTCTGCACCTCCACCTCTTCCTCTATCGCCGCCACCTTCATCCGGAAGGCGTCCTCCGATCTTGCAGATGCCGCCTTTAACTGGACAAGAAGTCGCTGGTGTTGCCGCCTTGCCCGGTCTCCACCTCAAAGGTGAACTCCAGAGCAATGTAATCCACCTCGCACCCCGGACAAGTCCGCTTTGTTCACCAAATGCTTGAGCGAAGTGATCGATAGAACACAAACTCATTGGGCGTAAGGTAGTCTCGAATTTCTTAATCACAGATACCATCCCCAACGCCTCTCTCTCCGTAGTAGTGTACCTCCGTTCCGCATGCGTGAGCTGTCTTCCGGCGTAGTAGATTGGATGATCCCTCCGCTTGTCGTCCTTTTGACTGAGCACTACTCCGATGGCAAAGGCCGACACATCCACATACACATGGAATCGCTTTCCCCAGTCCGGACCTTTCAATACTGGGGCACTGATCAGGGTGGTCTGTAGGTCTCTGAATGCCGCCTCCCTTTCTGGTGTCCAGGTCCACTCCTCCTCCTTCCTGAGTAACTCCGTTAGCTTGGCGGCCCGCTTTGCGAAGTCCTGGATGAAACGCCTGTAGTAACCCACCATGCCCAGGAATCCCCGCAACTCCTTCAAGTTCGTGAGGTCAGGACCCAATGACCTTCACCTTGTCTTGATCCACCTCTATCCTCTCCCGACACGCTGTCCCAACAAGATCCCTCCTCATACCAAGTAGCATTCGATGTAGGCAGCTGAGTCTCCTTACAACGCCCCAAGCACTTCCGCAGTGTCCAACGTGCTTGTCCTCCTCCGCACACAAAAGTCGCCCAAGAATACCTCCATGAAGTCCTCGAAAATCAAGACGTTGGTCACCATCCGCATAAATGATCCGGTGCTCCTGCCATCCCGGCGCTGTAGGCGAACGCCCCACTCCGTGGTGAACGCTGTCTTATCCATCCGACTTTTAGGTGGTTGTAGCCGAGTATCCATCCAAGAAGGAGTAGGTACTCCCCGCCACCTTGTCCAAAGATGTCGCCCACAAAGGGCATGGGGAAATGGTCCTTCTCAAGGGCGTTGAGCTTCCTCCACCCGCTGCATACCTACCGTCTTGTCGCTTCTTTGGGCACGACAACAATGGGTGCTACCCATTCTGCTCACGATTGGGAAGATGATGTCCGCTTCTCCGTATATATTTATCCAGACCTGACCTTGAGCGCTTGGGATCTTGGGCTTTTTTATCGTCAATCCGAACAAGCACCGCCTCCGCTTCAGATATATATCCGTTCGTGTGGGCGGTTTGCCCTACGCGCCGAGCTCGCCTCGGCACACTTATCCCACTGCCGTTGAATACGAGGTTCGATCCCAAGAGATTTGGTTCTGATCGCTTGCAGTCGCTCCTCCTCACTCCCTCACTCTCATCGTTCCCGCCCCGGTCTACTTGTCCTCAGTATGGGCAACAAACGGGTGTGGTGCGGTTCTGGGTTGCCTGGCCCACGGCGCCACTCCACGCCTTCCAGGATTTCCTACTTCTTAGCCACCCCAACACTCTCCTCTGCCAACTACAACGTCCAACGCGATCTACAATGACACATCCATACCCAACCACTTCACCATTCTCAAAAGAACACAGTTCACAAATCACCACATACAAACTCACTTATACGATCCCAATCTAACTCTACCGTATCGCTCGTCAGCTTACGCCCTTGCGCACACAACCGCCTCGCGATGGCTAACCGGGTATTTCGGCCGATTGTCAGGTACGAACACCGACGCGAGCGTAGTCGAGCGCCACCACCCCGCAGAGGCCAACCAAAACACAAAGCACATCCAACAACAATCTTTCACGAGAGGAGGAGCCTGCTGAGCGAACCCCACCGCGAGGGGCCTCCGATCAACCCTTCGCCTTCGCCGCCATGACCACTAACCGCACACACACAAAGGGATTGCGCCTCAAGAGACGAAGAGTGCATGGCAAAGCAAGGTCCGTGTTTATTCATTCTTCCACCCTCCCTTTTTATAGGTGGGGGAGTCGATCGTCCACGTGCTTAGTTTAATGCTAGGCGACTTGCCAAGTCCAACAATAGGATCCTTGTCACCCTTGCTCATCCTCGGCCCGCCAAATTTCACCTTGACCGTAATATCCTATCCGCTCATATCACCGCCACTCTTAACACTCACACTTCCCAAGGTGTGCACCACTTGGGACAAAACGTCCTATAGAAAAGGTTCCCACCGACATCCCACGCTCACGCTGGCTCGCAGCTTCAATCCTTCGATGGGTCGCTTAGCCTGCCCTCCTGGGAGTCTTCCAGACTGCCGGTAGCCCACTCCTACCCCTCACCGGTAGGTCCTCCACCTGTGGTAGGAGGTTCCATTCCTCCTACCTGCTCATCCTCGTGAGGTTCCTCCCCACTGCTCGCCTTCGCCTTCTTGTAGGCGCTCGCCTCCTACCACGGTGCATCCCACTCATGGGGGTTCCTTCCTCACACTGGATTTCACCGGAGGTTCCCTCCTTCCGGGGTCACCTCCTCCTCATCAGCCTCCACCGAGTAGGAACTTTGTAGGTACCACCCTACCATCAATCGCTTCCTCCCTGATAGCGACTCCACTGCCCTGGAGGTTCCCATCAAGGCCAGAGGTGCTTCTTGACTTGCTTGGTCGTGCCTAGCCCAAATTTCTCGCTTTCCTTGTACCACTCAAAGTTTCACCTCCAGGTCGCTATTCCACTTGGTGTCCGTAAAAGGAGGTCTGCTTTCTTCGTCAGTTCCTCACCAGAAGGCCTCAATCGCCTAGGAGGTTGCTGTACAGGTCGCCACCCTACCACTCTCCTTCTTTGTGCGCCCATGATGCGGACCCTTAGTGGGATGACGACTGTCCCACCCGGCCCCCGATTTGTCACTCCTACCAATGCGGCCTTTGTCTCCACCACCGCTCCTTCCAACCTGCGAGGCCGTCTCCCAATCCTGTATCCTTTCCATGGCTTCCATCGCCATCGTTTACTATGGCCTGATGGCCCTCACGAGGAGGATGCGGCCATGGGCTGCGATGCCGCCATGGCGCGGCCCCATGCGTTTTACTATGGCCGCGGACCACCTCAACGCTAGAAGGTGTCCCTCCCGTGTGGATTCATCTCTTCTTGATCTACGAGATTTGCAGAGGGGTAGTCCTCATTCTGTGATCCTCGTGCTCATACGTCCCAGCTGTCTTCAAGTGAGGTGTACCTCCGTGGTGCTCATAGCTTTCATCACAAGCAGTGTGTCCTTGCTTCCAAGTGTGATCACACTTCCTTCCTCTCTCGACCTTCCTGATCCCAACCACTGGGTTTGAAGTATATCTCCTTCCTTCCGGCAAGTTTTGTCCGAGTGAGTCCCGAGCCTGTGGTCGCCCAACAAAGACTCGTGACCCTGAGGTCAATGACGATCAATGAAGTCCAATGTATAGGGGCTCCTTATGGTGGCTTGGACTCCACACCACACACGCGACATATGTCCGCCATCCTAAGGGTTTTGGTGGATGGCTCAAAGGTCGTGAACCCCAACCGCCGGCAAAGTGGCTTCCGTGATGAGGTTCACTCGACCCATGGTCCAGGGCACGTTTCAATCACGCACCCAACAATTTCTACCTCAACCATCATGCCCGGTCCGTATGAGACACTACCCACCTCCACGCTCTTGGCCTTCCGCCCAAGGAGTTTCGGCTGGTTGTGTCTCCTCGATGGCCTCCCACTTCTCGCCGATACTTCGGGTTGTCTTTTAACAACTCGCCTATGACACCAAATGTTGTTGATCCATCATCGTCGGCCACCTTGAAAGGCGTGGTGGCTCCTTCACGCATCAAGCCGCCTTTGATTTTCCAGTCCGCCACCGCCTCGTGGTGGTCTGACCACCTCCGGTCCCGCCGGATCTCTTCCAAGCATCTCCCACTTCCAACCACATCCGTGGAACGGTGTGTTTGGGTGAGTCCGCTTTCTAACGCTTCCGGCTTCGGGTTTCGCCTTCCGCAAGAGCTGCCCGACGAACTCCTTCCTTAGCCGGAGTTGCCTCCTTCGCAGTGTCCTGCCTCCGTATCCGCTATCTCTCATTTTTCTTCCTCTTAACTGCCTCCTCTCCTCTCCTTTCGCGCTTTGGGTTGACACTTCCAAGACTCTCCAGTCCGCCTTCTCCTCCTTAGCGCCTGCACTAATTGCTCCAAGTTCCTTCGGCTTCTTCCCACTCCGCCACCGGCCTTCAATCAGTAAGGCGCAGCCTTAGGGAGAGGGGCGAGGCGCCGGTCTCTCGCCGGGTGGCGAGCGACTGGCCCTCGAACGAGGATTCTGGACACAAGGTACCGCCCGCCATGTGCCCCGCTCGCTACCCCCACACAAAGCGCTCAAAATCCCTGCCCTTGCCGAAAGGGGTATGGCGACACGTTGGAGTAGTGCCGGTTCCCATAGCCCAGCACCACCGCTCGAGAATTCGGAGGGGTCCCCGGCTGTCAGACGGAGGTCGATGCGGATGGCCCACCGCCGAGGGTACATCGCCTTGGGATACCGCGCCCCTGTGGTGCTTCTGCACTTGGTATGCGCCTCCATCGCTTCCCGACTCCCCGTAGTCGCACTCCACCGTTCACGGTCCGAGGGGCTTAGCCTTCGAATGCCCATGTTGGTGGCACACCGCACACCATAGATGGGTCCGAACTGCGGGTGGCCGCCCATTCTTTATCCTTCACTTGGTTGATCGTCAACCTCCACCCTCTTCATTACCTGCTCCAGATCTTCCTCAACCCCGCACTTCTTTCAAAGGAGTCGGGTCAAAGGAACCTCTCGCACCTGGCAAGTGCATCATAACCTCCTTCTTCTCAACCCTCCGCTGACTACGGCTTTTTCTTCTTATTCTTCCGAGGTTCTTCCTCTCCATGGCATTCTTCTTCGTAGTCCTCCTCCTCCCGATGCTACCTCGCCTCATCATCCTCCTCTTCCGAGGGTTCTTCATCTTCGAGTCCGACCCCGCTTCTTCTTTTCTTCTTCTTCCCGAGGCGCCCTCGCCGCTGGCATCGATTCTTCGTAGTTCTCCGGACCGCCTTGCTCACATCCTTCTTCGGCTAACAAGAAGACGTGTTTAGCCATTGGCTTGGGTAAGCCACCGCGAACCAACGTATCACCGCATGGTGGTGTGGGTGGGTGTCCCAAGAGCGAGAACCGCTCGATGTACGATCCCAACTTCTCCGCCTTGCCTCGCCTGTGTTCTCGAGTTTGACAGACGTAGCCTTCTTGATCAATCCACGGAATCTTTCCAAGAAGGCATCCTTCAATGCTTCAAGGTCGTGGGGAGCGTTTTCCTGGGCGACTTCCTCTCAGACCGAGCCGCTATTCTCAAGGACCCCTTGAATACCGGATAAGTCATGATCCAACCTTCTCGTTGAAGTTTGCCCGAGACACGAAATCCTCCACGGTTTGGCCTCTCCTTCTTACCCAAAGAGGGAGTACGCTTGCTTGGTCGACGTTGTTGCCATCGCCGCCGACCAACAAGGGTTGAGGAACCGCCTTACCTACCGACTTGGTGCTACTTCCTCCTCACATCCGGCCAAGTCCACCCGCTTGCCGGCTGGAGGTCTCACGCTGAGCTCCGCCTCACGTCTCAAGGCCTCGAGCGCCTCCTCGCGCCCCAACGTCCCACCCACCACTGTTTCGACTACCTCGCCCTCCACAACATCACACTTACCTTCCTAATAGGCTACGAACGATCTCATTCCCAAGAACGGCGCCCAAATGTGGCTGTGGGGGAGGAGGAGGAGGAGGAGGAGGAGGAGGAGGAGAAGGAGGAGGAGGGAGGAGGAGGAGGAGGAGGAGGAGAGGAGGGAGGAGGAGGAGAAGGAGGAGGATGAGGAGGAGAGGAGGAGGTGAGGAGGAGGAGGAGGAGTAGGAGGAGGAGGAGGAGGAGGAGGAGGACGCAGCAGTGGGGGGAGCAGGCACGAACTTCATGGACATGCAGGGATTTTTGTGTGCCTCCTCTCCGCTGCCCCCACCAAGGCGCCGAGAGGCCCCTAATCGAGGCAGATGAGGTACATAACGACCTCCCCGCACGAAGACGACACGTCCGAGGAGTCCACACGATCTCGGGCGCCGCAGTAAGATGTCGCCCGTGGGTTCCCGAATTGTGGAAGGATCTGGGGATGTTTTGACCCGTAATTGTTGGTTCCTCCATGGCGTAAAAGAAGGGCCACACTTCGCTGCAACCATCTCCACGAGGCCGGTTAGTGCTGCAGGACGACGTTATGTCTTCACGGCACTTCTGGAGCCAACCCCAAGAAGAAGAGGCGGAGGCGAGGCGGAGATTTTAATGTGCTTTACATGAATCAAATGTAAGGCAGGTACACTTTACCAACGGGAGGGGTGTTTGGCAAATGGATGATCAGAATAAGTTTTACGAAACGTCACGTAATGCTATATGAATGCGTGGTAAGGTACTTCACTGCTTAGGGTCTTTACATGACTAACACCTTCGGGGTCTCTAAATTCTTCTGTGCAGGCGGGCGCCGGAACGAGGTCGAGGGTCAGCCATTGGGGAGAGGGGTGACAATGGGTGACTATGTCGCTTTAACCCTAAAGACCGTGGAGGCATGTAATGCGCAAGAAGGTCCTTACAATGTGAGAACGGGTCATGACTTACACCCCAAGCCCAAATTCAAACAGGCGATGCAAGGGGCGAGGGCGAGGCCGAGGCCGAGGGCCGAGGCCCAGGCCGAGGCCGAGGTCGAGGCCGCCGAGGGCGGTCTCCAGGCGGGCCGGGCGAGGGCGAGGGCGAGGGCGGGCACCCGACCATGTGGGGAAGGGGTGCTGCATGAATCGCAACGCTTTTAACACTTCACGCTCAGAAGGTACGCTACACGATTACCGTAAGGGTTGTAACATGATTACCGTAAGGTTCTTTACCGCCACGTGGTCATGACTTACAACCGCGCTCTAAATTCAAACCGCAGAGGCCGGAGTGGTGGTTGTTCCTTGAGGGGCGGAGGTCATGGAGTACCTGGAATCCCCATCGGGTGTGAAGTGGTTCTCGACATAACCGTGCAGCAGAAGCGCAAAACCAAAACCCCTTCCATGCTGGAGTTGTTCGCCTACGATCCGTGTTCATGGGCCGGAATTGGAAAGAGGTTGTGGCAAAACGTTTGTACTTGCTTCCCCGCTATTTGGGACATTATGTGGAAGGCGAGAGTAGTGGAGCTATCTCGCTCTTTTTATGATATTGTCCACCGAACAAGCCGCCTGTTTTGGGATCGCCGATTTGAAGCCCCACAAGGCGCCACCGACGGGGCCAAGTTAAAGGATATATTCGCAGAGTGGATATAGCGATGACATGGTAGGGGAGATTTTTCAAATCCATGACAGCCTCGCTTGGAAGGAGTTCGCTGACCGACCGCTTGTTCTGTTGTGGTGGTGGGAGGTACGTTTTGTAATGTACATTACAATGTTGATATGTAATGTACACTTGAACTTTAATCTGTAAGGGCCATGATGACTTTCATCCGTAATATACCTTACACGTTGTTCATTCTCAATCCCCGCAGATACTCGCCACCTTCGTGCGTACTAGCCTCATCGGGTTTGAGGATTTCGATGACAGGAAGGTGCTCCTCTTGAACGGTTGCAGACCCACCAAATTCTCTTGTCATTTCGTCTTAGACGGAGTAATTTTTAAGGATCACGTGGTGTCCTTGAGATCTTGGGCTTGGGAGCTGGATAGGTTCGCATGGCGTCGGTGTTTCCAGGACTTCAGCTCCACGACGGATGAGGCAGCGAAAGGAATGCTCGTTCGTACGATGTGTTTGGACAATTTGTTGTGTCGGCGTAATGGAGGCTTAGAGTTGAAGGGACGAGGTCTGAGCCCATTGGACGACACTGTATACACGGAGAAGCGGCTTCTGAAGCTTGCAGGCTGTTCAGGTGCGAAGTTGGACCGTCGAACCATGCATGCACCATTGAGGTGGGTCTCGTATGGATGTCATGGACTGCAGACATTCAAGCAAAGCATGGCATCACGGTTTCGTGCGATGTCTCCGCTTTTCGGACCGTGTGTCCCAAACCAGTGGCAGAAGTGCAGCCAGAGAGGTGGGATGCCGCCCTTGCCGAATGCAAGAATTATTGGTTAAAGGCATGTCCGTTGGCAACAAAAGATGTACCGTATATGCCGCGTTGGGTACGATCGACATGGCTCTACCGCCGCCGCGTCGATGATGATGTATGTCAATGTGCCTGCAGCATATCCGACACCGACGTTATGGGCACAGATGCTGAAAGTAAGACATGTGACAGAACTGTAAGGCATATTATAGTGTTGGTTTGTAATGTACCTAACTGGTTGTGAGAACTATTGTCACCGCAGGTGCAGGCAGAGTATCCCGCTACGGATTCTATGCGGCTTGAAGCTCGATATGTTGAGACCATATCAGAGAGGCAGCGGGGAGCAGTTGCTATGGCATCGGGCCGTGGGGCAGCGAACGATATGGCTCGCTTTCGGAGAATTTCTGCAGGATTATCGCCCAAAGACATCCCACGCCAACACGAGCCAACCCTCCGCCCGCTGTAGGTTGGAGGGTGGAACATATACATCCGCCCAAGTTAGTGTGGGTCGAGGACATGCCCCATCAACAACGGGCTATGCGACGAGAATGGAACACATGTTTTCCATTGGGGTCCTTCATGTGGCGACCTCGATGTCAAGGCAATCCTATCGAACTCCATGCGGACATGTGTACCACGACCCTGCAACACAGACGGTGGGTGTTTGGTGCTTTGGGTGCGAAATCATGGCGTGGGGAGATGTTGAGACGGTTCCCGTGGACTGGACGGTGGTGAAAACTCCGAGCTCGGAAAGGACTGGGAAGGCTTTGAAGCTGAATTGGGAAAGACACAACGATATCGATTTCGAGGGAATCGATCAGAAGTTCATCGTCCTTGACGCAGGTGACTCCAACAAGTTGGTACGTTCCGTACAGTAAGCTATATCACATTCAACTGATGTCCAGTTAACAAACATTGATGTACCGTGTTGCAGCCCCGAGCTACGGGAAGACGGAAGCGGCGCTTCAATGGGTGAAGTACACGTACTTCAGAAACCCCGCGACGAGGGTGATTCTCATCACGCACCGTGTTCTTTTGGCGAACTACACCTACGCTTGAATAAATTGTTGCATCCCATGATCCCGAGAGGGGTCCCGCCTGCTTATCAAGACCGCTAGGTGACGGGAGATGGTATATGTACGGTTTGCCTCAATTCGCTGGGGAAGAATGTGTCGGAGGAGTTCATCCGTAATGTGATTACGCCATTGTGGATGAGGCGGTCAGGCGGAAGCATTCGTGGGTGCCACGATGGACTCTTGTGGCCTAGCAAATAGGGTGGAGGACATCACGAGGCTCGCCGTAATCGCAAAGAAGGTTGTCATCATGGAATGGGACATGGATCGACGAACAGTGGGTTGGTTCACATCGCGTGATGGTGTAGACCCATGGGATGTGATAAGGTGGCGCGCATCGCTGGAACATAGGCCCGCGCAACCCATGTTGATCACACACAGCTATTATGTGTTATTTTCCAGGTATGTGACAGCTATTACTAAATGAGCGTGCGTACGGAGTGAGTGTGCTTCCAGAGTGAGTGTGCTTGCAGCATGAGTGTGCTTACAGAGTGAGTTGCTTACACAGTGAGTGTCCTTACATCTGTACAGAGTGAGTGTCCTTGCCTCTGTACAGAGTGAGTGTCCTTACATCTGTTTCCTCTTCTCTACCTTTCGCAGGCTCATCACATATGTTAACTGGGTTTACAGCCCCAACGGCAAGTGCATGTATCCACTGATCGTCTTCTGTAGCTCCGCCGAGAATTGTCACCAACTCATGGTTGGTGTGAAGAGCCACATGGAAGCGCATCCTACATGGTCTAGGGATGAAATCCGAGCAACGCAGGGAAGGGTGAAGGGGATATGGTCTGATGTCGCAAAGGACAAGTGGCAAGTAGACCTGATGAAAGACTTCAACAGGGTCTGCGCCGATTGTGATATTCTATTTGCGAGCCCCGTGATTCAATGCGGTATCTCGTAGACACCCACTTCAAAGCGGCGATGGATGTTTTCCACTTCTCCAACATTCGACGACATGGCGAGGTGCAACACATGTTGCGCCTGTGAAGTTAATGGATGACTCGCCCATGGGTAAGAAATTGTGTTGAGCCACATCACTCCATCTCGAGCATTTCGAAGCGCCTCACGCTTCCCGGACGCCATTTGTGCTATGGGGGTCAGATAACAGACGCGCACTCCATGAACGAGACCGCAAGTGCATCCCCATTATCAGCTTCAGGTAAACATTTCACCGACTTTCATCGATATATGTATATACGCTCACACTTATGTGGAAGGTGGCTTACATTTTGTAACTGTGGGGTGTGTTACGCTTTCTTCTTGTGGTGTGTCTTACGCTATGTACCTGTAAGGTGTCTTACGCCGCAGATGTGTATGCAGGAGTTGGCACTGTCGGATGCCAAATACAATGTGGAGGTGGCGCGCGACAACCATGTCGTTGCACACAAGGAGGCTTTGGTAGCAGTGTGTGCATCGACAGTAGAAATGAAGTGGTTTTGGATGCCGATCCGCATAACCAAGAACGTTGTGAGTCCAATGACATAACAGACGATAGGTGGGACCCTCCTAATTGAAGTGGGAGGGAGGATTGGCAAATTCTTTCTCAGAGGAGTGCCGAGAAAGGTATGTGTTGTTTTCCATTTTCGCTTGTTTTTGACTTCATGTATTGCCGATTACATATATCGACAGATGTCTTCTTTGTCAGCCGATTATAGAAACAAAATATCGGGGAACCCGCATTGATGCACACGGATCACCCATCCCGAGACCGGCTCCATATGGAGTCGCAAAATATGCGCAGTTGTGCCGAGGACTTGGAAATCGAAAGGGCCAAGGAGTGTTCCGGCCTGCTTTTGGGCGAATGTCAATGATTCTCGTTATCGATCATAGCGACTCCACCTCGGGTTGAGGGGTTCACTGTTTGTAAAGCGGTGGATTTCCAACAGCCTGGCCTTGAGCGTCTTCATGGACTACGTCGCTGTCAGGATGTTTCCCAACAATGCATATTGTACCCAGGCATGGGTGAATAGGCAGGAGTTGATGGACAGCCCTTTACTGCTGAGGTATTTTGTCATGTCACTATAACAGAGAAGCCCGATTTATTACATGGCTGGAATGACGTTGCCCATTGCCGTAATGTCCGTGTAATACTTGACATGCCACGCCACGATATCTTCGTGTACCGCGAACGCAGCTTCTTTATTACGCCCGCAAAACCGCTCATTGCGGTTTCTTCAAGTGAAGGCAAACACCGGATGACCGCACGGGCGACACGATGGCGGTAAATGTTCCGGCCCATGCGCGCCGCTCGCACGTCATTGTAGCCGATGTGAAAACGCCATCCATCGCTCTGGCATTCACATCGCTCCGCCACCTCAAGACGATATGCCCCGAATATTTTGTGGACGACGTAATCGACCGCCATGTGTGGAGTCCGCCCACGGGCCCGGCCGAAAATGTACCATCTACGCTCGGTTTTAGACGGCCATGCTCTCGACATAGATCACATTGGCCCCAAAACAGCAAAACGAAACGAGCAAGAGGGCCTTGCAACCACGGGCGGCCGACACCGTTGGACGGATACACACAAGACGGGGCGGAGCCCATGTTCTGGCGAGGTGGATGAAAACTGAGCCTACGATCTTTCAAATGCAAAACAAAGGGCGATTCCACACCCGAAACACCGGCCACATATCAACACATTCCAATGCCCTACTTTACTCACAACCCGCAGACCACGTACCACGAAACCAAGATTAGAAACCATCTACCCCATCGAAAGTCCGGAGTTCCCACGACGAACTTCTCGACCTCCAAGGAGTCCAAAGGTTCCCCGGAAGAAAAAGGCATACACTTCCCCAGACACCAAAACATAGCCTTTGCGATTCCCAACGGAGTGGCAAGCTCGCACAATTAAATCGCACCCCTCAAGGACATGATATACAGATGTCTGGTTCAGACGGAAATCAGTGTACGCCACAAAGGGTTCATGTCTGTTGTAGATGAAAGGCACCTTCGATGCATAGCCCACAGCCCAGTTGCGATCAACTGACGTCTTCAAAATTGCCATCTTCCCCTTCCCCTTGCAAGCTCCGGCCAGCAGGCCACGCAAAGCATTCTCAGGGCCAGACCACATAACGAGTCGCTCTTTCGCCACATGGCCCATGCGCGATACAAAGATGTCCATGCCCTCGTCCCACTTCACCCACCGAGCGGACTCTATTGCATCCCGCAGTTGATGGTTCTCCAAAGCTGGGGGTGGGACTTCGCTCCTCCCAAAATTGCTGCATTTTCAAACACCAGGATATCAAATCGGCCACAACAGTGACAATTGAAGAGCATGCGGCAAAGGCGACGGATCGTACCAATCTCGACGATGCTGATTGTGACAAGGCCTTCCCGCATCACCTCTATCACATCGCCACTGATTTCACCCAAATCTTTCGCGCTCCACCCCAATCATCACCCAACCTAGGATGGCGCCAACAAACCATCACGTGGAGGTCCCCACTTCTCCTTCCGAATCGCCCATGGTCCCGCATCAGGTATAATCGCTCATTTGAGTACTTGGTCCATGGACAATATTCCTCGGTGCCTCCAAGAATGATTCACCGCCTTCCCCTCATGGTGGATCGAACGGGCTCACGTCCTCCCGCTTGTATGCGCGTGCACATGTATACTCCCCACATGTGAAGACGGAGGCTTGATTCCACTCAAAGCATGGCTTCGCTAGTAGACGCGGCCCGCACAATGCTTGACGTTTTGCCATCTCATATGCGCATCCGAGAAGGGCTCCGGCTCGATGGCCTTCATCAGATGAGCCGCCAGAGGAGTTGCATAGCCACCGGGCGGCCGATGCGGACCATCCCGACTTTCCTCGATATTACTCTTCAACAACTCGCCAACAACAGATGCTGTTCACCGACCTTGTAAGAAGGTGCATAAGACCCGCCAAACAACTAACTCACCACGCCTCAACGCTTGTCGTACCAAGCCAAAAGTGCAATGCTCGAAAATCGCGCCTCCACACCGCCTACCCGGACCAATGGTTGCAGGTGCATACTAAAGCGAACGCATAACTTGGGCGTGAAGATGCTAGTCTCCCGCCAAACCTGTGTCGTTGTGAATGCGCGGGCGCATTAAGTCCCGACACCGCCACGCCTTCCCGCCGCTGCCCACGGCGATTGCGCCACCCTTGCCCGACATCTTCGCCCGGGTGCTGAATGAGTGAGAACTCGCTGGACCAATCTCCCATGGTGACTTGGCGAAATGGGCACATTCCGCAGACGAGTGTCCATGTCCGATTATGGGCCTACAAACAAGAAATGTCGTGGCCGATATCTCAATGCGCCATGTCGATGGGTGGGATGACTTTTTCAAGAAACATGTAAGGCGGGTGCGGTTGCCCGAGCAATTTGATGTCTCAGAGCCCTCTTTGGTCCCTGATCTATTTCATGGTTGCTTCGAGGATATCCCAGTACCGGGGAGGCATTTCGCCGCCACCGGGTGGCCTTCACTCTCCATACTACGGATGACTCAACACCGCCTTGTGCTCCGGGTGACCCTCATCTTGTCATGCCCACGCTTGGTGTCTTTGGGCCCGCCGTCCTCGGAGGAGGGAGAATTCATTGACGGCATACGGACTTTGCAAGATGTCGGCCCCGAGGCTTCCATTCCATATAATGTTACCGCTCCCTTACAAGTCCGGAGAATTGTCAGACTCGGGGCTCCTCACCATCTGAAAGGTACCACATAACGGACATGGATGAATGCCATATTCAAATTTGTCCAGTGCCCTACTTCCTCCACGTAACACTTGCTTGGTAGTCGAGGGAGGCTCGAAGATCCTCCAAATCAATTGAGGGTTGTCACCGAATCCCAAAGATGTGTAAAGGGTGTATGCTAGCATGGGGATCCCAATGCTAATCGCAAAGTGTGGGGAACCATTTTACAGGAAAAGAAGGCAAGGCGTAGTGCCCCGAAAGCGAAGACCTTGTTTTATTTCCGATGTGAACGCATCGCGGATGTTCCGTTGTCCCAAGCTTGCAAAGAACGACATGGTTTAGTAGGCACCGTAGTGTGAATGGTGACATGGAATTATGGTGATACTCCGGCATGGGCCCGTTTGGACGAGGTTGATAACCGGGAGGAGTGAACATTCGCTTCTCCATCTCGACTGACGGTTTCAATCCCAGCGGACACCGTTCAAGTGCATATTCCATATGGCCAGTTATGCTGGTAATTAATAATCTTCTGCCATGGTTGGCCACAAAGAAAGAGAGCGTCCTCCTGCCGCTGATAATCCCAGGTCCCACACAACCTGCCAACATGGACGTTTATCTGGAGCCCTTACTGGATGAGCTCGCAAGTTTGTGGGACGGTGTCACTGCTGTGGATCATTCCACCGCCGAAGATCCAAAGAGGACGTTCCACTGCGGCTGATTCAAGCCACTGCGACTATCTGGTTTAGGCAACTTGTTTGGGCTGCAAGTCAAGGGTTATCGGGCATGCTTTGAATGTGGATGAATTGGATGCAAGATGGTATGCTTTGGACAAAATTTTGTATCGCCACCGATGGAGCCCTACACGAGGCAGGGCGCCGTGCAAACCGTGAGGCATTCAACAATGCTGAGCCGCCTCGCGGTGGATGGATGTACAGTGGCACCGAGATGGCAGTGGGAGGCGTCGATGTCAGGGCCATGCCCGGCAGTGTTAGGAGACAATCAATGTTCTTCATAAAGCTGCCATACCTGTTGGTAATAATGCTTAACCCTGTCTTTATCCTAGGCCACAGTGCACAACATTGTTCTTGCTCTTGCTAGTTTCCCTAATGATCCACAGGAGCCTAATCCTTGGTTTCCCCGAGTGCAGGCCATAGAGAAACTTTGGGTGAAAGACGTAATGCACGTCGAGGTCAATAACGCCCAGGCGGTGTGGAAGGTTATCACCGGGCAATGGGATACGGCCCGCTGCCGCATCGACATGCAAGCATTGGACTCGAAGCCCTGGCTTTGGCCAGTGGAGGATGGTGAAAAATTGGCTTTGCCAGCTTCATCATATGTTCTGTCCAAAGATCAGCTGGACAGAGTGAAGGCCCAAATTTGCCAGATCAAGCCACCGACAGGTTTCGGAGCAAACTTAAAGACGTGCTTCAGCGGTTGGAAAGTTACTGGCTTGAAGAGCCACGACTGGCACCTGTTATTGCAATATTACTTCCCGATGGTCTTGAAGGGCAACTTGAATGACCTAGAGTATAGCCTCATGTGGCGGCTTCTATATCGGTGGATATGTCAACACGGATAAACATGGCGGAGATATCGGTATATGCAGAGGCAATTGACATTTTGATCGGTTTGGAGCAGCACATGCCGTCCAATTTCTGGAATATAATGCAGCACCTCATTGTGCACCTGGTTGACGAGGTAGCCACCCTTGGTACTGTCCACAACAGGTGGATGTACCCGATGGAATGGTTTATGCTAGTCCTCAAACGCCACGTTCGAAATCGCTCAAGGCCGGAGGGCAGCATGTGCACCGGGCATCTCCTCATGGAAGCAATGCACTATGCTGGAGAGTACATGGCTGCCAAGCACCCTGCTTTGCAAGGGATTTTACAAGCAAGCCCAACAAACGACACCACGACTGAGCGTCCGATTGGAAAACCCCGGGAGATGAAACTTGGGCCAGATGATCACAAGAGACTGCATTGGTTCTTGTTACTCCATTCTGGAACATTGGGAGCCCAACGAGAACAGTACAGCGCGGAGGGACACACCCGACCCAACTTCATGGACTGGTTACAAGCCGGCATTGCACTTGGAAAGTGGGTCAATGACCCAGAGTATGGAGATATTGAGGCCTTGGCCCGGGGACCCCGTTTATATGGCAAGGCATATCGAGGTCTTGACACAAGGGGTTACCATTTTCGCCTCAGAGGCCGAAAACAAAGTGCAACACAGATGCGATTGGGTTCACGGCACGGCGTTGGAAAGGTGTGGAAGGAGCGGAATATTTTGGCGAATCAAGGACATCTAGAGGTAATTGACGGCACACACTAAGCGTGTTTGTATTCAAAGTGGAATGGTTTGAGTGATCCCAACAAGCGCCACCGTCTTTGGAGGTGGATGACTCGGTTTCATGGCGCTTGACACAAGAAGGCCGCGTTTAGGTATGGGCGGCAACACCATCCGCCCGTGGAGTTTCCGCTACACCTGCGTCAAGTGTTGACACATCCCGATCCAGCCGTCCGGATGGGCGATTTGCACCCCCCGTCCATGGTTCGAACGGATGGAAGAATTGTTGGAGTGATGTTGGTAGTGGACTTGTAATCATAACCATAATACACTTGTGTGTGTCGTGAGCACCTGAACGTTGGCGTCACGCGTAATTCATCCAGTCTTTAGTGCAAATTGTCTCACGCTCCATGACTGCAGGTCATTGCGCTTGTGCCGGGTGATGGAGGTGCTGAACCGGAGGAAGCGTCCTCCGATGGCTTTGCGGGACCCAAGCAGTGAGGAGGCAACAGTTGTGTGGCCAACGCAAGAAGCAACAAGCACAGAAATCGTGAATGCAGCCTGCGATGACAGCTTCTTGTCATCCCAGCTTGGTGAAGTTTCGCCTCGGCCCTATGGCCTACCAATTGGAAAAGACATGGCAATGTGTTGGGAGGAATCATATGCAGATGTGGACAGCTTGAGACTAGACAGAGACCTGGATGTATGCTTTGGACGCTTGCGATGCTGGGAGTGCGCCTTCTGGACAACTTGTCATCGGGAGTTTGCCGCATCTGGGACAATGTTGTGCCCAACACACTTTCGACCAGTGGTGGGGGCGGCAAACGGGAGCAATCGGAGCACAGTGAAGCGAACCACTATCACTAGCTGGAACCACGGAACTTGCGGGTAGCGAACCGCCTCGGTAGATCCACTTTGTGCAGCCGATGTAGAAATTGTGGTGCCTAGATTTGTGTGACGATTTCTCATCGCCCCTCTCCGGCATGTATTCCACTAGGCATGCAATGCAATCAAATTGTATTTCGGCAATCACGGGCAAAAGGCTATTGCACAGTTTGAATGCAATGGGCTCTGAAGAGTTCAAATTGAGTGTGGAGCGTAAAGGAGTGAGAAGAAGTATGGCGGGAGCGGCCAAGGCCGTGGCTATTTGTATGCCGGCGGGAAGACGGCCCGCGAGAACGCTTGGCCTGAGAACACCCGGCTTGGCTGACGCCTGCATTTGAATTTCCCGCTCGCTCACCTCGCTATCCTGCTCACCTCGCCGCGTCCCGGGGGTCCCATTAGGATAGGAGCTCTGCTTGTACCATGGCGCCATCCCGGAAAGAACTGCGGCCTCATGCGGATGACGGAGGAGGGTGCAGAGGTGGCCACCCGGGTGAGGTGAGCATTGAAGGTGCATCCTTAGCCGATGACAAAGTCCAAGAGGCAGTGTGTGAGGGGTCTGAGCATCCGGAGTAGGCCGCCGTCATTGCTCCACTTGCAGCTGGGAATGCAGAGGAGGGCCGTTACCGTGCAGAGTGGAGGGCTCGATTTGCCGCAGGGGGCGGGCTCCAGCGAGCTCCCGCATTGATGCGGACGGCGCTCCTCAGTGTGGCTTTGGAGGCCGTGGCCAATGCACTGTCGCATGGCTGCGTGGCCGACGTAATGTCCAAGCTGGCCGATGGTGTCGACATAGATCATGTGCACGAAGAAGCTGAATGCTTCGGAGGCCTGGCTCCTTCCATGCGACAAGGCTTTGAGCGACGACTATCAGAACTTGTGCAAACCAGGCTGACTGTGATGAAGCCATGGACGAAACACTCCGCTGAGCTACGTAGAGAGCTGGTAGAGAGGATGCAAGCAGATTTCCCCGTGGTCACGAACAGGGACTGGATCAAGGCCCACATTGCACAACGATCAAGAACGCGTAATTTCTATGCAACATGCAAGGTGAAGCAAGCAGCGGCACAATTGCGAGCGAAGGGGAAGTATGACGGCGCATTGCGCCCAGCCAACATCACAAATACACAAACAGCTGTCCAACACGGCGAGTCGCTAGCATCAAACGGGGAAGTGTGGCGCGACCATGCAGATGGTCGCGACAGGCAGCAAGGGGCTGCTAAAGGGAGCAGGGAGCAATCCGTATGGCCATGGTGGGGACTGCAGCGGGCGTGCCTTTACATAAGGCGGATGCCCACTCTTGCAGGCAGAGGGCATCGGACCACGGGCGGAAAGGATGCCCGAATTCTGGGAGGTCCATGGTGAGCAGTGCCCGATTGTTTCGCTTTGACCCAGCTGCGTGGCCTTAACGCATGTGTTGCGGTGAGCGAGGCGATCGAAGGGGAAGGAAGCGGGGGCTCTAGCGGTGGTGAAGCTAATGCAGGCACCGGCGAGGAGGTTGCACGATTGGGAGGAACGCACGTGGCAAACATGACAACCTTGGAACTATCGAAGTGGATGTAGTGCCCATGACACCACAATCGCGAGCATCCACGGTGAGGAGAGAAACATGGGAGGGCACTGACCCACAAGTGTGGATTTTGCGGCCCTGTTTTTCATGGCTTGTGGCTCTGGTTAAAACGAGTCCACGCGTCCGAGTGACCTGGATGGACGCCCTCCATGGTCGTGCAAGAGCTAGGAAATGCGTCACCATGGAGTCCGGAGGTGATGATCGAGGGCGGGTGAATCGTGTATGGTATAAGCTGCTCTTGCTAGCTATAGGTGCTCGCAACTATGGGAGTTGATTCCGTGCCGCTAAGCATGAAATTGCCAATTTTACTGTGGAAGATCCAACCCCACGGGCGGAGGCCGAGGCCGAATTCATCTCCAAAGCTACCGGGAGACGCACAGGGAAAGCAACCGCGGATGGTCGGAAGGGGAAGCGAGTATGCTTGACAGATGATTGAGAGAGTTGTGATGGATGCGATGCATGTTTCAATTGCCAAGATTTGCTATCCGTTGTTATATTGCACACCATATGATCATGCCAGTATATAAATTGACCAGTGGAGTCTGGAATCTAAAACATGATTAGCTTAATATGAACCTACGGATCTAAGAGGCGGGGATTGACCTACGTTGGAAATCCTTCCACTATTATTGGGATTTCTTGTGGTGAATCAAGTGCGATTTATTATTGTAATTTTGGTCAAATGTTATTTGCGGTCAAAGCGTGAACACACGTGGTCGACAACCACATGGCGTCTTTGTGGGGTCGGACCACCACCTCGCCTCATGAGGAAGGGCCAACACGTGGCTCTTCATAATTTGCGGGTCCGGGCATCTTGTTTGCATCAGATAGACACACAATTGTGGCTGCAGGTGTCTTGCATGATCCCGGCGCATCATTCGACATGTCCATGCGCATGCAGGTATGCCTACCGGGCTCGCCAACCGGAATCGGCACCGGCGTTAAATTGAACCGTGACCATACTGACGACATATAAGGGGATCCATGAAATGACAATGTCGGTGAATTACTAATATTTTGCCCATCAACTGCGTCATGTATCGCATATAACTGTAATATTATTGCCCGTAAGTGTAATAAAAATTGTAATAAAATCGCAGCTATATAGCAGGTTATCATCGGTGGAGGTGCCTTATGATGTGTTCCATCGAGGTATTTGGCATGCTGCGATGGAGGTGCTCTCATGTATGTGTTCCACTGAGGTATTTTGGCATGTTACTGCGACAGTGAGGTGCCTTACGATGATATATTCTGACGACTAACATGTTTATCCAAGCACTGCGTCATCTTGGGCGTGCATTCTTGCGGATAGAGGTGCACCTCGTGGGGCTCTTGGCAGCTCTTGGCTACTATGACCTAAATACCCACAGGGCGTGGCGCATTTGAGGTTTTTCTATAGTAGGTGCGAGAGGGCATCCCTTCTTGGAATGGGATAGCAAGTGTCCTACGTATGGGCAATTGCCCGAGGCGGAATTAAGCCGGCGGGCGTTATCGACCACAGAGATAGGCTGGCAGCATCGGTTCCAGCAGATAAGCGGGGCGTAACATCCGGGGCTTGCTGGAGCATCTGCTTTGCTCTCCACATTATCGCACGAGGCGCCTTTGTTTAGACATGGCAATAAGAGGAAGGTGAGCAGTCACGGTCGGCAAACACGGTATCATTTGGAGAAACTTTGTGGTACAGCAATTCGCCCAGTACAGTGAAGCTAACAATGCAACAAAGCGCCCGAAAGCAAGCCACCAATCTTGGGATGTCATAGCGAGCAGGAACCCAATTCGGAGTTGGAAATGTGTTTAATCTACTGTCGGCTATCTCGAGTCTGGACAACCTTTGTTGGCGCACTAATCTATAAGCATTGCCGATGGGGAGAAGGCGGCGGGGAGGTCGTCTACCACGAAACCTGACCATCGACCACAGCGTCCGGTACAACAAACATTGTGCAAGCGAAGAAGAGAGCCGCCGTGGCAACGGCTAATCGATCGCTTCAGGCAGCAGGCGAGACAGAGGAATGGAATAAGCGATGCATCGACTCACAGCGATCACTATAAAGAAAACCACGGCGTGGTTGATGAGTGGATGAGAGGTGCGAAGCAGAATGGAGCAGGGCCGTGCTTGTCGGTCGCTTACTAACCACCCTACCGAATGTTGTACACGCCCTTCCCCGATAGCGAACGTCTAACGCTCTTTTGCAACATCGTGGGAAGTTACATGAGTTGGCGCTAAGATAACATATCTGAGGGCCTCTTCTTTGTATGGGTCTCCCTCATACATGCACGTGTAGATAGGAAAGAAGCGACACACACCGCGAGCGCTTGTTTTTGAAATGCAGCCCGCCATCTTCTTACGTACCATTCTACGAGGAAAGGCATATGAACACAATTCTTCGTAAGCCGTCCATCTCCGCGTATAACAATCGTAAAGGCGTCTTCTTGCTCACGTGGTAAGAGCCACGCTCTTCTTGCATCCAATGTAATGCATGTTACATTGGGTGCCGATAACGTCGAAATTCATGATAACTGATAACAGTAACATGTTTATGGATTTTACATGCTCTCATGAGATGGCGCGTTACATCTTATGGAGTAACATGCCTTATGCGTGGGAGCTGCCACCGCAAGACTCCGTTTCCCGGTGTGGCGCGGTGCCCACTCATACGGACGTGCCTGTCATAAAGGCATGTTCTTCGCCAAGCGGCGTAAGTCTTTGCCTTACGAGGCGACGTTGCACGCTACAGAGTGTCGTTGCAGAATGCCGACAGCGACGCGGCGTGCGGCGTAGGGTTGGCATTGCCAGGTTCACGTGCTTAGGGTTGGCATTGGAGTGGAGTGCGATACGCGTGGGTTACGATGGCAAAGAGTAACATGGTTTACATGCTTCTCCATGATACGCATGCGTCGTTATCGCATGTAGTAACATGCCTTATGCGTGTGGCACCTTCATGCAGGAACTCCGTTTCCCAGCGTTCACGACCTCGGATGGTGACGGAGCAGGAGCCACACGTGCTCCCAGCGGCGCCCCTTCTACGGATGAGGGGTCACCTCGCTGCACATACCGACCTGTGGGGCGGTGGGGTCGCAGGTCCCTCGGGTGGCCCCACTCCTGGTGTTAGATAGAGTATGGGTGTTGGGACCATAGCGTGAGCCGAGGAAGTGAGTGGCTTGCGGGGAAACGACCACTCGACAAATCCCCACAGTGCCCACACCGCGGAGACCACCCCGAGCGCGGGAGCCCAGTGCGTGCGCAATTGTGTGGTTAGAGTGCGCGGGTGCCCACTACGGCGTAAGGTGCCTTATAGCCGGGCATGCTACTGCGGCGATGAGGTGCCTTGCCACATTTGAGCGGCTGTTGCTAGTATTACAACAACCTTCCTGATCACTAATAAACCAGAACGGAAGTAATTTGGCATAAAAGAAGGTAAACATAGTAAATATAGAAAGTGGATAAGAGTAAAAAAGTAATTATTGGGGTAGTTTAGGTAAATATAATGGGGCATGATAGAAGCAACAAGAACTCTTCTGAGGTAGGATGGCATCTAGTAGCGGTGGATCACCGACAAGTGCCCTATACAAATTCAGTATGTCGCAAAATCTCTTGGAAATATTGTTTGTGATGTTTATGATGATGTTTTGTTATAATATCAATATGAAATATACTATAATTTACTAACAAAATAAAAAAATTATCGATAATTCATAATATATCATCGAGAACAAAACCATCTTCAAGTCTATATATGTATGGTCCCTACACACAAATCACAAATCTATCTTCATATATCTATTTCAATCTTACGAAAGGATTCTCATTTTGTTGTCTACAATGATTCCAAGTTTGCGCCGATCTATGGCTATGATGATGTTTGTGATGCTATCTTTGCTTAGCATCAATTTTGTGTCACAAGATTGCTAAGAGGTATTATAATTCTTTTTATATGTGTGTATTCCATGTATTAAAATTCCATTTTAGATATGTATATTATGTTGCTCTCAACTAGCTAGTTTATGTTCGATGTTGTTAAATCCACATGGTTGATGTAGAAAAACAAAGGGAATTCGACTCATACTTCTGGTCCCGATCCCCATCCATCTCCCCATTTTCACCCTCTCAGGGACTCATTACTTCTGCATCCTCATCCATCTCCCCATTTTTACCCTCGCAGCCGGACTACTTCGGTCCGCATCCTCATCCATCTCCCCATTTTTTCCTCTCAGCCGGACTACGTGCTTCTGGTCCGGATCCTCATCCATCTCCCCATTTTTTCCTCTCCAGCGGACTATGTACTTCCGGTCCGGATCCTCATCCATCTCCCCATTTTTTCCCTCTCGCAAGCCGGACTATGTACTTCCCGTCCGATCCTCATCCATCACCCCCCAAATTTTGGTATCCCTCCCAAGAATAAGAAGTTGGTATAAGGGATAGGAATGAAGATATCTATGGGAACGCAATTGGCTAGATTGTCTATGTTAGCTCGTTGTTGGTAGGGATTTCTACTTCCCTTTGTGTAGGGATTGTTATCCCTTCTTCTCTGTTGGTGGTCTGCTCTTATGTGCAGCCCTAGTATATATTTGTTGTGGGATATGCTTGTGCCTCTCGATGGGGCTTTAGGAGGTGAAATTCTCTTCTTTTTATAAAGCATTAAAAATTTGGTGTAACAAAAGTTACTCTCAACCTTACGGTCTCTAATGCTCATTGCATGCACGAACAATGAGCGCTCGTTGAGCAGTGAGCATCGTACTCTGCTGCTAGTCGAATGCTCCAACTCTTGGAATCCCGACAGCGGTGGTTGGCGTCTGCCGGATGGATGCTAGCACATTCAAAATCCAGAGAGATAAATCAATTCAAGAAGGATCCGGCTAGCATACTCCTCTTACAATCGCATGTCACAACGAGTTATCTGAATGGCTAATAAGAGGCGGTAACTTATCCTAGCTAGCAAGCTTGTTCGAGTTCAGCGATGTGTGTGAGTACATGCTCTAGAAGCATCTCCACAAGCCTTCCGAACCACAAGCATTTCATGACCTTCCATATCAAGAACCTTTTGCGTCGACTCGTGAGATCGAACATCTTGGATTCGCAAAACCAAACCAATTCAAGTGCAACATTTACATAGCGATTACTCACAATTGCTTGCTTGAAGCAAGAGCAAGGACTTCAAAGAAGAGCTTAACTAGTTGCACCTCCACAAGCCTTCAGAACCGAGGCACGCACTTCCAGGACCTTCCTCGTCAAGAAGCTTTTGCAGTCCTGACTCTTGAGACTAAACATCCTGGATTGTTGTGCAACAAACCAATTCAAGTACAACATTTACATAGCGATTGTTCACAATTGCGAGCTTGAAGCAAGAGCAGGGACTTCAAAGAAGAGCGTAATTGGTTGCACCTACACTCCAATTACCAGTCATTCTACCCTCATGTGCAAGCTAAAGATGAATAAAGCGTGTATGCTCGCATGATACATCGATGAAGTGGTTGACACCAAACCTTGTTGTCACGGAGACATACCTCAACATCCAGCTCAAGCAGCCATTTGCCAATTGCAGCCTAGGCTTGGATTTTCAAGTTCATCAAGGATTTTGCCAAGAAGGCGGCCTCTGCTGACGCTTGACCAAGAAGGACATGCCCTTCAAATGGACAGAGCCAAGGCATGAAGCCTTTCAAAGCTTGAAGGATAGCTTGGTGAGCGCACCAACACTACAACCACCAGATTGGGAAAAACCGTTCCATGTACGTAGATGTGTGCTTACGCTATTGGGACTATCTTAAGCCAGAAGGACGAGAAGAAGCGGGATCATCCAATTTTCTATCTTTGGCAACTTATGGATCTTTGAGAGAAATTATTCAACCACCGAGAGGGAAGGTCTTAGCATCATATACTCTTGTAAGAAGTTTAGACACTACATGCTTGCTTGTGGGTGGCGTTCCATGTCGACCATTTTGTGTTAAAGTACCTTGTGAACAAGCTAGATTTATCGTGAAGGATTGCTAGGTGGGTCCCCTGCAAGAGTTTGATTTTGATGTAGAAACCAGGCCAAGGAAGCAACATATGAATGCCAATTTTGTTTCCGTCGAAAATTGGAAAATGGAAAATGGATTGTGGCCTGATGACGTCCCATTTCCGACGAGCTAGTAGCGATGGTTCCTTAGAGAGGATCATGAGCAAAGTACACATTTGATTGAGGTCTGCCAAGAGGTGTTGCAAGCGGAAGGACCAAATGTGCATGGAAGGGGTTTTGTGCGGATTTTGCTGCAGGAGGACGATCTAGGAGTTCGAGATGAAGTAAAAGAGCAGCAGCAAGATTGCAAGGAGGAGCAAGGTATGCTCTTTAAGTGGAAGGGCTGCAAGTGGAGGCCACAACGTTGGCAAAAGGATGTGGAGAAAGCATGAAGAAATCGCAATTTGAAGGAAGGAGAGGTGGCACACAAAATGGTGTGCCTCATGAGGAGGTGTGTGCTGGAGTCTAGGAGCGGAGGTAGCTCCGCATTGGTGGTGTATATGGAGAAGGATTGTGGAGAAACCACACCTCAAAGAGTGCTTGCAGTGGAGTCATGAAAGAGCGTCGACAGTCCACGCGATTTCGTGGTGGCTGCCGAAAACGCAGCAATGTGAGGAGATCGCTAGAGCGCTGTGCAGGGCTAGTCATGAGACTAGGCAGCATAGAGATGAAGAGGCAGCGATGGCGCGAGATGAGCAGTCGATGGCACAGGGCAGACGCCAGGCCGACGCTGCGGAGCTGGTTTTGCAAGCCAAGTAGAGGCGAGGGGGCGTGGCCACAAGACCGACATCCCTAGTGGGCAAACTAGAGGGGACGGCGGTGTACATGGGAAGAGGAGGTCGGGCGTGAAGGACTCCCATGTCCACGGTATTTGCTAAACGGTGAGGTACGAAGATTCTTAGAGCACGGATCATGCCTAATGGTTTGTCAAGGAAGGGCGTGCTGTTGTTCCTTACAAAAGCTAGCCTTATTGTCTAGATGGGGTCTCATACAAGCTTGGTCCGGATGGGAAGATCCGAGGTTGTTTGGAAGAGAAGCTACTCTCATCATAGAAGCTTTGCATGCGTAAGAGGCCGAGGCCATTATTTGGTACAAATTACGATGAAGGAGATCCTAGATGCGGGGTTTTGGTGGGCCATGCGAGAGGGATGTGTGGGATTTTGTTCGGAGGTGTGATGCATTCCAACGGTTGGGAGGCCGACTTTGTCAACACAATGGCCTCATACTTATATCCTACCTTTGGCACCTTTCGAGAAGTGGGGCATAGACTTTGTGGGTCCCATCAGCCGCCCACAAAATGGACAAGGCGAATATATTTTGGTGGATACGGACTCGCACAAAATGGCGAGGCCGCAACAAGGAAGGATGATGCACCAAGAGTGGCAAAGTTTCTCTTTGAGAACATCGTAACTCGTATGGGTGTCCTTTGGAGCTGGCCGATAGGGAACTCATTTTCTCAACTCGGTGATTGAGTCTTTTACCTCCTACCTCAATATCCGGCATCGAAAGACAACTCCTTACAATCCCAAGGCAAATGGTTTGACGGAGAACACGAATGGTTTGTTGTGTACAATCTTGACCGAGGTAACTGTCACTCACATGTATGATTGGGACACCAAATTGCATTCAGTTTTGTGGGCCTACAGGTGATGAGAATCAATAGCTCTTAGATAGAAGAGAAACAATGGAATGAATTAATTAATGAGTAAAGTACAAGCCTTTAAATAGGCTGGGTGGTAGGGTGGTTACAACAATATATTGTTGTAACCATAAGTAATTACAACCATAAGTTGTTGCAACTATAAGTTGTTGTAACAACTAACTACCTAAAGCCCTAGCTCTAAATTAATGTTTAAGTAATGAGGCCCTAATGAATAGTGCCCTAAGCTAGACCTATTTCATCACTCCCACTCACTATGAATGTAGGGGTGAATTCTAGCTTCAAAATGAGGTCTAAATCATAGATAGACTCCCACTTAATCAAAAGTTATAAGCCTAAGAAAATGCTAACTTAAGCTTGAATAAGTAAGCCTGAAATAGAAAACCTAATATGTCCACCAAAATAATCACCAGAATAAGGTTGAAAAATAATAGCCTAAATAGCTCCAGAAATAGGCTTAAAAGAGAGGCCTAAAATAAATAAATCCTGAAGAAGGAAATAAGGATAAAATAAATAAATCAGGCGCGGGCCTGAAAATAAAAAAACTTTCAATGGATAAGCCCGATACGGGCTTATCCTAAATCAAGCCACCGATTAGGGTGGGGCATACGGTAGATGGGCCCACGGCACGCTCGCGGGTGCGGAAGCCGTCATTGTCGGGTCCAGGTCCCGCAGCGCCGGCGCCCATCAGCGCTTAGGCCCCGCTGGCTCGCTGCGCCGCCATGCCCGGCGCCACACGCCGCGCGCCGCCGCGCTTCGCTGGTTGCCGCCTCGTGCGCTCTCTGTGTGGATGATCTCCCCATGTGCTCGCCCCTGATAGCTGTGCCTGATACTTGTGTCGATTATGTCATGTGTCTCGTGTTATCGCAGATTCTGTGCTGCAAAATTGGAGTGGAGATCCTGATATGTGGTGCATTATATTTTCCATTTGCATATTTTCATTGTTCCATTGTGCATTTTCATATCTCTTGCATGTTTGAATATACTCCTACTAATGTGGTGGCAGGTCCTTCGTGGAAGGCCGTGCCCCCCCATGCTCCAAAGGACGAGGCCATAAAGAAAATGAAGAGAGCAAACCGAGTAGCAAGAAGAAGAAGAAACTTGCGCGTGGAGAAAAGGATATTGAGCGGAAGCCGCCTTGGCATCTTGTGGTATAGAGATGCACTTGCGGTGAAGAGATCCCGATGTCGGGCCCGTAATATAGGAAATGATATGGAAGATCCTAATTTCTCTTGTGAATTCCTGCAAGCATGTGCCGAGGTGGCTAAAACAGGTGGAGAAAAGGCCGATGGAGAAGATGACGTCTTGGTGGTACAAGCACTCGCCGGAAAAACCGATGTTGTCATCAAAGAAGTCGAGGGGGCTGGTAAGCCAATAAAATGCAAAATAAATTGCAATAAATAATTTGATTGCATAAAAATACTAATGATTGTTGATGTAGATAATCCAACTACCGAGGGCTCTGGAGCTATATCCTCGGAGTGTCCTGGGTATGACGACTTCAACATGGAAGAAGAGTCGGAGGTCGGGGACTCCATAAAGCAGACGAGGCCCCAGTGTATGTGAGGGCAGCCCAAGCTGGAGAGCATATGCTAGCGAGAAGTAGGGGCTAGGGAAAAGAAAAGTGAGTAGGTGTAAAACCTATAGTTAGGGGCTAGTAACTAGTAAATAATAATAAACTAATCTACATCTATTTTGCGGATGTGGAGAAAGGGTAGGCACAAGCCATGTGAGGTTTGCCCTACCTCTACAACCTATAACAAAACAAAAGGAAAATACCAAACTCCTATTTGCCACTGAAACCTATGCGAGCAACATACATGGTGCTTGGAGGAAAGGACGACCACAAGTCCCCATGGAATATGTATGTGAGAAAAGGGATAAAAATGATGTGGTTAGGTGCATATCCATGTGAAGAGTACGAAGGACACACCAAGCACTTGTATAGTAAGTGACCTAACTTCTGAATGACTAACTCAACACCATTTTTCTTCCGTAACCCATGGAGTGTTTTGTAGGGTCCTTTTGGGCATTAGAGAGAGAGAAGAGAATGCAGTGATGATTACTTGGAAATAGAAGAGGAAATAAACATGCTAGATAAACTTTGTGGATTGTAAAATTGGAAAATACCCACTAGCTAGTGGCTTAACCTCTTGTACTCCTAACATTTTCATGTGTTTTAAATGCAAATCTCTTCCTAATGACTTGGTTAAAAGGTCAGCTGGTTGTTTTGAGTTGGTATATAATTGATATCTATTGTTTTATTTTCTAACATTTCCGTATGTAATGATACTCATTGCTATATGTTTAGTTAGTGGAAAAGCAGGTTCCTAGCTAAGGCAATAGCCCCACATCCGTAGAGAGGTGTAGGTCCATCTTGGGGATAATTCAACTCTCTCAATGCTAACCTACTCCGGACTATATCCTTGGAGCGAGGTGAGGACCCTATACTCGACTGTCTTGGACAAAGCAATGGTTGGTTGTTTCTTACTTGACCATGAAATGGGTGCACCTCCTAGCGAATGCATAGCGGATCTGATTTGCGGCTATCGGGATCTCCAAGATAGTCGGCATCGGATCGTTAATTGTAACTTAGATATGCGGAACATGTTTATACATCAATCCTGTGTGCATAGTCCCTTTTAAATACCTGAATATTCTCTTGACACATTGCCAATGTTGTCTTCCAGATTCTCAAAAATTGTGAGATCGCACTAACTTCAAAAGATATATCGGGTCTTGTGAAGTTACTTAAATATATTAAGGTGCCATGTCGTATGGTACTGCGACATTCTGCTTTCTCATCTTTTAGGGCTCATATCTATGTAAGCCTTGTGCCACTTGGAAATGGTGTGGCTCGGCTTAGCATCTTCTAGTCCAAACTTCTTTAAGCTTTCTTTTATATATTTTGTTTGAACCAAGGAAATGGATTTATTACCTCTATTTCTTATAATGTTAACGCCAAGGGCATAACTAAGGTCTCCAGTGTCATTTCATAATGACTTCTCAACCATGCTTTAATTTCAGCTAGATGGGAGAGTGAAGATGAAGCTAAAAATAAGTCATCCACATATAGTAAGAGGTAAATTGTAATCGTTTAGTCTTCGTGGATATACATGCTAGCATCGCTTTGCTTTGAACAAAACCATATTTTGTAAGCTTGTCATGTATATCATTATTCCATTCCTTGCACGATTGCTTAAGGCCATAAATGCCTTTAATGAGCTGCATACATGGTCTTCTTTACCTTTGACTTCATAGCCTTGGTTGTCTCATGTATATTTCTTCTTGGATTCGGCCATGCGAGATAGGCGCTTTGACGTCCATCATGTGAAGATGTAAGTCATGTTGAGCGGACAAGGCTATTATAATTCGAGGAGGCAAACTTTGCTCTGGTGCATAGGTAGCCGGTATGTAATCTAAACCCGGTATCGGTAAACCCTCCGCTACCGGCCTTGCCTTATATCGCTCAATAGAACCATCACCCTTACGTTTGATTTTAAAGACCCATTTACTTCCCACTATTTTTCTCCCTTTGGGTGGTTTAACTAATTCCCATGTGGAGTTTTCTACTAAAGAGTTGTACTCAATCTCGCTACCTTCCATGTGTCTTTCTCGGAGAGGAAAATGCTTGTTTCAAGGTTAGGTTCCTCTGGATCAACGTGGCTTTGTAAATGCTTGATAATAAGGTGTGAGAGGAGAAATGGGGTCATCGAGTGACAAGATATCCCAAAGGTGGTTCCTTCCATCCAGCAGTCCCAATGGTCTAGTCCTAAGATTGTACCTTGGTGCGGGTTGTTGAATGTGTTCTTCAATGTCGACCACTTGTTGATGGTTCTCGCGGTAACGCAGCTCTTGTTCGCTCGTCGTCGATTCATCCACTTGCTCGTCGGCGGGCTCATCCTCAAAGGAATACGATCCTCCTCACGAATTTCAACATCATAGTCGATTTCATCATCGGTTAAATGTTGAGGTTCTTCTAAATCAGGATCTGGTGTAGTTGGTCGTATTGGAATATATTCTAACTCCTCCTCCTCCTCACCTGTAGGTTCATCCATAGGAGCTTGGAGGGAGTGAATGAATGATGACAAAATCATCGTCATCAAAATGGAAGGCTCGGATGCGCAGAGGAAGGAGCATCGGGAGTAATGGGAGGCAGATGCCCCATAATAGGAGAAAGAATATGAGATTCATGAAAGGTCACGCTCCTAGCATAAATGAGCTTTCGGGTAGATGGGTCAAATAACTTGTAACCCTTAATGCCTTCTGTAGCCAATAAAGGTATATTTGGTTTTGGGGATCCAAACTTCTTGCGTTGTACTTTGGGGATGAACACATAGCGGGGATCCAAGATTCGTAAATGATCAATGAAGGTTTTCTCCCAAAAAGCTTCATATGGAGTCATGCCTTGGGCTGAAGTCGGCGATCTATTAAGGAGATATGTTGTCACAATATAGCTTGTAACTTTTAGATAATGTAGCTTGGGTGAGCAAACGACTGTGATCTCCTGAGGCGTAAATTTTGTTTTCTTTCGCCATTTTGTGAGGTGTGTGTACCACACTAAGTTGTTGCGCTATACCTTCAGCGTAGCAAAATTCAGCAAATTCATTTGAAGTGAACTCTCCTCCATTATCGGAGCGAAGAGTTTTAAGCTTCTTGTCGGTAAGTCTCTCGCCCACATCATATATTCTTTGAAGAAAGAAAAGGCGACTCTTATGGCGGAGGATGTAGGTGAGGACAGGCGAATAATCATCGATGAAGGTTAAAAATATCTACAACCACTAAATGAAGGTGCGGATATCGGACCACAAATGTCTGTGTGAACCAACTCTAAGGGTGCCTAGCCCTCCGAGGGATGGATTGTGGAATGGAGCTTGATGACGTTTGGTTATGACGCAAGCTTCACACCGAGAGGTTCAAGTTTAGGAATACAGGAGTTCTATACAGTTTCCTTAGACATTTGGATAAGCTTTTGGCTATTCGGATGACCTCAGCGGTGCCAAAGCATGGTGCTTGAAGAGTGGAATGGGAGGCTACATTGATGAGGTGTAACGGACCCACTTGGGCCGAGAGTTTATAGAGTCCATCTTCTAGTGTGCAGGCAGTTGTGATACTTATTAGTATGATAGTAAAGGAGACACAAATCGGCTTCAAGGATAATTTGCATGTTATGTTCTTGACATAAACTAGCGGTGACACTAGATTCTTGCACATGGAGGGTACATAAAGGACATGGGAGAGAGTAAGAACCCGGTGGAGCACTTTAATGCCACGGAACCTACACCAAATATGGTGAGGTTATGGTCGCCTAGGAGCACTTGTTGTCCTTTTGATGGCGAATCGACTCAAAAGTTAAGATCGTGACATATATGAGATGTTGCACCTGTCTAAATACCAATTTTGGTTTGATGGCTTGGAACTTGCCAAGCGGGCATGCGTCTTGATGGAGTTGCCGTGGAGGGCTTCTTCTTAACGGCAACATGTGCCGTGGTGACCTCCTTCTTTGGCTCACCATTTTTCTTCTTCCAACAATCCTTCTCCATATGGTTGGTCATCTTGCACCAATTGCGGTAACTCCAGCCTTCTTCATGCCCTTTGAAGGTTTAAATGAAGAAGTGGATGTTCCTTGAAAATTTTGAGTAGGAGTCGGTCTAGGAGTGAAGTTTCCGGCCTCGCCACGTCCTCTTCCTCTCGCGTCCCTGTACATTACTTGTGGCTGATCGGGATTTTCATTTTGACACGTCCTCCTCAATAAGTGCTCCTATTAATTCACTTACCGATATCCGCGTTGTGGAGCCCGTTAATTTCTTCTTTTTTGCAGCTCTAAGGACCGCATTTTGCGTTGTCACAAAGGGCCTATAGGAGGCGGCAAGTGGCGAGGAGAGCAATAAAAGTTTGTTTCTCTGTAAGTTTTCTTGAGGATGCATTGAAATTATTCTTTGCAATACGGAAGTTGCTCAAGTGTTGTTGTAAGGAATCGCCTCCTTCATCCTTATAGTATATAAGTGACGTGTGGCGATCAATAAGCTCATTCCATCTTTGGAGGCATAAAGTGAGCTTCTCCCACATCTCTGCGGTGTTTTTCGCAACTTGGAGTACCATTGAGTAAGTCCGTTCATTAAAACGTCTCGGGCTCTCCGATCTTTGGCTTCCCATTCATCTATAGCATCGAGTCCCAAGTGGAACATTCTTCCGTCCGACAATATTCCATAAGTGAGACACCTTGGGCACGTTGCCATCGTCGTACCCCTGCCGTTGAATCTATCTTTGTCTTTAAAGTTGTCACCTTGAATCACTTGAGGCTTGGATTCATTACGCTTTTAGCTTTCTCCTTTTCTTCCTTTTAAATTGCTCCCATTCATCTCGCCATATAGATTGTTGTTCTTCAAGCCATTTGGTCTTTTGGGCCAAAATTTTGCTCTGGTGAAGTCATCAATATCCACGTCGAGATCGTCCGACCCCACCATTGCAAGTAATTTTAATGATGCGGGTTATGCCGTGGTTGACACGCCGTCTTCTTGCATTGTTTTGCGAAAGAGGCGGCGGCACAACATTTCTTCAAATTATGAATTTCGCATCATAATCGAATCTGCAGACTTACAATCAAGTGAGAAGAGACCTTGTGAAAGGTCTCGGTCAACAAGTCTATCGAGATAATATTGATTTGTTGTGTATTGTAAGTCAATTTCTCATTGATAGCGAGTGATTTATTCTAAGTTCTCTAATGGAATCAAGAGATTGCTGCGGATGATCCGGATTAGGAGCGAAGATACTAGCCTTATTTTTATGTACTTAGAGATGGCGGACTCTATGGCACTATATTGATAAAGGCTAAATGTAGAAAGGAGAGCTTCTGAGCATAAATGATATCTTGTACTCTATCTCGACTTAGACAAAAGGGCTTCAATGAGACAACATACTTGTGCCTCTAAAACATCAATCGAGGAGAATTGAGGTCAAACTCCTCCCGAATGTAAGAAGATTTGATTTGATGTTGTTTCTTCTTCTTTGAAGCCTTGATCTTCCTCCTAAATTCTTGTCCGCTTGGATTAAAGGAATCCATGGAGCGGACAAGAAATTGATGCACAATGTGTGCATCATTGTGCCGTCACCGGATGATTCTTTCTAAAGGCGAAATCTCCACGCATTATCTTCATTTGAAGTACTACAAACGCAAAAGCATTGGAGAAAATTGCCTAGAGCATAAGGAAGCGGTGCTCAAGCACAAAGAGCTATGCTCGATACCATGATGAGAATCAATAGCTCTTAGATAGAAGAGAAACAATGGAATGAATTGATTAATGAGTAAAGTACAAGCCTTTAAATAGGGTGGTGGGTGGTTGGTTACAACAATATGTTGTTGTAACCATAAGTAATTGCAACCATAAGTTGTTGCAACTATAAGTTGTTGTAACAACTAACTACCTAAAGCCCTAGCTCTAAATTAATGTTTAAATAATGAGGCCCTAATGAATAGTGCCCTAGGCTAGACCTATTTCATCAATGTGATGGAGAAGGTGACCACCAAGAAGACTCCTATTATTTAACGTCGTAGAAGAGGGGCGATGTCGGGTTGTTCGTATCCTCCCTTCGAATTTCCCGACGTCAAACCTCAACTCCTCATGAGTTTCGGATGCACAATCTTAAGATCTATTGATCCTATGCGACTTGTAATATATGGAGGAAGTCGACCAGCACATGGTGTTTGACACGGAGGATGAACTATTTGGGACTCCGTGGAGATGATCCCTACGACCAAGCGCATCCAATATATCATATCGAGCCACTTGATTTGTGAAATCATTTGAGTAATCCACCGATCTATTACAACATCCGGAAGACCAAGCGCTTTCAAAATCTCGGATCGAATCACTTGAGTTGCCAAAGTATTTGAGTACTCCATTTGATCCATCACAAAATATGAATGAGCTATGCATTTATAGTTGAAACTTGGGTAAATATAGACTTGAAGATGGTTTTGTTCTCGATGATATATTATGAATTATCGATAAGTTTTTTTTATTTTGTTAGTAAATTATAGTATATTTAATATTGATATTATAACAAAAACATCATCATAAACATCACAAAAAATATTTCCAAGAGATATTGCGCATAATCGGTATAACGTTGTTTTACCATTAACTTATAGAATTATCAAAAACTATACCAAAGATAGACGTGGAAGATATATTACAAATAACCTTCTCGATCACTAGATAAAACATGTGGAAGTAATTTGGCATAAAAGAAGGTAAACATAGTAAATATAGAAAGTGGATAAGAGTAAAAGTAATTATTGGGGTAGTTTAGAGTAAATATAATGGGGCATGATAAAAGCAAGAACTCTTGAGGTAGGATGGGGCTTAGTAGCGGTGGATCACCGACAAGTGCCCTATACAAATTCGGATATAAAATCTCTTGGAAATATTGTTTGTGATGTTTATGATGATGTTTTGTTATAATATCAATATGAAATATACTATAATTTACTAACAAAATAAAAATTATCGATAATTCATAATATATCATCGAGAACAAAACCATCTTCAAGTCTATATATGTATGGTCCCTACACACAAATCACAAATCTATCTTCATATATCTATTTCAATCTTACGAAAGGATTCTCATTTTGTTGTCTACAATGATTCCAAGTTTGCGATCTATGGCTATGATGATGTTTGTGATGCTATCTTTGCTTAGCATCAATTTTGTGTCAAGATTGCTAAGAGGTATTATAATTCTTTTATATGTGTGTATTCCATGTATTAAAATTCCATTTTAGATATGTATATTATGTTGCTCTCAACTAGCTAGTTTATGTTCGATGTGTTGTTAAATCACATGGTTGATGTAGAAAAACAAAGGGAATTCGGACTACGTACTTCCGGTCCCGATCCCCATCCATCTCCCCATTTTCACCCTGCAGCCGGACTACGTACTTCCCGGTCCCGATCCCCATCCATCTCCCCATTTTCACCCTCTGCAGCCGGACTACGATTTCCGGTCTAGATCCTCATCCATCTCCCCATTTTTACCCTCTGCAGCCGGACTACGTACTTCTGGTCCGGATCCTCATCCATCTCCCCATTTTTCCCTCTGCAAAAGGGACTACGTACTTCCCGGTCCGGATCCTCATCCATCTCCCCATTTTTCCCTCCCAGCCGGACTATGTACTTCTGGTCCGGATCCTCATCCATCACCCCCAAATTTTGGTATCCCTCCCAAGAATAAGAAGTTGGTATAAGGGAGCACGGGAATGAAGATATCTATGGGAGCATAATTGGCTAGATTGTCTATGTTAGCTCGGTTGTTGGTAGGATTTCTACTTCCCTTTGTGTAGGGATTGTTATCCCTTCTTCTGTTTGGGTGGTCTCTTCTTATTGCAGCCCTAGTATATATTTGTTGTGGGGATATGCTTGTGCCTCTCGATGGGGCTTTAGGAGGTGAAATTCTCTTCTTTTATAAAGCATTAAAAATTTGGTGTAACAAAAGTTACTCTCAACCTTACGGTCTCTAATGCTCACGCACCAGTACGAACAATGAGCGGGCTCGTTGAGCGATGAGCAGTCGTGCCTCTTGTCGCTAGTCGAATGCTCCAACTCTTGGAATCCGACAACGGTGGTTGGCGTCTGCGGATGGATGCTAGCACATTCAAAAATCCGGAGAGATAAATCAATTCAAGAAGGATCCGCGGAGCATACTCCTCTTACAATCGCATGTCACAACGAGTTATCCAATGGCTAATAAGAGGCGGTAACTTATCCTAGCTAGCAAGCTTGTTCGAGTTCGCGATGTGTGCAGGTACATGTAGCTCTAGAAGCATCTCCACAAGCCTTCACGAACCACAAGCATTTCCATGACCTTCCATATCAAGAACCTTTTAGGTCGACTCTTGAGACTAAACATCCTGGATTGTTGTGCAACAAACCAATTCAAGTGCAACATTTACATAGCGACTCACAATTGCTTGCTTGAAGCAAGAGCAAGGACTTCAAAGAAGAGCTTAACTAGTTGCACCTCCACAAGCCTTCGAACCGGGAGGCACGCACTTCAGGACCTTCCTCGTCAAGAAGCTTTTGCATCGACTCTTGAGACTAAACATCCGGATTGTTGTGCAACAAACCAATTCAAGTACAACATTTACATAGCGATTGTTCACAATTGCTAGCTTGAAGCAAGGCGGACTTCAAAGAAGAGCGTGGTGGTTGCACCTACACTCCAATTACTCATTCTACCCTCATGTGCAAGCTAAAGATGAATAAAGCGTGTATGCTCGCATGATACATCGATGAAGTGGTTGACACCAAACCTTGTTGTCACGGAGACATACCTCAACATCCAGTTCTCACAAACTCCGCGGCTATTGCAGCCCTAGGCTTGGATTTTCAAGTTCATCAAGGATTTTGCCAAGAAGGCAGCCTTGTTGATGCAGTTGACCAAGAAGGACATGCCCTTCAAATGGACAGAGCCAAGGCATGAAGCCTTTCAGCAGTTGAAGGATAGCTTGGTGGCGCACCAACACTACAACCACCGATTGGGAAAAACCGTTCCATGTGTATGCGTAGATGTATGCCTTCATATTGGGACTATCTTAAGCCGGAAGGAGAATCGGGATCATCCAATTTTCTATCTTTGGCGGGCAACTTATGGATCTTGAGAGAAATTATTCAACCAAGAGGAAGGTGTGGTAGGGAGAATCGGGGCACTCAGGGTCCTCCCACTATAGCGCCACACTTATCCCTTCTTCTGTTGTGGTCTGTTCTTATGTGCAGCCCTAGTATATATTTGTTGTGGGGATATGCTTGTGCCTCTCGATGGGGCTTTAGGAGGTGAAATTCTCTTCTTTTTATAAAGCATTAAAAATTTGGTGTAACAAAAGTTACTCTCAACCTTACGGTCTCTAATGCTCGGCCGCATCGAACAATGAGCGAGCTGTTGAACAGGTGAGCAGTCGTGCTCGTCGCTAGTCGAATGCTCCAACTCTTGGAATCCGACAACGGTGGTTGGCGTCTGCCGATGGATGCTAGCACATTCAAAAATCCGAGAGAGATAAATCAATTCAAGAAGGATCCGCTTGAGCATACTCCTCTTACAATCGCATGTCACAACGAGTTATCGAATGGCTAATAAGAGGCGGTAACTTATCCTAGCAAGCTTGTTCGAGTTCGCGATGTGTGCCCGAGTACATGTAGCTCTAGAAGCATCTCCACAAGCCTTCCGAACCACAAGCATTTCCATGACCTTCCATATCAAGAACCTTTTGCGAGACCGTGAGATCGAACATCTTGGATTCTTTGTCGAAACCAATTCAAGTGCAACATTTACATAGCGACTCACAATTGCTTGCTTGAAGCAAGAGCAAGGACTTCAAAGAAGAGCTTAACTAGTTGCACCTCCACAAGCCTTCGAACCGGGAGGCACGCACTTCAGGACCTTCCTCGTCAAGAAGCTTTTCGACTCTTGAGACTAAACATCCTGGATTGTTGTGCAACAAACCAATTCAAGTACAACATTTACATAGCGATTGTTCACAATTGCTGGCTTGGACTTCAAAGAAGAGCGAATTGGTTGCACCTACACTCCAATTACTCATTCTACCCTCATGTGCAAGCTAAAGATGAATAAAGCGTGTATGCTCGTGATGATACATCGATGAAGTGGTTGACAAACCTTGTTGTCACGGAGACATACCTCAACATCCGGTTCGCGCACGCTCAGCCATGACTATGTAGCTAGGCTTGGATTTTCAAGTTCATCAAGGATTTTGCCAAGAAGGCGGCGCTGACGATTGACCAAGAAGGACATGCCCTTCAAATGGAGCCAAGGCATGAAGCCTTTCTGAAGGATAGCTTGGTGAGCGCACCAACACTACAACCACCGATTGGGAAAAACCGTTCCATGTATGCGTAGATGTATGCCTTACGCTATTGGGACTATCTTAAGCGGAAGGACGAGAAGAATCGGGATCATCCAATTTTCTATGGCGGGCAACTTATGGATCGAGAGAAATTATTCAACCAAGAGGAAGGTGTGGTAGGGAGAATCAAGGGCACTCAGGGTCCTCCTTCTGCGGCCACACTTATCCTGTCGCCCGTCGTTGGGTTTCGTCCCATGAGACTTGTGTGAAAATTCGAGGCCTTGTGGTCACCAATCGCTCTGCACAACTCTCGGCCTTCTCAACAAGGCGCCCTACTCTCCCTCTCGCAGTGCACTTGCCTTTGCTTGAAAATCGCCAACCCTCGACCCCTGCGACACAAAACAATTGCGGGTCACCTCGGCCAAGGAGCCTACCACAGGCGCCCGGGGACCCCAGTTCACGCGATTTCGTCCCTACTTCTAAGACCAAACTTGACCTACAACGACACAACACAATTGCGGGTCACCTCGTGACAAGGAGCCTACAGGCGGGGACCCCAGTTCACACATGATTCGTCCCTACTTCTAAGACTTCTCCACTCGGGGCGCTCTTTTACTTGCAGTTGGGATTCGTCCCTTAGGCTGCACGTGGCCTTCCACTAACACCTACACCTCTAATCCTCTACTCATCTTCTCATCTCCTCATCCTCTTCCTCCTATTCTAACCTCGATTCGGGCTTCTTGGTTTCGACTCGCCCTTACAGCTGGCTGGGGTCGCCTCCACCAGCAAGTTCTTCCTTGGGCGGTTGCTATGAGTTTGACACGGGCGAGAACCTCCGAGTCTTTCCTGTAGTCTACCCTCAAGCCGAGAGTTCTCTGGGCATTTGCCACACACCCAAAGCAAAGCAATTTCACGCAACCATTCACAAGGAGCAACTCGTTTAGGCACTTGCGAGCAAGTCCTCCACCAAGCACTCACCATGCGACTTCCTCTCTACGATGTGTTGGCTCACTGAGCACGAAATTCCTCTGTAATGGCAAAGGACTCGGTGGCGTGGGCGCAAGACATGATACTTTACTTTGTGAAACCTCCTCCTCTTATAGGAGGCCTTCCACATACAACCTCCCTTGGGTGACCCTCTGCGGTCACCTTTTCCAATATTCTATTATTTCCTACTTGACATTTAATGTCGGCACCTAAATCTATTATGCATTTCTTGGTAAATCTATTCTAGCAACTTCACCTAAGTCTATCCTCGAAGGATGTCGATTACATCACTGTCCTTCCTATTCTTCTACCTAGCATTTATGGTCTGACCATATCTAGTCTTCACCTATTTGGGGTAGGGGCGTCGTGGTGGATTGGCTCCCTCGCCCTCCTTTTGCTCTTGCCCTTCCCGGCCTTTGTCCCCTAATGTGTGGGGCAAGTACAATCTTGCCCCTTCCTCCATCTCCCGGGCGCAGATTCCTCGGCCCTCCATCGGCGCCCTCCGCGCACCTGGCGCCCTTCTCCCTCGCCGTCGCTCGTCATCGCACCCTACGCGTCTAGCGGACTACGGGTGACTACCTACCATGGTAGTCGGTAACTCCTTCTTCCTTCTTCCTTCCCGGTGAGGGTTTCTTGGGTCGGGATCTTCATTGCTCTTTGCCTTGTTTGATTTGTCCATACCTATCATAGAGCACCCTTCATCCCCATCCGCCCACCATGCGGATTTTCCTAATCTCTCGGGCCCTTTTTGCGTTGGACTCCTCCTCGGGTCCGGTTCCTCCCTTACTCGTGGGATAAATTCCTCACCCTTCCCTCGTGGGTGGACCCGTCCTTAGTCTCCTCCGGTGGGGTTGTCTCTCCCACCTCCTTCTTGGGGTGTGCACCCCGGCCTTTGCTCTTGCCCTTCCCGGCCTTCCACATACAACCTCCCTTGGGTGACCCTACCGCGGTAGTGGACTACGGCGTGGTGTCCCCACGGTGTCTGGCTAGTGGTAGGGTGGTCACCTCACAGTAGGTGACCCCTGAGGTGTCCCCCCTCCTTGCTCCGCGCCGTCTCCGATCTTGGTGCCACGGCGCTCCTTCTCTCCGACTCCTCTCCTCGGAGTCCATTTGATGGCCTCATCAAAATCGGAGGCCTGCGCACTGCAGCTCCTTGTCATCATCATGAGGACCCAATGTCCTCCTCTTGGCCAAGCAAGACTCATTGTTGGCCTTCAAGATCTGTTGTGGAGGTGAGCCCCAAGTTGTATGCATTTGGAGATCATCAATCTCGTGGGCCACTCTCCATCCTCGCACCTACCTTGTAGGCATCTCTTGTGGTTAATTCTCCCACCTTCACATGGAGGTTACATTCTCCTCCCTCACTTCCTTTTGGTTGGCTAGCCAATTTTGAAGGGCATAGTCTTAAAATCTTCTTCCTCACCACGGCATCATGCACCACCTTCTTGTGGTGCTCCTCCTCCTGAGACCTCCTTTGCTCCAGTGCTAATTCTTTGGCAAGCCCTCCTCTCGCTTGCCAAGCATTCTTTTCGCGCTCCACTCTGGTCTTGTGCTTCTCTCGCGCTCCTCTTCCAAATTATCTGGGTCCTTCTCAATTCCTCTCCCATATCCCGGATTTTGATAAGCATATCACTGCTCATGTCGGCACTTCTTTGAGTTACCTTCTCCTTCCTAGTGCCTCGGCCTTGCTCTTCCTTTCTTGCTCAGTTGGGCAAAATGCTCTTCCGCCTTTTGCCTCCAAGAATCCTTTGGGTTGTTGCCGAATGGCTCTTTCTTGACTTGTGACAACTTCCCTCAGGACCTTCTCCGCTGTTCTGGTCGGCTGGAGCTTCTCCACCTTTTCCAACTGCCTTTTCATCGGACTCCATGGCTCCAATTGCCACTTAGTCCCCGCCTTTCCTTAGGCCATGTCTTGAGATTTCACTTCCTCTTGGCATGCCCACAAGGAGGCTGCTAGGTCCTAGCCCCTTCAAATCCACGGTGAGTGCTTCACAAGCTCAGCAATTCTCCTAGGGGTCCTAATTCCACCCTCCTGTCTTCTTGGAAATTTCCAGCTCTCCTTCCGCTCGGTGAGGGTTTCTTGGGTCGGGATCTTCATTGCTCTTTGCCTTGTTTGATTTGTCCATACCTATCATAGAGCACCCTTCATCCCCATCGCCCACCATGCGATTTTCCTAATCTCTCGGGCCCTTTTTGCGTTGGACTCCTCCTCGGGTCCGGTTCCTCCCTTACTCGTGGGATAAATTCCTCACCCTTCCTTCCTCCGGCAGGTGGACCCGTCCTTGTCTCCTCGGTGGGGTTGTCTCTCCCACCACCCTCCTGCCTTCTTGTGGTGCTCCTCCTCCTCCTCCTCGGGTCCTTCCTAGTGCCTCGCCTCCTTTTGCTCTTGCCCTTCCTCCTCGGTGGTGGCGGACTACCGGCGTGTCATGTCCCCCGCGGTAGTCAGCGGACTACCGTGGTGTGGTCACCTAGGTGGGTGACCCCTGCGAGGGCTGTCCTCCTTGCTCTCGCGTCTCCGTCTTGGTGCCACGGCGCTCCTCTCCGACTCCTCAGTTCCTCGGAGTCCATTTGATGGCCTCATCAAAATCGGAGGCCTCTGGCACTTGTTGCGGCTCCTTGTCATCATCATGAGGACCCAATGTCCTCCTCTTGGCCAAGTAATTGTTGGCCTTCAAAATCTGTTGTGGAGGTGAGCCCCAAGCTATGATGCATTTGGAGATCATCAATCTCGTGGGCCACTCTCCATCTTCGCACCTACCTTGTAGGCATCTCTTGATTAATTCTCCCACCTTCACATGGAGGTTACATTCTCCTCCTCACTTCCTTTTGGTTGGCTAGCCAATTTTGAAGGGCATAATCACCAAAATCCCTTCCTCACCACGGCATCATGCACCACCTTCTTGTGCTCCTCCTCTGAGACCTCCTTTGCTCCAGTGCTAATTCTTTGGCAAGCCCTCCTCTCGCTTGCCAAGCATTCTTGCTCCTCTCAATTCTGGTCTTGTGCTTCTCTCAGCGCTCCTCTTCCAAATTATCTGGGTCCTTCTCAATTCCTCTCCCATATCCCGGATTTTGAGTAGATACACATCTGCTCATGTCACTCTTGAGTTCACCTTCTCCTAGTGCCTCTTGCTCTTCCTTTCTTGCTCAGTTGGGCAAAATGCTCTTCCTTTTGCCTCCAAGAATCCTTTGGGTTGTTGCCGAATGGCTCTTTCTTGACTTGTGACAACTTCCCTCGAGGCTTTTCAGCGCTTGTCTGATCGTTGGAGCTTCTCCTGACCTTTTCCAACTTGGCTGCCTTTTCATCGGACTCCATGGCTTCCAATTGCCACTTAGTCCCCGCCTTTCCTTCCGGCCATGTCTTGAGATTTCACTTCCTCTTGGCATGCCCACAAGGCTGCTAGCTCTCTAGCCCCTTCAAATCCACGGTGAGTGCTTCACAAGCTCAGCAATTCTCCTAGGGGTCCTAATTCCACCCTCCTGTCTTCTTCTGGAAATTTCCAGCTCTCCCTGCTTCGGGCCATCGGCAGCCGGCTGGTCCCTTCGTCGCTCCATCCGCTCTCCCACCAGTAGCGGAGATGGTGGCCTGGCGCCTCGCGGCGCCTCGCGCTCCTTCCCTTCCACCCGTAGTGCTTTTGGCGTGGGGTGCCGCCTACTGTGGTGGGCTGCTCCCCAGTGGTTGCCTACCTACCATGGTAGGTGCTACCAGTAGTGCCACCCCTTGGGTGGCGCCTCCTCTGAGGTGCCTCTCTCTGGCACAAGGAGATGGTGGGGACTCCCCCACTCTCGGCATCACCCCTCTGTGGCTCCTCTCATAGACCACCATTCGGCCTTCTCGGCCTTCTTGTTCCTTCCTTGCTTGCTCTGTGGGGAAAGATTCCCACTCCAACAACTTTGTTGCCTCCATCTTCTCCTTGCTTCAGCATGTGGAGTCGACCTCCCGTCTTCCAATGCAAAGGCAAGGCCTTTCCAACCTCGGTGGAGGTGGATGACCTCAAAGGATGCCATGCATCTTCAAGCTCCTTGCTTGTGAAGTCCTCGGTTTCCCACAAATGCACCAAATAGGTGCTAAGGTAGCAGGGCCTTGGCCTTCCTCATCCACGAATTTGGCTTGAGCTTCTCGGTGGTGGATGTAGGCCTCATACATGATAGTCCCCAATCGGCTTGGCTCCCATGAAATCTTCCACAAAATTGGAGGAAGTTGGTGAAATAAGAGGTCGTTGGTAATTTACCAACCCCAACACAATCTTTGCGAGCCTCCACTTGACTCCTTGATGCTCTCTTCCGGCCATTCTTGGCGTGGGCTTTCCTCCTCCATCCATCATGTCGAGGAACTCTGTGGAATGTCGAGAGGGCAATCCTCTTCCCTCCATTGACCTCGAGAGAGCAATTCAGCTCTCTTCCTCCGGTCTTCCATACACACGAATGCTCCTTACGGTCCGGTGAGGATCCGTTCAGCATTCTTTCCAGTGGCGGTGCCTCGGAGGTTGATGTAAACTCCTCAATCAATTCCAAATTGGTGTAGGCCCATTGGCGGCCATACACCCATCCAATTGGATGTTCTCCTCCTCCTTGCCTCCGCCTCCATCTTGGTGCCACCGCCTCCTTCGCCTCCCGACTCTGATTCCTGAGTCCATTTCACGATGGCCTCATCAAAATCGGAGGCCTCTGCGCTTGTTGCGGCTCCTTGTCATCATCATGAGGACCAATTGTCCTCCTCTTGGCCAAACGCAAGACTCATTGTTGGCCTTCAAAATCTGTTGTGGAGGTGAGCCCCAAGCTGATATTGCATTTGGAGATCATCAACTCCGTGGGCCACTCTCCATCTTCGCACCTACCTTGTAGGCATCTCTTGCGGTGGTTAATTCCCCACCTTCACATGGAGGGTTACATTCTCCTCCTCTTGCTCTTGCTCAAGGGCAGTCACCAAAACGCCGCTCCTCACCAAGATCCTGCACCACCTTCTTGTGCTCCTCCTCCTCGACCTCCCACCGCCTTCCACCATTCTTGGCAAGCCTCCGCCCAAGCCTCCCCGCAATTGCCGGTCTTGTGCTTCTTCCGCTCCTCCTCCAAATTATACCGGTCCTTCTCAATTCCTCTCCCATATCCCGGATTTTGATGGCTTGAGTAGCCATCACCCGTGCGGTCCACTTCCGAGTTGCCTCGCCTCCTTCCTAGTGCCTCACCTTGCTCTTCCTTTCCTTGGGCAAAATGCTCTTCCTTTTGCCTCCAAGAGTCCTTTGGGTTGTTGCCGAATGGCTCTTTCTTCTGGTGACAACTTCCTTCCTTCTCTCCGGCCACTGTTTCCACGAGGTCGCTACTGAGCTTCTCCACCCCTTTCCAACTTGGCTGCCTTTTCATCGGACTCCATGGCTTCCAATTGCCACTTAGTCCCCGCCTTCCTTCCGGCCATGTCTTGAGATTTCGCTTCCTCTTGGCATGCCCACAAGGAGGCTGCTAGCTCTAGCCCCTTCAAATCCACAGGTTAAGTTGCCCTGACAAGTGAATTGGGGCATCACCTCACCCTCCTCTGGTAGGCTCCACCTTTCCTTTCCTCCTCGCGAGAGCCCGGCTCCTTCCTTGCCTTCCTCGAGGCATGGTGCCTTCCTTTCTGCTTCAAAGGAAGGAAATTACTCTCAATTTCTTCAACTCCTTGCTTGCTCTCAAACTCCTTTCCTTGGGTAAACCCTTCACGGCACAATTCACGTTAGCTTGATGGCGCTCAGACTTTTTCCTCGCGATTCTCTCCCTGCGCGATGGGTATTCCCTCTTTCTTCTTCAACCTTCGCTCTTCAAGCTCCAACCTTGCTTTCACCCCAGCGTCTCCTTCGCCCGTGTTGAGCTTCCTCCTTCTGGCGCACCACGTTCTTCTTCTTCCTCCACTTCTCCTTCCCTTCCACCCAGTTTCTCTTCGCCAGCTCTCCCTGCTTCGGGCCATCAGTGGCGTGGTCCCTCCTTGTCGCTCCATCCGCTCTCCCACCAGTAGCGGAGATGGCGTGGCGCCACTGGCGCCTCGCGCCCTCCTTCCCTTCCACGCCGGTGCACGCTGGCGTGGGGTGCACCTACCGCGGTGGCTGCTCCCCTGTGGTTGCCTACCTACCATGGTGGTGCCTACCTACCGCGGTAGTCCGCCCACCCCTTGGGTGGTTGCCTACCTACCATGGTAGTGCCGGGTGCCTCTCACTAGGCACAAAGGAGATGGTGGGGACTCCCCACCCTGGGCATCACCTCACAGTGGTCCTTCTCTCATAGACCACCCGGCCTTCTTCCTCTTCTTCCTTCCTTGCTCTGTGGGGAAAATTCCCACTCCAACAACTTTGTTGCCTCATCTTCCTTCCTTGCCTAGCATGCTTGGAGTCGACCTCCCGTCTTCCTTATGCAAAGGCAAGGCCTTTCCAACCTCTGGAGGTGGATGACCTCAAAGGGATGCCATGCATCTTCAAGCTCCTTGCTTGTGAGAAGTCCTCGGTTTCCACAAATGCACCAAATAGGTGCTAAGGTAGCAGGGCCTTGGCCCTTCCTCATCCACCGAATTTGGCTTGAGCTTCTCGGTGGTGGATGTAGGCCTCATACATGATAGTCCCCAATCGGCTTGGCTCCCATGAAATCTTCCACAAAAAGGAAGTTGGTGAAATAAGAGGTCGTTGGTAATTTACCAACAACACAATCTTTGCGAAGAGCCTCCACTTGACTCCTTGATGCTCTCGGTCTTCCAGCCATTCTTGGCGTGGGCTTTCACTCCTCCATCCATCATGTCGAGGAACTCTGCGGGAATGTCGGGAGGCAATCCTCTTCCCTCCATTGACCTTTCGAGAGAGCAATTCGAGCTCTCTTCCTCCGGTCTTCCATACACAGCGAATGCTCCTTACGGTCCGGTGAGGATCCGTTCAGCATTTCTTTCGTGCGGCTTCCGGTGGAGTTGATGTAACACTCCTCAATCAATTCCAAATTGGTGTAGGCCCATTGGCGGCCATACACCCATCGTTGGATGTTCTCCTCCTCGCCTTGAAAATCAACCAAATCCACGGGGTTAAGTTGCCCAAAGCAAGTGAATTGGGGCATCACCTCACCCCTCTGGCCGCTCACCTTCTTCCTTTCCTCCTCGCGAGGAAGAGCCTTGCGGCTCCTTCCTTGCCTTTCCCCTCGAGGCATGGTGCCTTCCTTCTCAAGTGCTTCAAAGGAAGGAAATTACTCTCAATTGCGGTCTCAGGCTTGCTCTCACACTCCTTTCTCTCGCGGTGCAAAACCCTTCACGAGGCACAATTCACGTTAGACTTGATGGCGCTTTCTTCCTCTTCTTCCTCCTCTCTTGGTAGGTGCCGCGATGGGTGGTCAGTTCCCCTCCTTGCTCAATTTCTTCAACCTTGCGCTCGCGTCCAACCTTCGCTCACCTCGTCTCCTTCCTTCCTTGCTTGTGAGGAGCTCTCCTCCTGGCGCACCTTTTTTCTTCCTCTTCTTCCTCCACTTCTCTCCTCTCCACGGGGTTTCTCTTTTCCCCGTGCTTAGCTCTCTTCGCTCGCCCGGGCGGGTGCGAGGCGATGGCTTCCTTCTCCTCTTGTGCTTACGCTCCGGCTTGATCCGCGTGGGGTCTCTTGGAAGAGAGTTGGCGCTTCAAAGCGCACTTTGCCCTTTGGATGTGCCACAGCGCAACCCTAGATTGGATTCATCATTCCAAAATCCTAATTCTATCTAATTACCTACCTTTTTACTACCTAATTAATCTTCTTCTAATTACTCTATTTATATATTTCCCTATTGGTGAGCATATATAGTGGATATCCCCCTATTCTAATTCCTTTTGGCGAGATTGTCAACCTACCGCGGTGATGCGGCTTACCCATGATGCGCTCCTTCTCGGGCTACGGCGTGTGTGGCCCCTCGGTGATCTGCCCGACCTACCAACCTTTGTGCCCTCACGCACCGTGGGGTCGTTTGACCCGTTCTTCCTCACAGGATATCCTTTTGCCTTCCTAACAATATCCTACAACTCGGTTCAAGATTCTTGAAGTTTTCTTGGCATGCTCCTCTTCAATCGTTCTTAGCCAAAAAAAATCAAACTTGTTCGTCCTCCTGGCTTTTGGTTGCCCAAACTTTTACGTTCCACGAAGGACTTAGCATCATATACTCTTGTAGAAGTTTAGACACTACATGCTTGCTTGTAAGGTGACGTTCCATGTCGACCATTTTGTGTTAAAGTACCTTGTGAACAAGCTAGATTTATCGGAAGGATTGCTAGGTGGGTCCTGTTGCTGCAAGAGTTTGACTTTGATGTAGAAACCAGGCCAAGGAAGCAACATATGAATGCCAATTTTGTTGCCCGTCGAAAATTGGAAAATGGAAAATGGATTGTAGATGACGTCCCATTTCCGACGAGGAGCTAGTGATGCGCGGTTAGGGGAGAGGATCATGAGCAAAGTACACATTTGATTGAGGCTGCAAGAGGTGTTATGAGAAGGACCAAATCTACGTGGAAGGGGTTTTGTGTTTTTCGCAGGAGGACGATCTAGGAGTTCGAGATGAAGTAAAGAGCAGCATGGGTGCAAGGAGGAGCAAGGTATGCTCTTTAAGTGGAAGGGCTGCAAGTGGAGGCCACAACGTTGGCAAAAGGATGTGGAGAAACATGAAGAAATCGCAATTTGAAGGAAGGAGAGGTGGCACACAAAATGGTGTGCCTCATGAGGAGGTGTGTGCGCTGGAGTCTAGGAGCGGAGGTAGCTCCGCATTGGTGTAGGCCCATTGGCGGCCATACACCCATCCCAATTGGATGTTCTCCTCCTCGCCCACCGAAAATCAACCAAATCTCGGGGTTGTTGCCCAGCAAGTGAATTGGGGCATCACCGCCTCCTCGGCGGGCGCAGCTCCACCTTTTTCCTTTCCTCCTCGCGAGGAACCCTTGGCGGCTCCTTCCCTTGCCTTTCCTCCCGAGGCATGGTGCCTTTCTCCAAGCGCAAAGGAAGGAAATTACTCTCCAGCTCTGCTTGCTCTCAAACGCCTTTCTTCCGTCAGAACCTCCTTCCACACAGCAGCTTGATGAGCGCCCCCACGCTGCCAATTTTCCTCGCGATTCTCTTCGCTCGCCGATGGGTGGTCTTCCTCCTTCTAATTACTCTCAATTTCTTCAACCTTGCGCCGCCTCCGCCCCAACCTTGCGCTCACTCGCCTCCTTCCAATGTGTGTTGAGGAGCTCTCCTCCTCCTGTGGCACCAGCTGCCTTCCTCTTCCTCCTCCTTCTCCTTAGGTCTTTTCACCGCCGCTCCTCTCTTCGCCCGCTCAGTGGCGGTGAGGCGATGGCGGCTTCTTCCTTCTCCTCTTGTGCTTACGCCCAGCCTTGGAGTGATCGAAGAGAAGTTAGCCCAAATGCACTTTGCCCTTTGGATGTCGCCAGGGCCTGCAACCCTAGATTGGATTCATCATTCCAAAATTCTATCTAATTACCTACCTACCGCCCGCCTATTAATCTCTCTCTAATTACTCTATTTATATATTTCCCTATTGGTGAGCATATATAGTGGATATCCCCCTATTCTAATTCCTTTAGCCGAGATTGTCAACCTACCGCGGTAGTCCGCCACCACCATGTGTAGTCCGCCTCCCACGGGCGTGTGTGGCACCACGGTAGTCCGCCACCTACCAACCTTCGACCGCCTTCCGCCTGCTGGGGGTCGACCGCTTTTCCTCTGGGATATCCTTTTGCCTTCCTAACAATATCCACAGCTAAGATTCCAAGAAGTTTTCCTCGCATGTTTCTCTTCAATCGGTCTTAGCCAAAAAAAATCAAACTTGTTCGTCCTCTGGCCAGTTTGGACTGGTTGCCCAAACTTTTACGTTCCACAGAAGGACTTAGCATCATATACTCTTGTAAGAAGTTTAGACACTACATGCTTGCTTGTAAGGTGACGTTCCATGTCGACCATTTTGTGTTAAAGTACCTTGTGAACAAGCTAGATTTATCGAAGGATTGCTAGGTGGGTCCTGTTGCAAGAGTTTGATTTTGATGTAGAAAGGCCAAGGAAGCAACATATGAATGCCAATTTTGTTGCCGTCGAAAATTGGAAAATGGAAAATGGATTGTGGCCACCGGGCGTCCCATTTCGACGAGGAGCTAGTAGATGGAAGCGTTAGGGGAGAGGATCATGAGCAAAGTACACATTTGATTGAGGTAAAAGCAAGAGGTGTTGCGCGTAAGGACCAAATGTCCGTGGAAGGGGTTTTGTGCGTGATTTGTGCAGGAGGACGATCTAGGAGTTCGAGATGAAGTAAAGAGCAGCACATGGGTGCAAGGAGGAGCAAGGTATGCTCTTTAAGTGGAAGGGCTGCAAGTGGAGGCCACAACGTTGGCAAAAGGATGTGGAGAAACAACGAAGAAATCGCAATTTGAAGGAAGGAGAGGTGGCACACAAAAATGGTGTGCCTCATGAGGAGGTGTGTGCGCTGGAGTCTAGAAGCGGAGGTACCTCCGCATTGGTGGTGTATATGGAGAAGGATTGTGGAGAAACCACACCTCAAAGAGTGCTTGCAGTGGAGCTGCAAGAAAGAGCGTCGACAAGTCCACGGTCGATTGCGTAAGTGGCTGCCAGAAAACGCAGCAATGTGAGGAGATCCTAGATGCGGGGCTAGTCATGAGACTAGGCAGCATAGAGATGAAGAGGCGCGATGGCGCTGAGATGAGGTGTCGGGTCTGCAGTAGTGCCAAGCAGCTGGCCGACGCAGGAAGGAGCTGGTTTTGCAAGCCAAGTTGAGGCCGAGGCTGTGGCCATAGCACCGACATCCCTTAGTGGGCAAACTAGAGGGGGACGGCGAGGTGCACATGGGAAGAGGAGGTCAGAGCGTGAAGGACTCCCATGTCCACGGTATTTGCTAAACGGTGAGGTACGAAGATTCTTAGAGCACGGGATCATGCCTGATGGTTTGTCAAGGGAAGGGCGTGCTGTTTTTCTTCACAAAACTGCGCCTTATTGTCTAAGAGATGGGGTCTCATACAAGCTTGGTCCGGATGGGAAGATCCGAGGTTGTTTGGAAGAGAAGGAAGCTACTCTCATCATAGAAGCTTTGCATGCAGAAGAGGCCGGAGGCCATTATTTGGTACAAATTACGATGAAGGAGATCCTAGATGCAGGGTTTTGGTGGGCCACGATGCAGAGGGATGTGTGGGATTTTGTTCGGAGGTGTGATGCATTCCAACGGGTTGGGAGGCCGACTTTGTCAACACAATGGCCTCATACTTATATCCTACCTTTGGCACCTTTCGAGAAGTGGGGCATAGACTTTGTGGGTCCCATCAGCCGCCCACAAAATGGACAAGGCAAGAATATATTTTGGTGGATACGGACTCGCACAAAATGGCGAGGCCAAGCAACAAGGAAGAATGATGCACCAATAGTGGCAAAGTTTCTCTTTGAGAACATCATAACTCAGTATGGGTGTCCTTTGGAGCTGGTCAGCAATAGGGGAACTCATTTTCTCAACTCAGTGATAAAGTCTCTTACCTCCTACTTCAATATCCGGCATCGAAAGACAACTCCTTACAATCCCAAGGCAAATGGTTTGACGGAGAAGACGAATGGTTTGTCGTGTACAATCTTGTCCAAGGTAACTGTCACTCATATGTATGATTGGGACACCAAATTGCATTCAGCCAGGCCTACAGATGCTGGAGAAGGTGACCACCAAGAAGACTCCCTATTATTTAACGTACGTAGAAGAGGGGCGATGTCGGGTTGTTCGATCCTCCCCTTCGAATTTCCTCACGCCAAACCTCAACTCCTCATGAGTTTACGGATGCACAATCTTAACTCTATTGATCCTATGCCGACTTGTAATATATGGAGGAAGTCGACCAGCACATGGTGTTTGACCTGGAGGATGAACTAGCTGGGACTCCCGTGGAGACAGTAGATCCCTACGACCAAGCGCATCCAATATATCATATCGAGCCACTTGATTTGTGAAATCATTTGAGTAATCCACCTGATCTATTACAACATCTGGAAGACCAAGCGCTTTCAAAATCTCAGATCGAATCACTTGATTTGCCAAAGTATTTGAGTACTCCATTTGATCCATCACAAAATATGAATGAGCTATGCATTTATAGTTGAAACTTGGGTAAATATAGACTTGAAGATGGTTTTGTTCTCGATGATATATTATGAATTATCGATAAGTTTTTTTATTTTGTTAGTAAATTATAGTATATTTAATATTGATATTATAACAAAACATCATCATAAACATCACAAAATATTTCCAAGAGATATTATGATAATCGTATAACGTTGTTTTACCATTAACTTATAGAATTATCAAAAACTATACCAAAGATAGACGTGGAAGATATATTACAAATAACCTTCTCGATCACTAGATAAATCAGAATAGCTAAGTAATTTGGCATAAAAGAAGGTAAACATAGTAAATATAGAAAGTGGATAAGAGTAAAAGTAATTAATGGGGTAGTTTAGGTAAATATAATGGGGCATGATAGAAGCAAGAACTCTTGAGGTAGGATGGGCATGTTAGTAGTGGATCACCACAAGTGCCCTATACAAATTCGATGTCGCAAAATCTCTTGGAAATATTGTTTGTGATGTTTATGATGATGTTTTGTTATAATATCAATATGAAATATACTATAATTTACTAACAAAATAAAAATTATCGATAATTCATAATATATCATCGAGAACAAAACCATCTTCAAGTCTATATATGTATGGTCCCTACACACAAATCACAAATCTATCTTCATATATCTATTTCAATCTTACGAAAGGATTCTCATTTTGTTGTCTACAATGATTCCAAGTTTACCGATCTATGGCTATGATGATGTTTGTGATGCTATCTTTGCTTAGCATCAATTTTGTGTCAAGAAGCTAAGAAGAGGTATTATAATTCTTTTATATGTGTGTATTCCATGTATTAAAATTCCATTTTAGATATGTATATTATGTTGCTCTCAACTAGCTAGTTTATGTTGGCGTGTTGTTAAATCGTGGTTGATGTAGAAAAAACAAAGGGAATTCCGGACTACGTACTTCCTGGTCCCGATCCCCATCCATCTCCCCCATTTTCACCCTCTGCAAAGCCGGACTACGTACTTTCTGGTCTAGATCCTCATCCATCTCCCCCATTTTTACCCTCTGCAAAGCCGGACTACGTACTTCCTGGTCCAGATCCTCATCCATCTCCCCATTTTTCCCTCTCGCAAAGCCGGACTACGATTCCGGTCCGGATCCTCATCCATCTCCCCATTTTTCCCTCGCAAAGCCGGACTATGTACTTCCGGTCCGGATCCTCATCCATCACCCCCAAATTTTGGTATCCCTCCCAAGAATAAGAAGTTGGTATAAGGGAGCACGGAATGAAGATATCTATGGGAACGCAATTGGCTAGATTGTCTATGTTAGCTCGGTTGTTGGTAGGGATTTCTACTTCCCTTTGTGTAGGGATTGTTATCCCTTCTTCTGCTTTTGGTCTCATGTTCTTATGTGCAGCCCTAGTATATATTTGTTGTGGGATATGCTTGTGCCTCTCGATGGGGCTTTAGGAGGTGAAATTCTCTTCTTTTATAAAGCATTAAAAATTTGGTGTAACAAAAGTTACTCTCAACCTTACGGTCTCTAATGCTCACGCATCAAGTACGAACAATGAGCCGCCCGCTGAGCTGAACGTAAGCTCGCTTGCTAGTCGAATGCTCCAACTCTTGGAATCCGACAACGGTGGTTGGCGTCTGCCGGATGGATGCTAGCACATTCAAAAATCCGGAGAGATAAATCAATTCAAGAAGGATCCGCGCTTGATACTCCTCTTACAATCGCATGTCACAACGAGTTATCTCGAATGGCTAATAAGAGGCGGTAACTTATCCTAGCTAGCAAGCTTGTTCGAGTTCGCGATGTGTGTGCTGAGTACATGTAGCTCTAGAAGCATCTCCACAAGCCTTCACGAACCACAAGCATTTCCATGACCTTCCATATCAAGAACCTTTTGCAGTCGACTCGTGAGATCGAACATCTTGGATTGTCAAAAGAAACCAATTCAAGTGCAACATTTACATAGCGATTACTCACAATTGCTTGCTTGAAGCAAGAGCAAGGACTTCAAAGAAGAGCTTAACTAGTTGCACCTCCACAAGCCTTCCAACCGGAGGCACGCACTTCAGGACCTTCCTCGTCAAGAAGCTTTTGCGTCGACTCTTGAGACTAAACATCCCGGATTGTTGTGCAACAAACCAATTCAAGTACAACATTTACATAGCGATTGTTCACAATTGCTAGCTTGAAGCAAGAGCAGGACTTCAAAGAAGAGCGTAATTGGTTGCACCTACACTCCAATTACTATCATTCTACCCTCATGTGCAAGCTAAAGATGAATAAAGCGTGTATGCTCGCATGATACATCGATGAAGTGGTTGACACCAAACCTTGTTGTCACGGAGACATACCTCAACATCCAGCTTCACAAGCTCGCCACCGCAGCCTATTGCAGCCCTAGGCTTGGATTTTCAAGTTCATCAAGGATTTTGCCAAGAAGGCGGCCTCGTTGTGCGATTGACCAAGAAGGACATGCCCTTCAAATGGATGAGCCAAGGCATGAAGCCTTTCGGCTTGAAGGATAGCTTGGTGAGCGCACCAACACTACAACCACCAGATTGGAAAAACCGTTCCATGTATGCGTAGATGTAACCGCTACGCTATTGGGACTATCTTAAGCCGAAGGACGAGAAGAAGCGGATCATCCAATTTTCTATGGCGGGCAACTTATGGATGAGAGAAATTATTCAACCACCGAGAGGGAAGGTCTTAGCATCATATACTCTTGTAAGAAGTTTAGACACTACATGCTTGTAAGGTGACGTTCCATGTCGACCATTTTGTGTTAAAGTACCTTGTGAACAAGCTAGATTTATCGTGAAGGATTGCTAGGTGGGTCCTGCTGCAAGAGTTTGATTTTGATGTAGAAACCAGGCCAAGGAAGCAACATATGAATGCCAATTTTGTTGCCGTCTGAAAATTGGAAAATGGAAAATGGATTGTGGCCACGATGACGCCCCATTTCCGACGAGGAGCTAGTAGCGATGGCAGTTAGGGGAGAGGATCATGAGCAAAGTACACATTTGATTGAGGTCGGCAAGAAGAGGTGTTGCGAAGGACCAAATGTCTGTGGAAGGGGTTTTGTGCAGGATTTGCTGCAGGAGGACGATCTAGGAGTTCGAGATGAAGTAAAAGAGCAGCAGCATGGGTGCAAGGAGGAGCAAGGTATGCTCTTTAAGTGGAAGGGCTGCAAGTGTAGGCCACAACGTTGGCAAAAGGATGTGGAGAAACAGCGAAGAAATCGCAATTTGAAGGAAGGAGAGGTGGCACACAAAAATGGTGTGCCTCATGAGGAGGTGTGTGCGCTGGAGTCTAGGAAGTGAGGTAGCTCCGCATTGGTGGTGTATATGGAGAAGGATTGTGGAGAAACCACACCTCAAAGAGTGCTTGCAGTGAGCCGCAAGAGCCGAGTCCACGGTCGATTGCGTAAGTGGGCTGAAAACGCAGCAATGTGAGGAGATCGCTAGAGCGCTGTCCGGGGCTAGTCATGAGACTAGGCAGCATAGAGATGAAGAGGCAGCGATGGCGCAGAGATGAGCAGTCGATGGCTGCAGCACAAGTGCCAGCGATGCCGCAGGAAGGAGCTGGTTTTGCAAGCCAAGTAGAGGCGAGGGTAGGCAACGACCACATCCCTAGTGGGCAAACTAGAGGGGGACGAGGTGTACATGGGAAGAGGAGGCCTGAGCGTGACTCCCATGTCCACGGTATTTGCTAAACGGTGAGGTACGAAGATTCTTAGAGCACGGATCATGCCTAATGGTTTGTCAAGGAAGGGCGTGCTGTTGTTCCTTACAAAATCACGCCTTATTGTCTACGATGGGGTCTCATACAAGCTTGGTCCCATGGGAAGATCCGAGGTTGTTTGGAAGAGAAGGAAGCTACTCTCATCATAGAAGCTTTGCATGCGTAAGAGGCCGGAGGCCATTATTTGGTACAAATTATGATGAAGGAGATCCTAGATGCGTGGTTTTGGTGGGCCACGATGCGAGGGATGTGGGATTTTGTTCGGAGGTGTGATGCATTCCAACGGGTTGGGAGGCCGACTTTGTCAACACAATGGCCTCATACTTATATCCTACCTTGGCACCTTTCGAGAAGTGGGGCATAGACTTTGTGGGTCCCATCAGCCGCCACAAAATGGACAAGGCAGAATATATTTTGGTGGATACGGACCATCGCACAAAATGGCGAGGCCAAGCAACAAGGAAGGATGATGCACCAAGAGTGGCAAAGTTTCTCTTTGAGAACATCGTAACTCGGTATGGGTGTCCTTTGAGTGCCGATAGGGGAACTCATTTTCTCAACTCGTGATTGAGTCTTTTACCTCCTACCTCAATATCCGATCGAAGACAACTCCTTACAATCCCAAGGCAAATGGTTTGACGGAGAACACGAATGGTTTGTTGTGTACAATCTTGACCAAGGTAATCACACTCACATGTATGATTGGGACACCAAATTGCATTCAGCTTTGTGGGCCTACAAAGGGAGAAGGTGACCACCAAGAAGACTCCTATTATTTAACGTAGAAGAGGGGCCTGATGTCGGGTGGTTCGATCCTCCCCTTGAATTTCCTCGACGCAAACCTCAACTCCTCATGAGTTTCGGATGCACAATCTAAATTCCATTGATCCTATGCCGACTTGTAATATATGGAGGAAGTCGACCAGCACATGGTGTTTGACCCGAGGATGAACTAGCCGACTCCGTGGAGACAGAGATCCCTCGACCAAGCGCATCCAATATATCATATCGAACCACTTGATTTGTGAAATCATTTGAGTAATCCACCGATCTATTACAACATCTCGAAGACCAAGCGCTTTCAAAATCTCGATCGAATCACTTGAGTTGCCAAAGTATTTGAGTACTCCATTTGATCCATCACAAAATATGAATGAGCTATGCATTTATAGTTGAAACTTGGGTAAATATAGACTTGAAGATGGTTTTGTTCTCGATGATATATTATGAATTATCGATAAGTTTTTTTATTTTGTTAGTAAATTATAGTATATTTAATATTGATATTATAACAAAACATCATCATAAACATCACAAAATATTTCCAAGAGATATTATGATAATCGTATAACGTTGTTTTACCATTAACTTATAGAATTATCAAAAACTATACCAAAGATAGACGTGGAAGATATATTACAAATAACCTTCTCGATCACTAGATAAAGAATGGAAGTAATTTGGCATAAAAGAAGGTAAACATAGTAAATATAGAAAGTGGATAAGAGTAAAAGTAATTAATGGGGTAGTTTAGGTAAATATAATGGGGCATGATAGAAGCAACAAGAACTCTTGGAGGTAGGATGGGCATCAGTAGCGTGTGGATCACCGACAAGTGCCCTATACAAATTCGTATGTCGCAAAATCTCTTGGAAATATTGTTTGTGATGTTTATGATGATGTTTTGTTATAATATCAATATGAAATATACTATAATTTACTAACAAAATAAAAATTATCGATAATTCATAATATATCATCGAGAACAAAACCATCTTCAAGTCTATATATGTATGGTCCCTACACACAAATCACAAATCTATCTTCATATATCTATTTCAATCTTAACTCTATTGATCCTATCGACTTGTAATATATGGAGGAAGTCGACCAGCACATGGTGTTTGACACGGAGGATGAACTATTTGGGACTCTGAGCAGAGATCCCTCGACCAAGCGCATCCAATATATCATATCGAGCCACTTGATTTGTGAAATCATTTGAGTAATCCACCGATCTATTACAACATCGGAAGACCAAGCGCTTTCAAAATCTCGGATCGAATCACTTGAGTTGCCAAAGTATTTGAGTACTCCATTTGATCCATCACAAAATATGAATGAGCTATGCATTTATAGTTGAAACTTGGGTAAATATAGACTTGAAGATGGTTTTGTTCTCGATGATATATTATGAATTATCGATAAGTTTTTTTATTTTGTTAGTAAATTATAGTATATTTAATATTGATATTATAACAAAACATCATCATAAACATCACAAAATATTTCCAAGAGATATTATGCATAATCGTATAACGTTGTTTTACCATTAACTTATAGAATTATCAAAAACTATACCAAAGATAGACGTGGAAGATATATTACAAATAACCTTCTCGATCACTAGATAAAACTGTCGGAAGTAATTTGGCATAAAAGAAGGTAAACATAGTAAATATAGAAAGTGGATAAGAGTAAAAGTAATTATTGGGGTAGTTTAGGGTAAATATAATGGGGCATGATAGAAGCAACATAACTCTTGGAGGTAGGATGGGCCGCATTGGCGGTGGATCACCGACAAGTGCCCTATACAAATTCGTATGTCGCAAAATCTCTTGGAAATATTGTTTGTGATGTTTATGATGATGTTTTGTTATAATATCAATATGAAATATACTATAATTTACTAACAAAATAAAAAAATTATCGATAATTCATAATATATCATCGAGAACAAAACCATCTTCAAGTCTATATATGTATGGTCCCTACACACAAATCACAAATCTATCTTCATATATCTATTTCAATCTTACGAAAGGATTCTCATTTTGTTGTCTACAATGATTCCAAGTTTGCCGATCTATGGCTATGATGATGTTTGTGATGCTATCTTTGCTTAGCATCAATTTTGTGTCGCAAGATTGCTAAGAGGTATTATAATTCTTTTATATGTGTGTATTCCATGTATTAAAATTCCATTTTAGATATGTATATTATGTTGCTCTCAACTAGCTAGTTCTTTGAGATGTTGTTAAACTCGGTTTGATGTAGAAAAACAAAGGGAATTCGGACTACGTACTGGTCCCGATCCCCATCCATCTCCCCATTTTCACCCTCCGCAGTGGACTACGTACTTCTGGTCTAGATCCTCATCCATCTCCCCATTTTTACCCTCCGCAGCCGGACTATGTACTTCCCGGTCCGGATCCTCATCCATCTCCCCATTTTTTCCTCCGCAGCCGGGACCACGACTTCCCGGTCCAGATCCTCATCCATCTCCCCATTTTTCCCTCGCAGCGGACTATGTACTTCTGGTCCGATCCTCATCCATCACCCCCAAATTTTGGTATCCCTCCCAAGAATAAGAAGTTGGTATAAGGGAGCACGTGAATGAAGATATCTATGGGAACGCAATTGGCTAGATTGTCTATGTTAGCTCGTTGTTGGTAGGATTTCTACTTCCCTTTGTAGGGATTGTTATCCTTCTTCTCTGTTTGTGGTCTGCTCTTATGTGCAGCCCTAGTATATATTGTTGTGGGGATATGCTTGTGCCTCTCGATGGGGCTTTAGGAGGTGAAATTCTCTTCTTTTATAAAGCATTAAAAATTTGGTGTAACAAAAGTTACTCTCAACCTTACTTGCCTCTAATGCTCACGCATCACGAACAATGAGCACCGCCGCTGAACAAAGGAATGTAAGCATCGCGGCTCGCTTAGTCGAATGCTCCAACTCTTGGAATCCGACAACGGTGGTTGGCGTCTGCGGATGGATGCTAGCACATTCAAAATCCGTGAGAGATAAATCAATTCAAGAAGGATCCGCTTGAGCATACTCCTCTTACAATCGCATGTCACAACGAGTTATCCGAATGGCTAATAAGAGGCGGTAACTTATCCTAGCTAGCAAGCTTGTTCGAGTTCGCGATGTGTGCCCGGAGTACATGTAGCTCTAGAAGCATCTCCACAAGCCTTCACGAACCACAAGCATTTCAGGACCTTCCATATCAAGAACCTTTTGCGTCGACTCGTGAGATCGAACATCTTGGATTGTCAAAGAAACCAATTCAAGTGCAACATTTACATAGCGATTACTCACAATTGCTTGCTTGAAGCAAGAGCAAGGACTTCAAAGAAGAGCTTAACTAGTTGCACCTCCACAAGCCTTCAATGAGGCACGCACTTCAGGACCTTCCTCGCCAAGAAGCTTTTGCATTCCCGACTCTTGAGACTAAACATCCCGGATTGTTGTGCAACAAACCAATTCAAGTACAACATTTACATAGCGATTGTTCACAATTGCTTGAAGCAAGAAGGACTTCAAAGAAGAGCGTAATTGGTTGCACACCCAATTACTACCATTCTACCCTCATGTGCAAGCTAAAGATGAATAAAGCGTGTATGCTCGATGATACATCGATGAAGTGGTTGACACCAAACCTTGTTGTCACGAGACATACCTCAACATCCGATTCTCACAAGCTGCCTACCGCCGCAGCTATTGCCCTAGGCTTGGATTTTCAAGTTCATCAAGGATTTTGCCAAGAAGGCGGCCTCGCTGACCAGCTGACCAAGAAGGACATGCCCTTCAAATGATGGAGCCAAGGCATGAAGCCTTCGGCTTGAAGGATAGCTTGGTGAGCGCACCAACACTACAACCACCATTGGAAAAACCGTTCCATGTGTAGATGTATGCCTTATTGGGACTATCTTAAGCCGGAAGACGAGAAGAAGCGGATCATCCAATTTTCTATCGGGGCAACTTATGGATGCCGAGAGAAATTATTCAACCACCGAGAGGGAAGGTCTTAGCATCATATACTCTTGTAAGAAGTTTAGACACTACATGCTTGCTTGTAAGGTGACGTTCCATGTCGACCATTTTGTGTTAAAGTACCTTGTGAACAAGCTAGATTTATCAGGAAGGATTGCTAGGTGGGTCCTGTTGCTGCAAGAGTTTGATTTTGATGTAGAAACCAGGCCAAGGAAGCAACATATGAATGCCAATTTTGTTTCCCGTCTGAAAATTGGAAAATGGAAAATGGATTGTGGCCACTGATGACGTCCCATTTCCCGACGAGGAGCTAGTAGCAGTAGCGCGGTTAGGGGGAGAGGATCGTGAGCAAAGTACACATTTGATTGAGGCTGGCAAAGAGAGGTACGGAAGGACCAAATGTCTGTGGAAGGGGTTTTAGAGGATTTCGCGGAGGACGATCTAGGAGTTCGAGATGAAGTAAAAGAGCAAAACATGGGTGCAAGGAGGAGCAAGGTATGCTCTTTAAGTGGAAGGGCTGCAAGTGGAGGCCACAACGCTGGCAAAAGGATGTGGAGAAACAAATAAGAAATTTGAAGGAAGGAGAGGTGGCACACAAAAATGGTGTGCCTCATGAGGAGGTGTGTGCGCTGGAGTCTAGGAGCGGGTAGCTCCGCATTGGTGTGTATATGGAGAAGGATTGTGGAGAAACCACACCTCAAAGAGTGCTTGCGTGAGCTGCCTAAACATAGGGGTTATTCTCCATTAAAGGGGTTTGGGTCCCTAAAGACCAAAAATGACCCCAAACGGGCCAAAATGCATCATCTTTAGCAAAACCACTCTTTAGACATGTAATCAAAGACATTGACCATGTTATTTTCTCGTGAATACTTACGCTAATAGGTTGAAGCAAGAAGGTTCATGGATTTCACCTTCACAAGGAAGGGATTTCAAGGATTTTAATAGGTGCTAGGAATCCTAAACACCTCTTCGCAGCGATAGTACTTCCTAGCGGGGTGAGCAGAGGCAAACCAAACAAAATTAGTCCAGAGTTAAAGCTGGACGTCCGGCGCAACCAACACGCAGTAGCAATTGAAGCCGAAGAGAACTACGGACGTCCGAATTGTGAGAGAACATTAACCGATAGCTTGATCATGGCCATCTCGAGAGGACCAAACTACGACTCTAAAAGTAGCGGACGTGCATTTTGAGTACACAACCGGATCTCCATTGTTAGAGTGAAAACATAGAAGGAATTGGAACAATGCGCCGGACGTCGCACATTGGCGAGTTGAAGCACCGGACGTCCGCATTTTCTGAGACCCCAATCTTGTGGGCGTCCAGAGATGGAAAATGGTGGAGTGGACGTCCGCATAATGTATATTTATTGTTTGTCTTCTAGAAATATCCGCTGGGATAGGTGCACATAGACTCAATGGCGTAAGAACTCCAAGGTTAAGCACCCGGGTCGGATCAATACTGGATGGGGTGCTTGACTTTGGTGCTTTAGAATTTCGTTATGCACTTTGGGTCAAATTAGAACTAGGATGGCTTGCTTGTTTTTGGCGCTTTGAAAACTTTGTAACAACTCCATCATAGCAACCTAGAGGCGTATCAATACTAGGATGGAGTGTTGATTTTTAGTGGTTTGAAAAATTTGTAAATCATCCCAGATCTAGGCGTAAAGTCATGAATATTATTTTTGAAAATCATTTGTTGGTTGATGTTATATTCCCACATTCGCTTTGTATACAACATGTAAACCTTTTGGCCTTACTCTATGTGCCCCTTCGATGACTTGCAATGGATCTCTTTGATTGGTGCGCCAAATGTCCGCTCATTCGAGTTTGATGCACGATAGATGCATAGGCCTTGGTTTCTAGATGAGCTACATTTTCCAAAATTCGACATGTATGATGGTGGTTTCTAATGGCCAACCTTTTGAAGACGACAATGTTTCACAATGTTTTGAGAAGCAAGAAAATAAATAGAATAGATGATTTGTCCTTGAGTAATGAAAGCCGCTTGATGAAACACAAGTATAAGAGAGCATCCGCTGCCACCGCGAGCCCTAGTGAGAGCCAGTATCGAAGAAAGAGGTCGCCCAGCCGGGGTTTTGACCAAATGGCGAGTATTTCGTGAGGCTCAAGGAGGACCTATCTATACCCACCGTGACGCCCACATGTATGGGGCAAGTGTTCGAGTTAACTATAGCCAAGCTTCGCGTGAGATTTTGAATTTAAGATCCGACTTGCTCCATGTGCCACCCATGGATAGATTAAGGTTGAAAGCGACGGACTTGACAAGAAGAAATGTAAGCTCAAGAGTTTGATCAAGAACGGTTGAGGAGGCCTCACCATCCTTTACCTTGTCCAATTCTCACCATGGGCCCAATGCGCAGATCTAAGTGCGGCTTATCTCGACACGGAGGGGCCAGTCGTGGTATGCCCGTCTGGGATTGCTCAATCACGGGGTTTGAAAAGAGAATTGATGTGAGTGTTGGTGCGGTGGCAAGTGTGCACAAGCAACTTGAACGAAAGTGCTTGCCTACACAAGTATTGACGCAACCTCTCCAAACCCGTGTATTGCACCTCTTTGGAGTATAAGTCGCGGACGTTGGTGCACTCCAGCTCTTTGGAGCATAAGCGCCACCATCCGCCACTTGGTACAAAAGTGTGTCCGCATTTGTGCGGACGGTGGGCACATTAGGTCTTCCTTGGGCTCGATGCATGGGCTATGGGTTCGCAAATCAGCGATGAAATGAGACATGTGCATTTCTGGATGGTTGGGGCCAAAATGGGGTTCGGAGACAAACCCCTATGCTGAGAAACACTGTTAGTGGAGCTGCAAGAAAGAGCGTCGACAGGTCCACGGTCGATTGCGTAAGTGGCTGCCAGGAAAACGCAGCAATGTGAGGAGATCAGAGCTGCGTCCGGGCTAGTCATGAGACTAGGCAGCATAGAGATGAAGAGGCGGCGATGGCGCGAGAGATGAGCAGTGGCTGCAGTATTATGCCAGCAGCCGATCGCAGGAAGGAGCTGGTTTTGCAAGCCAAGTAGAGGGCGGGCAGTGGCCACAAAGACCGACATCCCTAGTGGGCAAACTAGAGGGGACGGCGAGGTGTACATGGGAAGAGGAGGTCGGGCGTGAAGGACTCCCATGTCCACGGTATTTGCTAAACGCAGGTACTAAGATTCTTAGAGCACGGATCATGCCTAATGGTTTGTCAAGGAAGGCGTCTGTTGTTCCTTAAAATGCCGCCTTATTGTCTGAGATGGGGTCTCATACAAGCTTGGTCCGGATGGGAAGATCCGAGGTTGTTTGGAAGAGAAGGAAGCTACTCTCATCATAGAAGCTTTGCATGCGTAAGAGGCCGGAGGCCATTATTTGGTACAAATTACGATGAAGGAGATCCTAGATGGTTTTGGTGGGCCACGATGCGAGTGATGTGGGATTTTGTTCGGAGGTGTGATGCATTCCAACGGGTTGGGAGGCCGACTTTGTCAACACAATGGCCTCATACTTATATCCTACCTTTGGCACCTTTCGAGAAGTGGGGCATAGACTTTGTGGGTCCCATCAGCCGCCCACAAAATGGACAAGGCAGCAATATATTTTGGTGGATACGGACTCGCACAAAATGGCAGAGGTCAAGCAACAAGGAAGGATGATGCACCAAGAGGTGGCAAAGTTTCTCTTGAGAACATCATAACCCCAGATGGGTGTCCTTTGGAGCTGGCGATAGGGAACTCATTTTCTCAACTCGGTGATTGAGTCTTTTACCTCCTACCTCAATATCCTAAGACGAAAGACAACTCCTTACAATCCCAAGGCAAATGGTTTGACGGAGAACACGAATGGTTTGTTGTGTACAATCTTGACCAAGGTAATCACACTACATGTATGATTGGGACACCAAATTGTATCTGGGCCAGGGCCTAAGGTGATAAAGGGAGAAGGTGACCACCAAGAAGACTCCTATTATTTAACGTCGTAGAAGAGGGGCCTGATGTCGGGTTGTTCGTATCCTCCCCTTGAATTTCCCTTGACGTCAAACCTCAACTCCTCATGAGTTTCGGATGCACAATCCAAAATTTCTCTATTGATCCTATGCCGACTTGTAATATATGGAGGAAGTCGACCAGCACATGGTGTTTGACCCGGAGGATGAACTAGCTGGGACTCCGTGGAGATGAGATCCTTGCCACCAAGCGCATCCAATATATCATATCGAGCCACTTGATTTGTGAAATCATTTGAGTAATCCACGATCTATTACAACATCCGGAAGACCAAGCGCTTTCAAAATCTCGGATCGAATCACTTGAGTTGCCAAAGTATTTGAGTACTCCATTTGATCCATCACAAAATATGAATGAGCTATGCATTTATAGTTGAAACTTGGGTAAATATAGACTTGAAGATGGTTTTGTTCTCGATGATATATTATGAATTATCGATAAGTTTTTTTATTTTGTTAGTAATTATAGTATATTTAATATTGATATTATAACAAAACATCATCATAAACACAAAAATATTTCCAAGAGATATTATAATCAGATAACGTTGTTTTACCATTAACTTATAGAATTATCAAAAACTATACCAAAGATAGACGTGGAAGATATATTACAAATAACCTTCTCGATCACTAGATAAAAGAACGGAAGTAATTTGGCATAAAAGAAGGTAAACATAGTAAATATAGAAAGTGGATAAGAGTAAAAGTAATTATTGGGGTAGTTTAGGTAAATATAATGGGGCATGATAGAAGCAACAAGAACTCTTCTGAGGTAGGATGGGCATCGTTAGTAGCGGTGGATCACCACAAGTGCCCTATACAAATTCGTATGTCGCAAAATCTCTTGGAAATATTGTTTGTGATGTTTATGATGATGTTTTGTTATAATATCAATATGAAATATACTATAATTTACTAACAAAATAAAAAATTATCGATAATTCATAATATATCATCGAGAACAAAACCATCTTCAAGTCTATATATGTATGGTCCCTACACACAAATCACAAATCTATCTTCATATCTATTTCAATCTTACGAAAGGATTCTCATTTTGTTGTCTAATGATTCCAAGTTTGCGCCGATCTATGGCTATGATGATGTTTGTGATGCTATCTTTGCTTAGCATCAATTTTGTGTCAGCAAGATTGCTAAGAGGTATTATAATTCTTTTATATGTGTGTATTCCATGTATTAAAATTCCATTTTAGATATGTATATTATGTTGCTCTCAACTAGCTAGTTTATGTTGTCGATGTGTTGTTAAATCCGTGGTTGATGTAGAAAAACAAAGGGAATTCGGACTACGTACTTCTGGTCCCGATCCCCATCCATCTCCCCATTTTCACCCTCCGCAGGACTACGACTTTCTCGGGTCTAGATCCTCATCCATCTCCCCATTTTACCCTCCGCAGGACTACGTACTTCGGTCCGGATCCTCATCCATCTCCCCATTTTTCCCTCCGCAGCCGGACTACGTACTTCTGGTCCAGATCCTCATCCATCTCCCCATTTTTCCCTCTCGCAGCGGACTATGTACTTCTGGTCCAGATCCTCATCCATCACCCCCAAATTTTGGTATCCCTCCCAAGAATAAGAAGTTGGTATAAGGGAGCTGTGAATGAAGATATCTATGGGAACGCAATTGGCTAGATTGTCTATGTTAGCTACGGTTGTTGGTAGGGATTTCTACTTCCCTTTGTGTAGGGATTGTTATCCTTCTCTCAAGCTTCGTGGTCCATTGCTCTTATGTGCAGCCTAGTATATATTTGTTGTGGGATATGCTTGTGCCTCTCGATGGGGCTTTAGGAGGTGAAATTCTCTTCTTTTTATAAAGCATTAAAAATTTGGTGTAACAAAAGTTACTCTCAACCTTATTTGCCTCTAATGTCACTGCACGGCAATCACGAGCAATCGTGCTGAACGGAACTACGTAAGCATCGCGGCTGCTAGTCGAATGCTCCAACTCTTGGAATCCCGACAACGGTGGTTGGCGTCTGCCGGATGGATGCTAGCACATTCAAAATCCGGAGAGATAAATCAATTCAAGAAGGATCCACTGAGCATACTCCTCTTACAATCGCATGTCACAACGAGTTATCTCGAATGGCTAATAAGAGGCGGTAACTTATCCTAGCCAAGAAGCTTGTTCGAGTTCGCGATGTGCCCGGAGTACATGTAGCTCTAGAAGCATCTCCACAAGCCTTCCGAACCACAAAGTTTCCTGTGACCTTCCATATCAAGAACCTTTTGCGCCCCGACTGTGAGATCGAACATCTTGGATTGTCGTAAAGAAACCAATTCAAGTGCAACATTTACATAGCGACTCACAATTGCTTGCTTGAAGCAAGAGCAAGGACTTCAAAGAAGAGCTTAACTAGTTGCACCTCCACAAGCCTTCGAACCGGAGGCACGCACTTCCAGGACCTTCCTCGTCAAGAAGCTTTTGCATTCGACTCTTGAGACTAAACATCCCGGATTGTTGTGCAACAAACCAATTCAAGTACAACATTTACATAGCGATTGTTCACAATTGCTAGCTTGAAGCAAGAGTGGACTTCAAAGAAGAGCGAATTGGTTGCACCTACACTCCAATTACCATTCTACCCTCATGTGCAAGCTAAAGATGAATAAAGCGTGTATGGCATGACAATCGATGAAGTGGTTGACACCAAACCTTGTTGTCACGGAGACATACCTCAACATCCGCTCACAAGCCTCGCTCACAGCCTATTGCGTTCTAGGCTTGGATTTTCAAGTTCATCAAGGATTTTGCCAAGAAGGCGGCCTCGCTGAGTTGACAAGAAGGACATGCCCTGGGCCGGACAGAGGGCATGAAGCCTTTCAAAGCAGCTTGAAGGATAGCTTGGTGAGCGCACCAACACTACAACCACCGATTGGGAAAAACCGTTCCATGTACGTAGATGTGTTCCGCTACAGCTATTGGGACTATCTTAAGCCGGAAGGACGAGAAGAAGGGATCATCCAATTTTCTATGTGGCGGGCAACTTATGGATGCCGAGAAATTATTCAACCACCGAGAGGGAAGGTCTTAGCATCATATACTCTTGTAAGAAGTTTAGACACTACATGCTTGCTTGTAAGGTGACGTTCCATGTCGACCATTTTGTGTTAAAGTACCTTGTGAACAAGCTAGATTTATCGTGAAGGATTGCTAGGTGGGTCCTGCTTGCAAGAGTTTGATTTTGATGTAGAAACCAGGCCAAGGAAGCAACATATGAATGCCAATTTTGTTGCCCGTCTGAAAATTGGAAAATGGAAAATGGATTGTGGCCATCGATGACGCCCCATTTCCGACGAGGAGCTAGTAGCAGAGGCTGTTAGGGGAGAGGATCATGAGCAAAGTACACATTTGATTGAGGCTGCAGAAGAGGCAAAGCGTATGACCAAATGTCTCGTGGAAGGGGTTGCGCAGTGATTTGCTGCAGGAGTGACGATCTAGGAGTTCGAGATGAAGTAAAGAGCAGCAAAGATGGGTGCAAGGAGGAGCAAGGTATGCTCTTTAAGTGGAAGGGCTGCAAGTGGAGGCCACAACGCGTGGCAAAAGGATGTGGAGAAACAGCCAAGAAATCGCAATTTGAAGGAAGGAGAGGTGGCACACAAAATGGTGTGCCTCATGAGGAGGTGTGTGCGCTGGAGTCTAGGAGCGGAGGTAGCTCCGCATTGGTGGTGGCATGGAGAAGGATTGTGGAGAAACCACACCAAAGAGTGCTTGCAAGTGGAGCTGAAGAAGAGCGTCGACAGTCCACGGTCATTGCATAAGTGGGTCACAGGTGAAAGCAATATCGGAGATCGCGCTAGAGCGTGGAACGAAAAGTTTGGGCAACCAGCCCAAAAGAGCCAAGACAACAAGTTTGATTTTTTTTGGCTAAGAACGATTGAAGAGGAACATGCAAGAAAAACTTCAAGATCTTGAACCGAGTCAGGAATATTGTTAGGAAGGCAAAAGGATATCCCAGAGGAAAAACGGTCGACCGACCCCGCACGAGGCGTGTCAAAGGTTGGTAGGTTGGCAGATCACCACCGTAGGTGCCACACCACGCCGTAGTCGAGAAGGAGCATCAGGTAAGCGCGCATCATCAGGGTAGACCGACAAATCTCGCTAAAAGGAAATTTAGAATAGAGGGGATATCCACTATATATGCTCACCAATAGGGAATAAATATATAGAGTAATTAGAAGAGATTAATTAGGATAGCGAGATAGGAAAATAGGTAGTTTAGATAGAATTAGGATTTTGGAATGATGAACCCAATCTAGGGTTGCGCCCTGTGGCCATCCAAAGAGGCAAAGTGGTTTTGGGCCAACTTCCTCTTCGAAGAGGTAAACTCACGAAGAGTCGAGCTGGAGCGTAAGAGCAAGAGGAGAGAGAAGCCGCCATCGCCATCGCCGAGCGAGTGCGCGGAGAGAAGGCATCGAGCGAAGGAGAAAACCCTAGGCAAGGAGGCGCCGAGCATCAAGGAGGCGAGGTTGGAAAGGCAAGGGAAGGAAGAGGAGGCGAGGTTGGGGAGGAGGCGAGGTTGGGAGCGTGAGCGCACAAGTGAAGAAATTGAGAGGAAAAGGAAGAGGAGGCCACCGAGCCTAACGTGGAATTGTGTGTTGGAAGTGGTGGCCCGAGAAGAAGGAGTTTGGAAGAGTGAGCCAAATTGGGAAGTAATTTCCTTCCAAGCACTTGAAGGAAGGTGCCATGCCTCGAGGAAAGGCAAGGGAAGGAGCCGCCTGCAAGGGCTCCTCGCGAGGAGAAAGGAAAGAAAGAGCAGGGCTACGCCGCCAGAGGAGGTGAACTTGTGATGCCCCAATTCACTTGCTTTTGGGCAGCTCAACCCCGAGATTTGGTTGATTTTGCAAGTAGGAGGAGGAGAACATCCAATTGGGATGGGTGTATGGCCGCCAATGGGCCTACACCAATTTGGAATTGATTGAGGAGTGTTACATCAACCTCCATCAATCGGAGCCGCTGCCACGGAAGGAATGCTAGAACGGATCCCCGCTGGACCGTAAGTATTCGTGTGGAAGACCGGAGGAAGAGAGCTCGAATTGCTCTCTCGAAAGGTCCAATGGAGGAAGAGGACCTCTCCGACATCCCGCAGAGTTCCTTGACATGATGGATGGAGGAGTGAAGGCCCACGCCAAGAATGGCGGAAGACCGAGAGCATCAAGGAGTCAAGTGGAGGCTCTTCGCAAAGATTGTGCCGGGGTAAATTACCAACGCACTTTATTTCAAAGACCAACTTCCTCCAATTTTGTGGAAGATTTCCATGGGAGCCAAGCCGATTGGGGACTATCATGTATGAAGGCCTACATACACCATCGAGAAGCTCAAGCCAAATTCGGATGAGGAAGGCCAAGGCCATGCTACTTAGCACCTATTTGGTGCATTTATGGGAAACCGAGGGACTCTCACAAGCAAGGAGCTTGAAGATGCATGGCATCCCTTTGAGGTCATCCATCTCCACCGAGGTTGGAAAGGCCTTTGCCTTTGCATTGCGAAGACGGTGGGAGGTCGACTCCACAATGCTAGAAGCAAGAGGAGAAGATGAGGCAACAAAGTTGCCGAGTGGGAATCCTTTCCCACAGTGAGCAAGCAAGGGAGAAGAGCTGAAGGCCGAGAAGGCCGAATGGTGGTCTATGAGAGAAGGACCACAGTGAGGGGTGACAAGGAGTGGGGAGTCCCCACCATCTCCTTTGTGCCTACGAGAGAGGCACCCGGCTCACTCCCAGAGGAGGCGCCCACCCAAGGGGTGGCACAGGGGGGCCCCACCATGGTAGGTAGGCATCACAGGGGAGCACCACGTAGGTGCACCCCACCAGCCTACGGCGGTGGAAGGAGAAGGAAGAAGCGAGCGGCGCCGAGGCCACCATCTCCGCTACTGGTGGGAGAGCGGATGGAGCGACGGTGAAGGACCACGCCGATGGCCCGGGGTGCGGTGAGAGCTGGAAATTTCAAAGAAGAAGTGAGGGGTGGAATTAGGACCCTAGGAGAATTGCCGGAGCTTGTGAAGCACTCACCGTGTGGATTTGAAGGGGCTAGGGACTAGCAGCCTCCTTGTGGGCATGCCAAGAGGAAGTGAAATCTCAAGACATGGCCGGAAGAAGGTGGACCAATGGCAATTGGAGGCCATGGAGTCCGATGAAAAGGCAGCCAAATTGGAAAAGGTCAGGAGAAGCTCCACGACCTCATAGAAGCCAGAAAGCCCTGAGGAAGGTCTGTCAAGAAAGAGCCATTCGCAACAACCCAAAAGGATTCTTGGAGGCAAAAGGCGGAAGAGCATTTTGCCCAATGAGCAAGAGAGGAAAGCAAGGCCGAGGCACTAGGAAGGAGAAGGTAACTCAAAGAAGTGGCCGCACATGAGCAGTGATGGCTACTCAAGCTATCAAAATCCGGATATGGGAGAGGAGTTGAGAAGGACCCAGACATTTGGAAGAGGAGCGCCGAGCGAGAAGCACAAGACCAAGTGGAGCGGAGCGCGAAAGAATGCTTGGCAAGCGGAGAAGAGGGGCTTGCCCAAAGAATTAGCGACGAGGAACAAAGGAGGTCTCAGGAGGAGGAGCGCCACAAGAAGGTGGTGCATGCACGTGGGTAGTGAGGAAGCGGCGATTTTGGCATTATGCCCTTCGTGCAAAATTGGCCAGCCATAAAGGAAGTGAGGGAGGAGAATGTAACCTCCATGTCAAGGTGGGAGAATTAACCACAAGAGATGCCTACAAGGTAGGTGAGGATGGAGAGTGGCCCACGAGATTGATGATCTCCAAATGCAGATCACAACTTGGGGCTCACCTCCACAACAGATCTTGAAGGCCAACAACGAAGTCTTACTTGGCCAAGAGGAGGACATTGGGTCCTCATGATGATGAGGGAGCCGCAACAAGTGCAGAGGCCTCCGATTTTGATGAGGCCATCACGAAATGGACTCGAGGAACTGAGGAGTCGAGGTGAAGGAGCCACCACACCAAAGGGAGACGGCGGAGAGCAAGGAGGGGGACACCGCAGGGGTCACCTACCACGGGGTGACCACCCTACCATGGTAGTCCGCCAGACTACCGTGGGGACACCCACGCCGTAGTCCGCGACCACCGGAGGCAGTGCCGCGCGCTGGGAGTTGGCCAAGCCCAATCAAGATGGAAAGCCGGGGTGCAGTATACCCCCGAGGAGCAGCTGGGGTGGTGGGAGACAACCCCACCGGAGGAAACTAAGGACGGGGTCCGACCTGAGGAAGGAAGGGTGAGGAATTTATCCCGAGTAAGGGAGGAACCGGACCCGAGGAGGAGTCCAAAAAAAGGGCCCGAGAGATTAGAAAAATCCGATGGTCGATGGGGATGAAGTTCTTTATGATAGGTATGGACAACCAAACAAGGCAAGAGCAATGAAGATCCCGACCAAGAAACCCTCACCGAGCGAGGAGGAAGGAAGAAGGAAGGAGAAGGTGACCACCCTACCATGGTAGTCGCCTACCCTTAGTCCGCCGACTACCGCGTAGGGTGCGATGAACGGGCGACCAGCGACGGAGATGGAGAAGGGCGCCCAGGTGCGCGGAAGCGCGATTGCCGGAGGCAGAGGAATCAGACGCCGCCCGCTGGAGATGGAGGAAGGGCAAGATTGTACTTGCCCCACACATTAGGAAGCGACAAAGGCTGGGAAGGGCAAGAGCAAAAGGAGGGCGAGGGAGCCAATCCACCACATGTCCCCACCCCAGGGTGAAGACTAGATATGGTCAAGGGCCATAAATGCTAGGTAGAAGAATAGGAAGGTGTGTGTAACCCGACATCCTTCGAGGATAGACTTAGGTGAAGTTGCTAGAATAGGATTTACCAAGAAATGCATAATAGATTTAGGTGCCGTATTAAATGTCATGTAGGGAAAAGGTGACCGCAGAGGGTCACCCAAGGGAGGTTGTATGTGGAAGGCCTCCTATAAGAGGAGGAGGATTTCACAAAGTAAAGTATCATGTCTTGCGCCCACGCCCATCGAGTCCTTTGCCATTACAGAGGAATTTCGTGTACCGTGAGCCAACAGTCATTCGTAGAGAGGAAGTCATGGTCTGAGTGTTGGTGGAGGACTTGCTCGCAAGTGCCTAAACGAGTTGCTCCCTTGTGAATGGTTGCTGAAATTGCTTTGCTTTGGGTGTGTGGCAAATGCCGAGAACTCTCGGCTTGAGGGTAGACTGTGGAAAGACTCGGAGGTTCTCACCGTGTCAAACTCATAGCAACCGCCCAAGGAAGAACTTGCCGGTGGAGGCGACCCTGTGCCAGCTGTAAGGGCGAGTCGAAACCAAGAAGCCCGAATCGAGGTTAGACTAGGAGGAAGAGGATGAGGAGATGAGAAGATGAGTAGAGGATTAGAGGTGTAGGTGTTAGTGGAAGGCCACAGAGCCTAAGGGACGAATCCCAACTGCAAGTAAGAGCGCCCCGAGTGGAGAAGTTTGGTCTTAGAAGTAGGGACGAATCGCTGTGAACTGGGGTCCCCGGCGCCTGGTAGGCTCTTGTCACGAGGTGACCGCAATTGTGTTGTGTCCAGGTCAAGTTTGGTCTTAGAAGTAGGGACGAAATCGCTGTGAACTGGGGTCCCCGGCGCCCGTGGTAGGCTCGCCGAGGTGACCCGCAATTGTTTTGTGTCGCTAGGGTCGAGGGTTGGCGATTTTCGCAAAGGTGCGGTGCCGAGAGGGAGAGTAGGGCGCCTTGCTTGTTTAGAAGGCCGAGAGTGTGTGTGTAGCGATTGGTGACCACAAGGCCTCGAACTTTCACACAAGTCTCATGGGACGAAACCCAACGCACGGGCGATGGATAAGTGTGGCCGCTTATAGTGGGAGTGACCGGAGTGCTGCTCCCTACCACACGCGTCTGGGCTAGTCATGAGACTAGGCAGCATAGAGATGAAGAGGCGCCGATGGCGCCGAGAGATGAGCGATGGCCTGCAGAAGGCCGACGCCGCAGAAGGAGCTGGTTTTGCAAGCCAGAGGCGGTCGTGGCGAGACATCCCTAGTGGGCAAACCAGAGGGACGGCGAGGTGTACATGGGAAGAGGAGGTGAGCGTGAAGGACTCCCATGTCCACCAGATTTGCTAAACGGTGAGGTACTAAGATTCTTAGAGCACGGATCATGCCTAATGGTTTGTCAAGGGAAGGGCGTGCTGTTGTTCCTTACAAAACCGCCTATTGTCTCGAGATGGGGTCTCATACAAGCTTGGTCCGATGGGAAGATCCGAGGTTGTTTGGAAGAGAAGGAAGCTACTCATCATAGAAGCTTTGCATGCGTAAGAGGCCGAGGCCATTATTTGGTACAAATTACGATGAAGGAGATCCTAGATGCGGGGTTTTGGTGGGCCACGATGCGAGGGATGTGGGATTTTGTTCTGAGGTGTGATGCATTCCAACGGGGTTGGGAGGCCGACTTTGTCAACACAATGGCCTCATACTTATATCCTACCTTTGGCACCTTTTAGAAAATTGCTGGGGTACTTTGTGGGTCCCATCAGCCGCCCACAAAATGGACAAGGCAGCAATATATTTTGGTGGATACGACTGGACCATATCAAAATGGCAGAGGCCAAGCAAATAAGGAAGGATGATGCACCAAGAGGTGGCAAAGTTTCTCTTTGAGAACATCAGAACGCCTCCAAGCCATTTATAGGGGAACTCATTTTCTCAACTCGGTGATTGAGTCTTTTACCTCCTACCTCAATATCCGCATCGAAAGACAACTCCTTACAATCCCAAGGCAAATGGTCTAATTTGGAGAACACGTAATGGTTTGTTGTGTACAATCTTGACCAAGGTAACCGCCACTCACATGTATGATTGGGACACCAAATTGCATCTGGGCCAGGGCGTATAAAGGGAGAAGGTGACCACCAAGAAGACTCCTATTATTTAACGACGATGAAGAGGGGCACGATGTCGGGTTGTTCGTATCCTCCCCTTCGAATTTACGCCAAACCTCAACTCCTCATGAGTTTGGATGCACAATCTTAATGTACTTCTATTGATCCTATGTCACTTGTAATATATGGAGGAAGTCACACACATGGTGTTTGACTGAGGATGAACTAGCTGGGACTCCGTGGAGACAAGAGATCCACTTGCACGCAAGCCGTGATCCAGTATCATATCGAGCCACTTGATTTGTGAAATCATTTGAGTAATCCGTTCGACCCATGGCAAATATCCGGAACGTTCCAAGCGCTTCAAAAACTTCGCATCGAATCACTTGAGTTGCCAAAGTGCCCAGTAATCCACGATCCATCACAAAATAAGGAATGAGCTATGCATTTATAGTTGAAACTTGGCAAATATAGACTTGAAGTATTTTGGTTTTGCCCTCAGCGATATATTATGAATTATCGATAAGTTTTTTTTATTTTGTTAGTAAATTATAGTATATTTAATATTGATATTATAACAAAAACATCATCATAAACATCACAAAAAATATTTCCAAGAGATATTGTGTCAAGTTCTAAGAAGAACATGGTTGAATTGATTTTCAGGAAAATACAACAAGGGTTTTAAAAGTGTTTTTCCTGAAACGTCATGACTATTCGCTAAATGGCTATTCGACTGACATGTGAAACGCTAATAATCGGTTTTCAACACGCCCGAAGTTTAATCATTAGACAACGCGAGAGCGAATGAGAGAAACACTATTAACGCAGTGTGTCTGCCATCGCAATAATATACATCCTTCACCACACTAAAGAATGCGCTGCACGACGCAACTACATCTTCGAAACACAAAGATAATGGAGAAGACGCATGATGGAGCAGAGATGGACAGCTGGATGGGAATCCAAATTGATGTGCATGTTGTAAAGCGGGAAAACTAATCATAGTTAAAACTGGAAGAGCAACTCAAACAAGAAATCAAGCAAGCAGCAGGATGTCTAAAGACGCCAAGCATGTAACACCGAGGACCCAGAAGATTTTATCTACAGAGAGCTTCATCCGCCAAAGTCTGCAGTCACATAGCTGTCCAGTTATTATTGCGAGAGAAATCACAGTAGCCATATACAATATGTAGAGAGGAAGGCAGAAATTTTGTGAGCAGATCAGCAGGATTCTCCTCTGTAGGTATATACTCAATTTGTACTGCCTTCTCTTGCACAGAGTGGCGAATAAAATGGTGATGCACCTCGATGTGCTTAGTTCTCGCGTGAAATCGCGGATTGGCAGTCATAGCAATCGTGGACATATTGTCACACGAGATCACAGTGGGTTGAGATGGCAGAAACCCTAAACCAGAAGCTACGTTTAAATGGCCTCCTTAGATTTCCGGTCAAGGATTTTGCATTAGTCGAGAGGGCAACACTAGCTTGTTTCTTTGACGTGATGCGCAATGACGGCAAAAGCGATTATCGAGGAGATGCTTGACGAGCATCGGGGATCGTGGTCGGCGCCAGCAAAACCACAGCACGATCCCGAGATCGCCTTCCCAGCGGGCCCATATCTGAGTGCCTGGATGTGAAAATCACGTTTACACCCTCCAGTGCTCTTTTCCAGGATTGTCCATAAATTGAGAAACAACATACCAATCTGTATAAAGGCGAGTCCAAGGTGATGTAATTGAGACATATCTATGGCGATGGGCACCTTTGGAGACATAGCTTGCCGATCGGCATCGGTTAGGGGCATGCTGACTTAATCTAGGCTAGTAAGCAGCCAAGAATCAAGATAGAAATCGTCAAGAGTCTATGTATACTTAGCACGATGGAGAAAATGGTATACGAGGTGGCTCACGAATCAACTGTACCCCCAAAACGAAAGTAAGTGGACCGATGTCTTTCATGTCATATTTGCTGTGCAACATCTGCTTCACCCAAGCTAGGAGTTCAGGGTTATTTGAAGCCAGAATAGCATCATCGACGTACAACGCCAAAATTACCAGTTTACCATCCTAGGAGTACAAGTAGACATTAGCATCACCGAGTTGCTTCAGTGGACTTAAGGTATTTGTCGATGGCCTTATACTCTTTGCCTGCTTTCGCAGCTAGATGGTTTCTTTAGCCAGAAAGCATTCACGGTGTTGGGATCCACAGCCCTCGCCGCATGTAAATATCCTCTTCTAACTAAACCATACGGGAATCGTCAGAGGGCTCCATTTGTTGAAGATCCCATTCATAGGCAGCAGCAAGAGCAATGATCATGCGTATGGATTGGGTTTTCACCGGACTAAAGGTTTCAGTAAAGTCCACACCAGGAATTTGGGTAAACCCACGAGCAACAAGGCGAGACTTGTATCTGAAAATCTGGCCTTCAGCGTTGAGTTTGTGTTTAAATACCCACTTGCAGCTAATAACTTTTCTGCCTGCTGGAAGAGGACAGAGCTCCCAAGTGGAATTCTTGATGAGTGAATTATATTCATCTTGAATGGACGGCTGCCAGTGATGTTTATCAGGTCCTGTAATGGCTTCAGTATATGTACGAGGTTCAGGCTTAGAAAAGAGTTGCTCAGCAGAATCCAGTAGAGCAACACCAGCTCTTGAACGACGAAAATCAATTGAGGCATAGGGTGGCTCCACCCACTCTGAAGGCGGTGGGTGGTCATAGCGAGGTATCTTGATTGATGGCAGGGAGGTGGTGTAATAATTACGCAGAACCTTGCATGGAGGCTCCTCAGGATGGCTCGTGGAGGAACATCTGAATGGTCATCAGATGTGGAGGATGAGGTAGGTATACCCGTCTCGGCTTGATTTTGCTCAGATGCATGTGACTGATCTAAAACATCAGCCATGCCAACTTGGGAACCAGCTTCCCTTTCTAATTGTGGTAAGTGAGTGGAGTCCTGCTCTTCAGAGAAAACTGCAGATGTATAAGGCCCCAAGGGACCAGGCACTGAAATAGCAGGGGAATCATCTGAAGGATACTCTGAAACATCTTCATCATCAAAGGCATCGATATGTTCAACAAAAGAGATCAAGTTATGGGCAGAATCAGCAAGGCTTTAAGCAGAAGCACGAGCAAGGACTTTTGAAGGTTACACTTTGCCTCCACACAACGGCCTTCTTGGAAAAGGTATCAGGAGGCAGCGCTCTGTAGGCTTTCTCACCGTCAAAGCTTCTCCATATCTCTTGAGGCTAAATACAAGTGGCTTCGGCCTCCGCTTACAACATTTCCCCTTCCGCTTGTCCTTGGAATGTAGGCCCCAAGTTAAGAACCGTAAGACACGAAGGTGGAGGAGACTAGGGCTTTCGCTTCCGGCAGACAACCCATTCAAAGGTGTCCTTTACCCTCACTGCTTTGTTAATGTATCGATTGATACAGCGTAGGTTGAGGTTACACAACGCCTTCGCCCAAAAAAGCTTTTACCTCAACTCGACCACTCAAGCATACCCTTTCGGTACTCCGTGACTCAAGCAGCCCTCGAGCTCTCCGGATTTTCAAGTTCATCAAGCGACCTGCCTGAAGCCGGCCTAGCAGGGAATTGACCAATCAATCACTGAAGGACATGCGTCGTGGACTGCAGAAGGAACTATGGGCGAGAGGCATTAACTTTGTTCCCGGTTGTTTGATCGAAGAGAGGCACTTCAAGGAACACTACAACCTGGGCTTTGCTTCAACAACGTTCCATGTAGCCTACCCTTAAATATTATCGGCCTTTACGCTATCTGGGACTATCAAACCGAAGGGGTAAGTCCATGAATACCTGCTATAATCATCCCAAGTGTGGAAGTAGAATTATCCAGTCTTCCCAACCAGGGAATATGTATATCTTAACAGAGCATATCCCAAGCGATGCACCAGGGTCCTTCTAACTATAAGCGGCCACCCTTGTCAACGATGAGCAACCCCGATGTCCCAGGGGTGAGCCCCATGAGACTTGTTTAGCAACTACGCATGCGTCACACAAAGGAAGATCGTTACGGAACACATTTTTATGTGGGTTCAACCATAGCAAGTAAGGGGCACCCACTAGCTCATCGCCTTTTACTGGGCCACACTACAAGTAGCATGACCTAATCTGGCATGCCTACAACGACCTGCAATAGCAGTGCGAGAGACTTTCAGCGTGAGGAGCCTAATCCACAGTTGCGCCCGTCGGACCTATCCGTAAAGATCATGCACCACTTCACATCGCTAAGACCTCTTGTCTATTTCGACCTTTTACTAAATGACACAACACAGTGCGGAGGTCACGGAGCAAAGGAAGTATGTGCCAAGTCGATGTAAGGATAGAAGTCAAGTAAAGGAGATTCTAGGCCATGAGGAACATGCAACACATGATCCAAATGAAGGACTGAGCCATCAAGAAGACGAAACGGGCGCCACTTCTCGATGGATGTTCTTCAGGTGATTCATCACCCAAGAGGACCTTATCTCGTGAAGATGAGGACCGGTAGTGAGTAAATAGCGATTTATCATTGCAAATGTGTGACGTTGCACCTGAATCTAGGTACCAAACGTGTAGAAGAGATGGGAGAGAAGAGGCCAGGCAAGCCGTCATCACAACGGGAGGTTTGCTGGAGAGGGAAGAAGAACGACCCGTTGCAAGGTATCGTGAGTTTCAAACTAAAGGTGCTCTCAACCGACGGGCTATTTCTCCTACATTCTCTTCCTTCCTTGATACCGCACTTGCATGCACCCAGCTTGGAAGTTGAGGGTTCAAGTTGAAGCACTGTGTGAAAATCGGCAGTGTTCTGTTTCAGATATGAATGTGTCAAGTTTTGTACCGCCCCTGTAGCCGGGAACTCACTACGGCTTCTCTTGGCAAAGAAAGCACCCACCACACTGCTGAAATTACGCAGGGGAGACCTAAGGCAACAGCCCGTCCACTGAGGGTAGATCCACAGCTGAAACGGCTGGTAGCCAGAGGCATCAGAAGTAATCGGATAAACAACATCCAAACGGAAACGATGAACCTGTATGGATCAATTGTCTCAAGTCGACTAAACAAGAATGTGGTGAGACTTTTCTCCTCTTTGAGTCGAGAGAAAGAGTCGCCTCACAAAGACACATGGTGAGAATGTTCTTTACTTCATAAGTTTGCAGCAGTTGATTCCATATGTCCTCAGCCTTAGAAATAAATGCCACATCTGGGAGGAGAACTTCATCGAGACCACTGATCAATACCGCACGAGCGACACTATTCAGGTTCTCCCACCTTAATTTCTCTTCTGATGTGGAAGTTATGGACGGCCTCGTAATTGTTCCATCTACCACACCCCACACATGCCTTGCTTGCAGGGCTGCAGTCATACGAACACGCCAGCTTTCAAACTTGGTACCATTGAAGCGATCACGCTCTTTGAATTCAGCAATATGGGAGGCTGAAAGATGAGGGAGCCTGAGGGGAGAACTGCCCTGAGGCCTGTGCCCCGCCACCACCTTCTCCAAAGCCTCCGCCCCGATCGAGACCACTTTGCCCTCGCCGCTTGGCCGATCGACATCGCACCGATTGTTAATCTGAGGGAGTAAAATGGGAGGTATGTCGATTGATCAGGCCGACAACCTCACATTGATCACCTCAGAGAGAAACAATCAGAAACATGGGATCAACAGCGCCAGAAAAACGGCAGATGTGCAAAACCGTCTTCGGGGAGGAATTAGCTGCAGGCGATCAGCAATCGCATGAAGCTAACCTTCTCGCTTGACGACTTCGTGATCCGCAAGACGGAGGGTTTTCATTCATGAATTCGTGGATCGTGTGAGTTTGACCAAACCGTCGACGGTTGGAAGTCTGCAAGGAGGGAGCATCCAACAACGACACCAGCAAGCAAGAAGGCGCGTTCTCCAGAAAGCATCTTCGGAAATCTAGATGCCGAGACTGAAGAGAATTCCTCAAACGTCTGTCATGAAATCCAGCATGAAGTTGAGAACGGCTGCAGATCAGAGTGCAAATCGCCTTGACCCGCTTTGCGACAAAAAACGCAGCACAGACGGGCGCCTTGCTTGGCCGTTCGTTCTTGATGTCATGTCAGAAAGAACCAACCGCCTTCGGGTTCATTCGAACGAAGCACATCCTCACCGCCGCGGTCGAAACGAGAACATTGTCTGGTCCCCTTTTGCACTATGTGCTCTCCTGAAGAGAGCGGCTAGGACCAGAGATTGTATGAGTGCCTTGTCTTCATTGTTATTGTAGCGGAAGGTGATAAAAGATTCAAGGATCAGATGAGCTCTGATACCATGTCAAGTTCTAAGAAGAACATGGTTGAATTGATTTTCAGGAAAATACAACAAGGGTTTTAAAAGTGTTTTTCCTGAAACCCATGACTATTCAATGGCTACCCGCTTAATTCCGCTTACATGCGAAACGCCAGTCCCTAATCTGGGTTTATTTCTGCAACATATTGCTAGAATAATCAGATAATCTTGTTTTACCATTAACTTATAGAATTATCAAAAACTATACCAAAGATAGACGTGGAAGATATATTACAACCTCTCATCACTAGATAAAACCGAATGAAGTAATTTTAAAAAATAGAAGGTAAACATAGTAAATATAGAAGTGGATAAGAGAAAAGAATTATTGTGGGTAGTTTAGAAAATATACTTGTGGATGTGGCTAAATGAATCCTTCTGGGAGGGACCACCGGCAGGGTGGATCACCACATGTCTCTATACAACGTATGCTCCAAAACTTTGGAAATATTGTTACTTATTATGACGACAGTGTCCATCAATACGAATATACTATAATTTACTTGAATTTGTATAACATAATACATCATCGGTAACAAAACTCTCAAGTCTTGTATGGTCCCACACACCACAAATCTCCAATATCTATTTACTAAAGGATTCTCATTTTGTTGTCAATGATTCCAAGTTTCCATCCCGCGAGTATGGATGATGACAAGCCATGATGCTATCTTTGCATCAATTTCACAAAGAAGACGCTAGAGGTATTATAATTCTTTTATATGTGCGTATTCCATGTATTAAAAGTTCGATTCTTGATATGTATATACGTTGCTCAACTAGCTAGTTTATGTATTGATGGTCATAAATCCCGCGTTGATGGTGAAAACAAAGGGAATCTTGGACTACGATGTCCCGATCCCCATCCATCTCCCCATTTTCACCCTCCGCACGGGATTACGACTCCGGCTCAGATCCTCATCCATCTCCCCATTTTTACCCTCCTGCAGTTTACCACTACTTCCTGGCCCAGCATCCTCATCCATTCCCCATTTTTCCTCTGTGCCGACCACGATTTCCCGGTCCAGACCCTGTCCATCTCCCCATTTTTTCCTCTCGCAGCCGGACTATGTACTTCCCCGTCCGTATCTCATCCATCACTCCCCCAAATTTCGTATCCTCCCAAGAATAAGAAGTTGGTATAAGGGCAAGAACAAGATATCTATGGAACCAATTGGCTAGATTGTCTATGTTAGCCTGCTGTAGGGATTTACTTTGTGTAGGAATGTTATCCTTCTTCTGCTTCGGTGGTCTCATTGCTCTTATGCAGCCCTAGTATATATTTGTTGTGATATGCTTGTTTCTTGTCATGGGGCTTTAGGAGGTGAAATTCTCTTCTTTTTTATAAAGCATTAAAAATTTGGTGTAATAAAAGTTACTCTCAACCTTACTTGCCTCTAATGCTCGCTGTAATTTGCTACGAATAATGTTGCATCACTGCTGATCAAAGGAACGGTCGCATACCTCGCTAGTCAATGCTCCAACTCTGGAATCTGGGCCAACGGTGTATATGCTCCTTGGATGGTGATGGAAATACTTCAAAAATCCAAGAGATAAATCAATTCAAGAAGGATCCGCTGAGCATACCTCTTACAATCGTATGTCACAACGAGTTATGCTCGAATTAATAAGAGGCGAATTTATCCTATAGCAAGCTTGTTCGAGTTCACATGTGCCCGAGTACATGTAGCTCTAGAAGCATCTCCACAAGCCTTCGAACTACGTTATCAGGATCTTCCATATCAAGAACCTTTTGCGCCCCGACTGAGATCGAATATCTTGGATTGTCAAAAGAAACCAATTCAAGTGCAACATTTACATAGCTTATTATCACAATTGCTTGCTTGAAGCAAGAGCAAGGACTTCAAAGAAGAGCTTAACTAGTTGGCACCTCCAAGCCTTCCAACCGAGGCAGCCTCCGTGACCTTCCTGCCAAGAAGCTTATAGCCCCACTCTCGAGACTAAATATCCTTATCATGCAACAAACCATTCAAGTACAACATTTACATAGATTGTTCACACTGTTAGCTTGAAGCAAGAGCAGTGGACTTCAAAGAAGAGCAGAATTGGTTGCAACTTACACTGCACCACTACCATTCTACCCTCATGTGCAAGCTAAAGATGAATAAAGCGTGTATGCTCGCATGATACATCGATGAAGTGGTTGACACCAAACCTTGTCGCCACTTTAGACATACCTCAACATCCAGCTCACGTCAGCCGCCGTTATTGCAGCCCTCAGGCTTGGATTTTCAAGTTCATCATGATTTTGCCAAGAAGGCGGCCTCGTTGACGCAACGCTGACCAAGAAGGACATGCCCTTCAATGGCTGACTGGCATGAAGCCGTAGCTGAAGGATATCGGGGTGAGCGATTCTAACCACAACCACCAGATTGGAAAAACCGCTCCATGTGTAATGAGATGTACCGCTATTTATTGGGACTATCTTAAGCCGTAAGGACTAGAAGAAGTGATCATCCAATTTTCTATGTCAAGCAGTGCAAACTTATGGATGAGAGAAATTATTCAACCACCGAGAGGGAAGGTCTTGGCATCATATACTCTGTAAGAAGTTTAGACACTACATGCTTGCTTGTAATGACGTTCCATGTCGACTCATTTTGCTAAAGTACCTTGTGAACAAGCTAGATTTATCGTGAAGGATTGCTAGGTGGGTCGTTGCTGCAAGAGTTTGATTTTGATGAAACCAAAGGCCAAGGCAACATATATGAATGCCAATTTTGTTGCCCGTCAAAATTGGAAAATGGAAAATGGATTGTGGCAATCGATGACGCCCCATTTTTCCGACGAGGAGCTAGTAGCGCCGGGTTGGGAGAGGATCATGAGCAAAGTACACATTTGATTGAGGTCAAGCAAGAGGTGTTGCGCGTAGCACCAAATGTCTGTGGAAGGGGTTTGTCAGGATGCGGCAGGAGGACGATCTAGGAGTTCGAGATGAAGTAAAAGAGCAGCATGGGTGCAAGGAGGAGCAAGGTATGCTCTTTAAGTGGAAGGGCTGCAAGTGGAGGCCACAACGCTGGCAAAAGGATGTGGAGAACAATGAAGAAATCGCAATTTGAAGGAAGTGAGAGGTGGCACACAAAATGGTGTGCCTCATGAGGAGGTGTGCTGGAGTCTAGAAGCGAGGTAGCTCCGCATTGGTGGTGTATATGGAGAAGGATTGTGGAGAAACCACACCTCAAAGAGTGCTTGCAGTGGAGTCATGAAGAAAGAGTCCACAAGTCCACTCGAACAAGGTAAGTGGTGCCAGGAAAACGCAGCAATGTGAGGAGATCGCTAGAGCGCTGTCCGGGGCTAGTGTGAGACTAGGCAGCATAGAGATGAAGAGGCCGATGGCGCTGAGATGAGCGGTGTCGATGGCCCAGTGAGTGCCAGCAGCTGGCCGACGCCAGGAAGGAGCTGGTTTTGCAAGCCAAGTAGAGGCGAGGCTGCACACGGCATCCGACATCCCTCAGTGGGCAAACCAGAGGGGACGGCGAGGTGTACATGGAAGAGGAGGCCTGGAGTGAAGGACTCCCATGTCCACGTATTTGCTAAACGGTGAGGTACGTAAGATTCTTAGAGCATGGATCATGCCTAATGGTTTGTCAAGGGAAGGGGCGTACGTTGTTCCTTACAAAGCTGCGCCTTATTGTCTACGAGATGGGGTCTCATAGCTTGATCCGATGGGAAGATCCAGGTTGTTTGGAAGAGAAGCTACTCTCACTAGAAGCTTTGCATGCGAGAGTGGAGGCCATTATTTGGTACAAATTACGATGAAGGAGATCCTAGATGCGGTGGTTTTGGTGGGCCGGCTGAGGGATGTGTGGGATTTTGTTCGGAGGTGTGATGCATTCCAACGGGTTGGGAGGCCGACTTTCAACCAATGGCCCCTCACTTATATCCTACCTTTGGCACCTTCGAGAAGTGGGGCATAGACTTTGTAGGTCCCATCGTACCCACAAAATGGACAAGGTAGCAATATATTTGAGGATCACGGACTCCATAAAAATGGGAGGTCGAAGCAACAAGGAAGGATGATGCACCAAGAGTGTAAAAGTTTCTCTTTGAGAACATCGAATTTCAGATGGGTGTCCTTGAGCCGCTGATAGGAGAACCTATTTTCTCAACTCGGTGATTGAGTCTTTTACCTCCTACCCAATATCCTAAGATCGAAGACAACTCCTTACAATCCCAAGGCAAATGGTTTGACGGAGAACACGAATGGTCGGTTGTGTACAATCTTGACCAAGGTAACTGTCACTCATATGTATGATTGGGACACCAAATTGTATTCCACTTTGTGGGTCCCATCGGGCCGCCCACAAAATGGACAAGGCGCAATATATTTTGGTGGATAGGACTCTCACAAAATGGTGAGGTCAAGCAACAAGGAAGGATGATGCACCGATGGTGGCAAAGTTTCTCTTTGAGAACATCGTAACTCGGTATGGGTGTCCTTTGAGCTGGCCGATAGAACTCATTTTCAACTCGGTGATTGAGTCTTTTACCTCCTACCTCAATATCCGATCGAAGACAACTCCTTACAATCCCAAGGCAAATGGTTTTGTGGAGAACACGAATGGTTTGTTGTGTACAATCTTGACCAAGGTAATCACACTCACATGTATGATTGGGACACCAAGGTATCTGGGCCAGGGCCTACAGATGCTGGAGAAGGTGACCACCAAGAAGACTCTATTATTTAATGTCGAGAAGAGGGGCCCTGATGCTCCGTGGTTCGATCCTCCCCTTCGAATTTCCCTCACGCCAAACCTCAACTCCTCATGAGTTTCGGATGCACAATCTTAACAGCTCCTATTGATCCTATGCTGACTTGTAATATATGGAGGAAGTCACCAGCACATGGTGTTTGACCCGGAGGAAGGAATCCAGCTTGGGACTCCGTGGAGACAGAGATCCCTACCACTGCCGCATCCAATATATCATATCGAGCCACTTGATTTGTGAAATCATTTGAGTAATCCACCGATCTATTACAACATCTGGAAGACCAAGCGCTTTCAAAATCTCGACGAATCACTTGAGTTGCCAAAGTATTTGAGTACCCATTTGATCCATCACAAAATATGAATGAGCTATGCATTTATAGTTGAAACTTGGGTAAATATAGACTTGAAGATGGTTTTGTTCTCGATGATATATTATGAATTATCGATGTTTTTTTATTTTGTTAGTAAATTATAGTATATTTAATATTGATATTATAACAAAAACATCATCATAAACATCACAAAATATTTCCAAGAGATATTATGACAATCATAACGTTGTTTTACCATTAACTTATAGAATTATCAAAAACTATACCAAAGATAGACGTGGAAGATATATTACAAATAACCTTCTCGATCACTAGATAAAAGCATGGAAGTAATTTGGCATAAAAGAAGGTAAACATAGTAAATATAGAAAGTGGATAAGAGTAAAAGTAATTATTGGGGTAGTTTAGGTAAATATAATGGGGCATGATAGAAGCAACAGAATCCTTCTGAGGTAGGATGGGCATCACAGTAGTATGGATCACCACAAGTGCCCTATACAAATTCGATGTCGTAAAATCTCTTGGAAATATTGTTTGTGATGTTTATGATGATGTTTTTGTTATAATATCAATATGAAATATACTATAATTTACTAACAAAATAAAAATTATCGATAATTCATAATATATCATCGAGAACAAAACCATCTTCAAGTCTATATATGTATGGTCCCTACACACAAATCACAAATCTATCTTCATATATCTATTTCAATCTTTAAAAGGATTCTCATTTTGTTGTCTACAATGATTCCAAGTTTGCGCCGATCTATGGCTATGATGATGTTTGTGATGCTATCTTTGCTTAGCATCAATTTTGTGTCACAAGATTGCTAAGAGGTATTATAATTCTTTTATATGTGTGTATTCCATGTATTAAAATTCCATTTTAGATATGTATATTATGTTGCTCTCAACTAGCTAGTTTATGCTTGATGTGTTAAATCCGTGGTTGATGTAGAAAAACAAAGGAATTAGGACTCACGACTTCTGGTCCCGATCCCCATCCATCTCCCCATTTTCACCCTCTCGCAAAGCCGGACTACGTACTTCCGGTCTAGATCCTCATCCATCTCCCCATTTTTACCCTCTGCAAAGCCGGACTACGATTCTCGTCCAGATCCTCATCCATCTCCCCATTTTTCCCTCCGCAGCCGGACTACGACTTCCTCGGGTCCATCCTCATCCATCTCCCCATTTTTCCCTCCGCAGGACTATGTACTTCTGGTCGATCCTCATCCATCACCCCCCAAATTTTGGTATCCCTCCCAAGAATAAGAAGTTGGTATAAGGGAGCACAGGAATGAAGATATCTATGGGAGCAATTGGCTAGATTGTCTATGTTAGCTCGTTGTTGGTAGGATTTCTACTTCCTTTGTGTAGGGATTGTTATCCTCTTCTCTGCTTCGTGGTCTCTTATGTGCAGCCCTAGTATATATTTGTTGTGGGGATATCTTGTGCCTCTCGATGGGGCTTTAGGAGGTGAAATTCTCTTTTTATAAAGCATTAAAAATTTTGGTGTAAAAGTTACTCAACCTTACCCTCTAATGCTCGCACGGCACGAACAATGAGCAGATCGTTGAACAAAGGAACTCGTTAAGTGCTGCTTAGTCGAATGCTCCAACTCTTGGAATCCCGATAACGGTGGTTGGCGCCCCAGGATGGATGCTAGTACATCTAAAAATCCAGAGAGATAAATCAATTCAAGAAGGATCCGGCTGAGCATACTCCTCTTACAATCGATGTCACAACGAGTTATCTCGAATGGCTAATAAGAGGCGGTAATTATCCTAGCTAGCAAGCTTGTTCAGATGTGTGGCTCGAGTACATGTGGCTCAAAGCATCTCCACAAGCCTTCCGAACCACAAGCATTTCCATGACCTTCCATATCAAGAACCTTTTGCAAATTCCGACTGTGAGATCGAACATCTTGGATTGCCGTAAAGAAACCAATTCAAGTGCAACATTTACATAGCGACATTTCACAATTGCTTGCTTGAAGCAAGAGGGACTTCAAAGAAGAGCTTAACTAGTTGCACCTCCACAAGCCTTCGAGGAAAGGCACGCACTTCAGGACCTTCCTCACAAGAAGCGTGTAAATTCCACTCTTGAGACTAAACATCCTGATTGTTGTGCAACAAACCAATTCAAGTACAACATTTACATAGCGATTGTTCATACTGCTAGCTTGAAGCAAGAGGTGGACTTCAAAGAAGAGCGAATTGGTTGCACCTACACCCAATTACTACCATTCTACCCTGCAAGCTAAAGATGAAAAGCGTATGCTCGCATGATACATCGATGAAGTGGTTGACACCAAACCTTGTTGTCACGAGACATACCTCAACATCCAGCCTCACAAGCTCGCTTACCGCAGCCTATTGCAGCTCTAGGCTTGGATTTTCAAGTTCATCAAGGATTTTGCCAAGAAGGCGGCCTGGACGCAGCTGACCAAGAAGGACATGCCCTTCAATGGACAGAGCCAAGGCATGAAGCCTTTTAGCTTGAAGGATAGCTTGGTGAGCGTTCAACACTACAACCAGATTGGAAAAACCGTCCATGTACGATGTACCGCTACTTATTGGGACTATCTGCCAAGGACGAGAAGAAGCGGATCATCCAATTTTCTATTGGCAGCAACTTATGGATCGAGAGAAATTATTCAACCACCGAGAGGGAAGGTCTTAGCATCATATACTCTTGTAAGAAGTTTAGACACTACATGCTTGCTTGTGGTGACGCCCATGTCACCATTTTGTGTTAAAGGATTTTAACAAGCCAGATTTATCGTGAAGGATTGCTAGGTGGGTCCTGCAAGGCAAGAGTTTGATTTTGATGTAGAAACCAGGCCAAGGAAGCAACATATGAATGCCAATTTTGTTCTCGAAAATTGGAAAATGGAAAATGGATTGTGGCCACTGATGACGTCTCCCATTTCCACGAGGAGCTAGTAGCAGAGCGGTTAGGGGAGAGGATCATGAGCAAGTACACATTTGATTGAGGCTCAGCAAGAAGAGGCGTGCTGTAAGGACCAAATGTGGAAGGGGTTTTCAGGATTTGGTCACAGGAGGACGATCGAGGAGTTCGAGATGAAGTAAAGAGCAGCAAAGATAAGGAGGAGCAAGGTATGCTCTTTAAGTGGAAGGGCTGCAAGTGGAGGCCACAACGTTGGCAAAGGATGAGAAACAAACAAGAAACGCAATTTGAAGGAAGGAGAGGTGGCACACAAAATGGTGTGCCTCATGAGGAGGTGTACGCTGAGTCTAGAAGTGAGGTAGTTATGGTGGTGTATATAAGAAGGACTGTGAGAAACCACACCTCAAAGAGTGCTTGCAAGTGGAGCTGCAAGAAAGAGCGCCGATGTGTCCACGGTCGATGGCACGCTGTGAAAACGCAGAATGTGAGGAGATCTCACTAGAGCTGCGGGTCTCGCTAGCGACTAGGCAGATAGAGATGAAGAGGGCTGGCGCGCTGAGAGATGAGTGTGTCGATGGGCAGACAAGTGCAAGCAGCTGCCCGCAGGAAGGAGCTGGTTTTGCAAGCCAAGTAGAGGGCGAGGTCAGTACACAAAGACCGACATCCCCAGTGGGCAAACTAGAGGGGACGCGAGGTACCGGGAAGAGGAGGTCGGGCGTGAAGGACTCCCATGTCCACTAGATTTGCTAAACTGAGGGGTAAGATTCTTAGAGCACGGATCATGCCTAATGGTTTGTCAAGGAAGGGCGCATGTTGTTCCTTACAAAGCCTTATTGTCTACTTAGATGGGGTCTCATATAAGCTTATCCCATGGGAAGAGGAGGTCGGGCGTGAAGGACTCCCATGTCCACAGTGTTGCTAAGCGGTGAGGACGAAGATTCTTAGAGCAGGATCATGCCTAATGGTTTGTCAAGGAAGGGCGTGCTGTTGTTCCTTACAAAGCTGCCTTATTGTCTACGAGATGGGGTCTCATACAAGCTTGGTCCGGATGGGAAGATCCGAGGTTGTTGGAAGAGAAGGAAGCTACTCTCATCATAGAAGCTTTGCATGCGTAAGAGGCCGAGGCCATTATTTGCAACAAATTAATGAAGGAGATCCTAGATGGTGGTTTTGGTGGGCCACTGCAGGGATGTGTGGGATTTTGTCTTGAGGTGTGATGCATTCCAACCAAGTTGGGAGGCCGACTTTGTCAACACAATGGCCTCATACTTATATCCTACCTTTGGCACCTTCGAGAAGTGGGCTAGACTTTGTGGGTCCCATCGTCACCTACAAATGGACAAGCTGAATATATTTTGGTGGATACGACACTGCACAAAATGGCGAGACAAGCAACAAGGAAGGATGATGCACCAAGAGGGCAAAGTTTCTCTTTGAGAACATCGTAACTCGGTATGGGTGTCCTTTGAGCGCCGCCGAGGGAACTCATTTTCTCAACTCGGTGATTGAGTCTTTTACCTCCTACCTCAATATCCTAAATCGAAGACAACTCTCATAATCCCAAGGCAAATGGTTTGACGGAGAACACGAATGGTTTGTTGTGTACAATCTGACCAAGGTAATCACACCATGTATGATTGGGACACCAAATTGCATTCGCTTTGTGGGCCTACAGAGGGAGAAGGTGACCACCAAGAAGACTCCTATTATTTAATGTACGAAGAGGGGCCTCGATGTCCGTGGTTCAGATCCTCCCCTTCGAATTTCCTCGACCAAACCTCAACTCCTCATGAGTTTCGGATGCACAATCTTAATAAAATTTCATTGATCCTATGTCGACTTGTAATATATGGAGGAAGTCGACAAAGACATGGTGTTTGGACCCGAGGATGAACAGCGACTCCCGGAGACAGAGATCCCTACGACTGCATCCAATATATCATATCGAGCCACTTGATTTGTGAAATCATTTGAGTAATCCACCGATCTATTACAACATCCGAAGACCAAGCGCTTTCAAAATCTCGATCGAATCACTTGAGTTGCCAAAGTATTTGAGTACTCCATTGATCCATCACAAAATATGAATGAGCTATGCATTTATAGTTGAAACTTGGGTAAATATAGACTTGAAGATGGTTTTGTTCTCGATGATATATATGAATTATCGATAAGTTTTTTTATTTTGTTAGTAAATTATAGTATATTTAATATTGATATTATAACAAAACATCATCATAAACATCACAAAAATATTTCCAAGAGATATTATGTCTCCAGATAACGTTGTTTTACCATTAACTTATAGAATTATCAAAAACTATACCAAAGATAGACGTGGAAGATATATTACAAATAACCTTCTCGATCACTAGATAAATCAACCCGGAAGTAATTTGGCATAAAAGAAGAGAAAAACATAGTAAATATAGAAAGTGGATAAGAGTAAAAGTAATTATTGGGGTAGTTTAGGTAAATATAATGGGGCATGATAGAAGCAACAGAATTTCTGAGGTAGGATGGGCATCGAGTAGCTGTGATCACCAAGTGCCCTATAATTCTCGCAAAACTTTGGAAATATTGTTTGATGTTTATGATGATGTTTTGTTATAATATCAATATGAAATATACTATAATTTACTAACAAAATAAAAAATTATCGATAATTCAATATATCATCGAGAACAAAACCATCTTCAAGTCTATATATGTATGGTCCCTACACACAAATCACAAATCTATCTTCATATATCTATTTCAATCTTACTAAAGGATTCTCATTGTTGTTCATAATGATTCCAAGTTTGTGATCTATGGCTATGATGATGTTTGTGATGCTATCTTGCTTAGCATCAATTTTGTGCAAGATTGCTAAGAGGTATTATAACTTTATATGTGTATTCCATGTATTAAAATTCCATTTTAGATATGTATATTATGTTGCTCAACTAGCTAGTTTATGTTGGCCGATGTGTTGTTAAACTCGTGGTTGATGTAGAAAAACAAAGGGAATCTTGATCACGTACTTCGGTCCCGATCCCCATCCATCTCCCCATTTTCACCTCTAAAGCCGGACTACGATTTCCGTCTAGATCCTCATCCATCTCCCCATTTTTACCCTCCGCAGCTTGACACGATTTCCCGGTCCGATCTCATCCATCTCCCCATTTTTCCCTCTCGCAAAGCCGACCACGACTTGTCCAGATCCTCATCCATCTCCCCATTTTTCCCTCTCGCAGCTGCACTATGTACTTGGGTCCAGATCCTCATCCATCACCCCCAAATTTTGGGATCCTTCCCAAGAATAAGAAGTTGGTAAAGAGCACAAGATAGGGGTTTGTCTCAACCCCATTTTGGCCCCAACCATCCGTAAATGCACATGTCTCATTTCACTTTTGATTTGCGAACCCACGCCCATGCATCCGAGCCCAAGGAAGACCTAATGTGCCCACCGTCCGCACAAATGACGGACACCTTTGTACCAAGTGGGATGATCATGACTTATGCTCCAAAGAGTGGAGTGCACCGGCGAGACTTATACTCCAAAGAGGTGCAATACACCGGGTTTGGAGAGGTTGCCAATACTTGTGTAGGCAAGCACTGCTCAAGTTGCTTGTGCACACTTGCCACCGCACCAACACTCACATCAATTCTCTTTTCAAACCCGTGATTCGAGCAATCCTGCACGGCAGCATACCGCCGACCCGGCCCCTCCGCGGAGATAAGCCGCACTTAGATCCGCAGATTGCCCCGCAGCGAGAATTGGACAAGGTAAAGGATGGTGAGGCCTCCTCAACCGCTCTTGATCAAACTCTAGCTTACATTTCTTCTTGTCAAGTCCGCATCGCTTTCAACCTTAATCTATCCATGGGTGGCACATGGAGCAAGTCGATCTTAAATTCAAAATCGCTAAGCTTGGCTATAGTTCGCCTCTGAACACCTTGCACACGTAGGGCGCCACGGGTATAGATAGTCCTCCTTGAGCCTCAGAAATACTCACCATTTGGTCAAAACCCCACCGGGCGACTTTCTTTCTTCAGATACTGGCTCACTAGGGCTCGCAGTGGCTGTGCAGATGCTCTCTTATGCTTGTGTACTACATCCGATGTGCTTTCATTACTCAAGGAAAATCATCTATTCTATTTATTTTCTTTCTCGCAAAACATTGTGAAACATTGTCGCCTTCAAAAGGTTGGCCATTAGAAACCACCATCATACATGTCAATTTTGGAAAATGTAGCTCATCTAGAAACCAAGGCCTATGCATCTATACGCATCAAACTCGAATGAGCGGACATTTGGCGCACCAATCAAAGAGATCCAAATGCAAGTCATCGAAGGGGCACATAGAGTAAGGCCAAAAGGTTTACATGTTGTATACAAAGCGAATGTGGAATATAACATCAACCAACAAATGATTTTCAAAAATAATATTCATGACTTTACGCCTAGATACCGGATGATTTACAAATTTTTCAAACCACTAAAATCAACACTCCATCCTAGTATTGATACGCCTCTAGGTTGCTTAACAAAGGAGTTGTTACAAAGTTTTCAAAGCGCCAAAACAAGCCATCCTAGTACTAATCGACCCAAGAGTGCATAACCGAAGTTCTAGCACCAAAGTCAAGCACCCCATCCTAGTACTGATCCGACCCGGTGCTTAACCTTGGAGTTCTTATGCCATTGAGTCTATGTGCACCTATCCCAAGGATATTTCTGAGAGACAAACAATAATAGCGCGGACGTCCGGCGCATCCACTCCACCATTTCCATCTCGGACGCCCACAAGATTGGGGTCTCAGAAATGCGCCGGACGTCCGGCGCAGTTTAGCAGACTCGCGCCAATGTGCGAACGTCCGCGCATTGTTCCAATTCCTTCTATGTTTTCACTCTAACAATGGAGATCCCGGGTTGTGTACTCAGTGCACCGACGTCCAGCTACTTTTAGAGTCGTAGTTTGGTCCTCTCGAGATGGCCATGATCGCTATCGGTTAATGTTCTTCACAATCGCCGGACGTCCCGTAGCTTGCTTTCGCTTAATTGCTACTTTGGTTGCGCGGACGTCCGCAGCTTTTGGCTTGCTGGACTAATTTTGTTTGGTTTGCCTACCGCTCACCCCGCTAGGAAGTACTATCGCTCGAAGAGGTGTTTAGGATTCCTAGCACCGTTAAAATCCTTGAAATCCCTTCCTTGTGAAGGTGAAATCTGAACCTTCTTCGGCTTCAAACCGTAGCGTAAGTATTCACGAGAAAATAACATGGTCAATGTCTTTCAAGACATGTCTAAAGAGTGGTTTTGCTAAAGATGATGCATTTTGCCGGGTCATTTTTGGTCTTTAGGGACCCAAACCCTTTAATGGAGAATAACCCTCCCAGAGAGTTGGTATAAGGAGCATGTGAATGAAGATATCTATGGGAACTAATTGGCTAGATTGTTTATGTTAGCTACGGTTGTTGGTAGGATTTCTACTTCCCTTTGTGTAGGGATTGTTATCCCTTCTTCTCTGCTTCGGTGGTCCGCTGTTCTTATGTGCAGCCCTAGTATATATTTGGGATATGCTTGTGCCTCTCGATGGGGCTTTAGGAGGTGAAATTCTCTTCTTTTTATAAAGCATTAAAATTTGGTGTAATAAAAGTTACTCTCAACCTTACGGTCTCTAATGCTCACGCATCAAACAATGAGCGAGCGTTGATTGAGGTCGTGCATCGTGCTAGTCGAATGCTCCAACTCTTGGAATCCACAATGGTTGCCTAGATGGATGCTAGCACATTCAAAAATGTGGAGAGATAAATCAATTCAAGAAGGATCCGGCGAGCATACTCTTACAATCGCATGTCACAACGAGTTATCTCGAATGGCTAATAAGAGGCGGTAACTTATCCTAGCTAGCAAGCTTGTTCGAGTTCGCGATGTGTGAGTACATGTAGCTCTAGAAGCATCTCCACAAGCCTTCACAACCACAAGCATTTGTGGACCTTCCATATCAAGAACCTTTTGCGTCGACTCGTGAGATCGAACATCTTGGATTCTTGAGAAACCAATTCAAGTGCAACATTTACATAGCGATTACTCACAATTGCTTGCTTGAAGCAAGAGCAAGGACTTCAAGAAGAGCTTAACTAGTTGCACCTCCACAAGCCTTCAACCGGAGGCACGCACTTCGGACCTTCCTCAAGAAGCTTTTGCGATGACTCTTGAGACTAAACATCCGGATTGTTGTGCAACAAACCAATTCAAGTACAACATTTACATAGCGATTGTTCACAATTGCTAGCTTGAAGCAAGAGCAGGACTTCAAGAAGAGCGAATGGTTGCACCTACACTCCAATTACCGGTCATTCTACCCTCATGTGCAAGCTAAAGATGAATAAAGCGTGTATGCTCGCATGATACATCGATGAAGTGGTTGACACCAAACCTTGTTGTCACGAGACATACCTCAACATCCAGTCACAAGTCGCCATGCAGCCTATTGCAGCCCTAGGCTTGGATTTTCAAGTTCATCAAGGATTTTGCCAAGAAGGCGGCCTCGTTGATAGCTTGACCAAGAAGGACATGCCCTTCAAATGGACAGAGCCAAGGCATGAAGCCTTTCGTTGAAGGATAGCTTGGTGAGCGCACCAACACTACAACCACCGATTAAAAACCGTTCCATGTGTACGTAGATGTGTTGCCACGCTATTGGGACTATCTTAAGCCGGAAGACGAGAAGCGGATCATCCAATTTTCTAGGGGCAACTTATGGATCCGAGAGAAATTATTCAACCACCGAGGGAAGGTCTTAGCATCATATACTCTTGTAAGAAGTTTAGACACTACATGCTTGCTAAGGTGACGTTCCATGTCGACCATTTTGTGTTAAAGTACCTTGTGAACAAGCTAGATTTATCGTGAAGGATTGCTAGGTGGGTCCTGTGCGCAAGAGTTTGATTTTGATGTAGAAACCGGCGAAGCAACATATGAATGCCATTGTCTCGAAAATTGGAAAATGGAAAATGGATGGCCAGCGACGCCCCATTTACGAGGAGCTAGGAGTTGAGTTAGGGGAGAGGATCATGAGCAAAGTACACATTTGATTGAGTCAAGAGAGGTGTATGACCAAATGTCTCGTGGAAGGGTTTTGTGCGTGATTTGCCGCAGGAGGACGATCTAGGAGTTCGAGATGAAGTAAAAGCAGCGCATGGGTGCAAGGAGGAGCAAGGTATGCTCTTTAAGTGGAAGGGCTGCAAGTGGAGGCCACAACGTTGGCAAAAGGATGTGGAGAAACAAATAAGAAATCGCAATTTGAAGGAAGGAGAGGTGGCACACAAAATGGTGTGCCTCATGAGGAGGTGTGTGCTGGAGTCTAGAAGCGAGGTAGCTCCGCATTGGTGGTGTATATGGAGAAGGATTGTGAGAAACCACACTTAAAAGAGTGCTTGCGTGGAGTGCAAGAAGAGCCGAGTCCACGGTCGATTAAGTGCCGCTGAAAAAGCAATGTGAGGAGATCGCCAGAGCGCGTCCGGGCTAGTGAGACTAGGCAGCATAGAGATGAAGAGGCGCGATGGCGCCGAGATGAGGTGTCGATGGCCTCGCAGTGCTGCAGCCGACGCCGCAGAAGGAGCTGGTTTTGCAAGCCAAGTAGAGGCGCAGTGGCCACAGACCGACATCCCCTAGTGGGCAAACTAGAGGGGACGAGGTACATGGGAAGAGGAGGTCGAGCGTGAAGGACTCCCATGTCCACGATTTGCTAACGGTGAGGTACGAAGATTCTTAGAGCACGGATCATGCCTAATGGTTTGTCAAGGAAGGGTGCTGTTGTTCCTTACAAACTGCGCCTTATTGTCTACAGATGGGGTCTCATAAGCTTGGTCCGGATGGGAAGATCCAGGTTGTTTGGAAGAGAAGGAAGCTACTCTCATCATAGAAGCTTTGCATGCGTAAGAGGCCGGAGGCCATTATTTTGTACAAATTACGATGAAGGAGATCCTAGATGCGGGTTTTGGTGGGCCAGAGGGATGTGTGTGGGATTTTGTTGAGGTGTGATGCATTCCAGCGGGTTGGGAGGCCGACTTTGTCAACACAATGGCCTCATACTTATATCCTACCTTTGGCACCTTTCGAGAAGTGGGGCAGACTTTGTGGGTCCCATCAGCCGCCACAAAATGGACAAGGCAATATATTTTGGTGGATACGGACATCGCACAAAATGGCAGGCCAAGCAACAAGGAAGGATGATGCACCAAGAGAGTGGCAAAGTTTCTCTTGAGAACATCGAACGGTATGGGTGTCCTTTGGGTGGCCATGATAGGGGAACTCATTTCTCAACTCGGTGATTGAGTCTTTACCTCCTACCTCAATATCCTGATCGAAAGACAACTCCTTACAATCCCAAGGCAAATGGTTTGACGGAGAACACGAATGGTTTGTTGTGTACAATCTTGACCAAGGTAATCACACTCACATGTATGATTGGGACACCATCTGCTTTGTGGGCCTACAGATGGAGAAGGTGACCACCAAGAAGACTCCCTATTATTTAACGTCGTAGAAGAGGGGCCCGGGTTCGTTGTTGTATCCTCCCTTCGAATTTCCTTGACGTCAAACCTCAACTCCTCATGAGTTTGGATGCACAATCAATACTCTATTGATCCTATCCGACTTGTAATATATGGAGGAAGTCGACCAGCACATGGTGTTTGACTGGAGGATGAACTACTGGGACTCGTGGAGACATGAGATCCCTACCACCGCATCCAATATATCATATCGAGCCACTTGATTTGTGAAATCATTTGAGTAATCCACGATCTATTACAACATCCGGAAGACCAAGCGCTTTCAAAATCTCGGATCGAATCACTTGAGTTGCCAAAGTATTTGAGTACTCCATTTGATCCATCACAAAATATGAATGAGCTATGCATTTATAGTTGAAACTTGGGTAAATATAGACTTGAAGATGGTTTTGTTCTCGATGATATATTATGAATTATCGATAAGTTTTTTATTTTGTTAGTAATTATAGTATATTTAATATTGATATTATAACAAAACATCATCATAAACATCACAAAAATATTTCCAAGAGATATTATGCATAATCGGTATAACGTTGTTTTACCATTAACTTATAGAATTATCAAAAACTATACCAAAGATAGACGTGGAAGATATATTACAAATAACCTTCTCGATCACTAGATAAAAGAACGGAAGTAATTTGGCATAAAAGAAGGTAAACATAGTAAATATAGAAAGTGGATAAGAGTAAAAGTAATTATTGGGGTAGTTTAGGTAAATATAATGGGGCATGAAGCAATGAACTCTGAGGTAGGATGGGCACTTAGTAGCGGTGGATCACCGACAAGTGCCCTATAAATTCAGATGTCGCAAAATCTCTTGGAAATATTGTTTGTGATGTTTATGATGATGTTTTGTTATAATATCAATATGAAATATACTATAATTTACTAACAAAATAAAAAAATTATCGATAATTCATAATATATCATCGAGAACAAAACCATCTTCAAGTCTATATATGTATGGTCCCTACACACAAATCACAAATCTATCTTCATATATCTATTTCAATCTTACGAAAGGATTCTCATTTTGTTGTCTACAATGATTCCAAGTTTGCGATCTATGGCTATGATGATGTTTGTGATGCTATCTTTGCTTAGCATCAATTTTGTGTCGCAAGATTGCTAAGAAATTATAATTCTTTTATATGTGTGTATTCCATGTATTAAAATTCCATTTTAGATATGTATATTATGTTGCTCTCAACTAGCTAGTTTATATTGCATGTGTTGTTAAATCGTGGTTGATGTAGAAAAACAAAGGGAATTCGGACTACGTTTCTGGTCCCGATCCCCATCCATCTCCCCATTTTCACCCTCGCAAAGCCGGACTACGTTTCGGTCTAGATCCTCATCCATCTCCCCATTTTTACCCTCCCAGCCGGACTACGTACTTCCGGTCCGGATCCTCATCCATCTCCCCATTTTTCCCTCTGCAGCCGGACTACGTACTTCGGTCCAGATCCTCATCCATCTCCCCATTTTTCCCTCTGCAAAGCCGGACTATGTACTTCCGGTCCGGATCCTCATCCATCTCCCCATTTTTCCCTCTGCAAAGCCGGACTATGTACTTCTGGTCCAGATCCTCATCCATCACCCCCAAATTTTGGTATCCCTCCCAAGAATAAGAAGTTGGTATAAGGGAGCACAGAATGAAGATATCTATGGGAACGCAATTGGCTAGATTGTCTATGTTAGCTCTGGTTGTTGGTAGGGATTTCTACTTCCCTTTGTGTAGGGATTGTTATCCCTTCTTCTCTGCTTCGGTGGTCTTGCTCTATGTGCAGCCCTAGTATATATTTGTTGTGGGGATATGCTTGTGCCTCTCGATGGGGCTTTAGGAGGTGAAATTCTCTTCTTTTATAAAGCATTAAAAATTTTGGTGTAACAAAAGTTACTCTCAACCTTACGGTCTCTAATGCTCACGACGGCACGAATAATGAGGCGCCGTTGAAGGAACAGTCGTGCATCAGGTCTAGTCGAATGCTCCAACTCTTGGAATCCGACAACGGTGGTTGGCCCCCGGATGGATGCTAGCACATTCAAAAATCCGGAGAGATAAATCAATTCAAGAAGGATCCGCTTGAGCATACTCCTCTTACAATCGCATGTCACAACGAGTTATCCGAATGGCTAATAAGAGGCGGTAACTTATCCTAGCTAGCAAGCTTGTTCGAGTTCGCGATGTGTGCCTCGAGTACATGTAGCTCTAGAAGCATCTCCACAAGCCTTCACGAACCACAAGCATTTCCAGACCTTCCATATCAAGAACCTTTTGCGACTCGGAGATCGAACATCTTGGATTGTCATGCAAAGAACCAATTCAAGTGCAACATTTACATAGCGATTACTCACAATTGCTTGCTTGAAGCAAGAGGACTTCAAAGAAGAGCTTAACTAGTTGCACCTCCACAAGCCTTCGAACCCAGGCACGCACTTCAGGACCTTCCTCGTCAAGAAGCTTTTGCCCGACTCTTGAGACTAAACATCACGGATTGTTGTGCAACAAACCAATTCAAGTACAACATTTACATAGCGATTGTTCACAATTGCTAGCTTGAAGCAAGAGGACTTCAAAGAAGAGCGTAATTGGTTGCACCTACACTCCAATTACCGTCATTCTACCCTCATGTGCAAGCTAAAGATGAATAAAGCGTGTATGCTGCATGATACATCGATGAAGTGGTTGACACCAAACCTTGTTGTCACGGAGACATACCTCAACATCCGTTCTCACAAGCTCGCTTATGGCTATGTGCAGCCCTAGGCTTGGATTTTCAAGTTCATCAAGGATTTTGCCAAGAAGGCGGCCTCGTTAGCTTGATTTGACCAGAAGGACATGCCCTTCAAATGGAGAGCCAAGGCATGAAGCCTTTCAGTTGAAGGATAGCTTGGTGAGCGCTAACACTACACAACCACCGATTGGAAAAACCGTTCCATGTATGCGTAGATGTGAAACGCTATTGGGACTATCTTAAGCCGGATGACGAGAAGAAGCGGGATCATCCAATTTTCTATCTTTGGCGGGCAACTTATGGATCCGAGAGAAATTATTCAACCACCGAGAGGGAAGGTCTTAGCATCATATACTCTTGTAAGAAGTTTAGACACTACATGCTTGCTTGTAAGGTGACGTTCCATGTCGACCATTTTGTGTTAAAGTACCTTGTGAACAAGCTAGATTTATCGGGAAGGATTGCTAGGTGGGTCCTGTTGCAAGAGTTTGATTTTGATGTAGAAACCGGCCAAGGAAGCAACATATGAATGCCAATTTTGTTGCCTCGAAAATTGGAAAATGGAAAATGGATTGTGGCCATGATGACGTCCCATTTCCGACGAGGAGCTAGTAGCGATGGCGGTTAGGGGAGAGGATCATGAGCAAAGTACACATTTGATTGAGGTCAGCAAGAGGGTGTGTAAGGACCAAATGTGTGGAAGGGGTTTTGTGCGGATTTTGCTTTGGGAGGACGATCTAGGAGTTCGAGATGAAGTAAAGAGCAGCATGGGTGCAAGGAGGAGCAAGGTATGCTCTTTAAGTGGAAGGGCTGCAAGTGGAGGCCACAAGCGTTAAAAAGGATGTGGAGAAACAGCAAGAAATCGCAATTTGATTTTGAAGGAGAGGTGGCACACAAAATGGTGTGCCTCATGAGGAGGTGTGTGCGCTGGAGTCTAGAAGGAGGTAGCTCCGCATTGGTGGTGTATATGGAGAAGGATTGTGGAGAAACCACACTCAAAGAGTGCTTGCGTGGAGCGCAAGAAGAGCGTCGACAAGTCCACGGTCGATTGCGTAAGTGGCTGCCGTGAAAACGCAGCAATGTGAGGAGATCGCCAGAGCGCGTCCGGGGCTAGTCATGAGACTAGGCATAGAGATGAAGAGGATGGCGCGAGAGATGAGCGGTCGATGGCTGCAGGCACAGTGCGCCAGCCGACGCCGCAGAAGGAGCTGGTTTTGCAAGCCAAGTAGAGGCGAGGCTGTACAGACCGCATCCCTAGTGGGGCAAACTAGAGGGGACGGCGAGGTACATGGGAAGAGGAGGTCGGGCGTGAAGGACTCCCATGTCCACGGTATTTGCTAAGCGGTGAGGTCTGAAGATTCTTAGAGCACGGATCATGCCTAATGGTTTGTCAAGGAAGGGCGTCTTGTTGTTCCTTACAAATAGCGCCTTATTGTCTACGAGATGGGGTCTCATACAAGCTTGGTGGATGGGAAGATCCGAGGTTGTTTGGAAGAGAAGGAAGCTACTCTCATCATAGAAGCTTTGCATGCGAGAGGCCGGAGGCCATTATTTGGTACAAATTACGATGAAGGAGATCCTAGATGGGGTTTTGGTGGGCCACGATGCGAGGGATGTGTGGGATTTTGTTGGAGGTGTGATGCATTCCAGCGGGTTGGGAGGCCGACTTTGTCAACACAATGGCCTCATACTTATATCCTACCTTTGGCACCTTTCGAGAAGTGGGGCATAGACTTTGTGGGTCCCATCGGGCCCACAAAATGGACAAAGAATATATTTTGGTGGATACGGACTCGCACAAAATGGCGAGGAAGCAACAAGGAAGGATGATGCACCAAGAGTGGCAAAGTTTCTCTTTGAGAACATCGTAACTTCGGTATGGGTGTCCTTTGGGCTGATAGGGGAACTCATTTTCTCAACTCGGTGATTGAGTCTTTTACCTCCTACCTCAATATCCCAGATCGAAAGACAACTCCTTACAATCCCAAGGCAAATGGTTTGACGGAGAACACGAATGGTTTGTTGTGTACAATCTTGACCAAGGTAATCATCACTCACATGTATGATTGGGACACCAAATTGCATTCGGGCCAGGGCCTACAGAGGGAGAAGGTGACCACCAAGAAGACTCCCTATTATTTAACGACGTAGAAGAGGGGCGATGTCGGGTTGTTCGTATCCTCCCCTTCGAATTTCCTCGACGTCAAACCTCAACTCCTCATGAGTTTGGATGCACAATCTAATAATTCTATTGATCCTATCGACTTGTAATATATGGAGGAAGTCGACCAGCACATGGTGTTTGACACGGAGGATGAACTATGGGACTCCGTGGAGACAGATCCCTACGACCAAGCGCATCCAATATATCATATCGAGCCACTTGATTTGTGAAATCATTTGAGTAATCCACGATCTATTACAACATCCGGAAGACCAAGCGCTTTCAAAATCTCGGATCGAATCACTTGAGTTGCCAAAGTATTTGAGTACTCCATTTGATCCATCACAAAATATGAATGAGCTATGCATTTATAGTTGAAACTTGGGTAAATATAGACTTGAAGATGGTTTTGTTCTCGATGATATATTATGAATTATCGATAAGTTTTTTTATTTTGTTAGTAAATTATAGTATATTTAATATTGATATTATAACAAAACATCATCATAAACATCACAAAAATATTTCCAAGAGATATTCATAATCGGTATAACGTTGTTTTACCATTAACTTATAGAATTATCAAAAACTATACCAAAGATAGACGTGGAAGATATATTACAAATAACCTTCTCGATCACTAGATAAAACTGTAACGGGAAGTAATTTGGCATAAAAGAAGGTAAACATAGTAAATATAGAAAGTGGATAAGAGTAAAAGTAATTATTGGGGTAGTTTAGAGTAAATATAATGGGGCATGATAAAAGCAACAGTAACTCTTCGGAGGTAGGATGGGCACTGTTAGTAGCGGTGGATCACCGACAAGTGCCCTATACAAATTCAGATGTCGCAAAATCTCTTGGAAATATTGTTTGTGATGTTTATGATGATGTTTTTGTTATAATATCAATATGAAATATACTATAATTTACTAACAAAATAAAAATTATCGATAATTCATAATATATCATCGAGAACAAAACCATCTTCAAGTCTATATATGTATGGTCCCTACACACAAATCACAAATCTATCTTCATATATCTATTTCAATCTTACGAAAGGATTCTCATTTTGTTGTCTACAATGATTCCAAGTTTGCCCGATCTATGGCTATGATGATGTTTGTGATGCTATCTTTGCTTAGCATCAATTTTGTGTCGACAAGATTGCTAAGAGGTATTATAATTCTTTTATATGTGTGTATTCCATGTATTAAAATTCCATTTTAGATATGTATATTATGTTGCTCTCAACTAGCTAGTTTATGTTGCGATGTGTTGTTAAATCCGGTTGATGTAGAAAAAACAAAGGGAATTCGGACCACGATTTCCGGTCCCGATCCCCATCCATCTCCCCATTTTCACCCTCGCAAAGCCGGACTCACGTACTTCTGGTCTAGATCCTCATCCATCTCCCCATTTTACCCTCTGCCCGACTACGATTTCCCGGTCCGGATCCTCATCCATCTCCCCATTTTTGTACCACTTCTGGTCCGGATCCTCATCCATCTCCCCATTTTTCCCTCTGCAAAGCCGGACTATGTACTTCTGGTCCAGATCCTCATCCATCTCCCCATTTTTCCCTCCAAAGCCGGACTATGTACTTCTGGTCCAGGATCCTCATCCATCACCCCCAAATTTTGGTATCCCTCCCAAGAATAAGAAGTTGGTATAACGGAATGAAGATATCTATGGGAACAATTGGCTAGATTGTCTATGTTAGCTCGTTGTTGGTAGGATTTCTACTTCCCTTTGTGTAGGGATTATCCCTTCTTCTCTGTTCGTGGTCCATTGTTCTTATGTGCAGCCCTAGTATATATTTGTTGTGGGGATATGCTTGTGCCTCTCGATGGGGCTTTAGGAGGTGAAATTCTCTTCTTTTATAAAGCATTAAAAATTTTGGTGTAACAAAGTTACTCTCAACCTTACGGCCTCTAATGCTCGCCGCACAAGTACGAACAATGAGCGCTCGCCGTTGAGCTGAACTGAGCTTTCGTGCTAGTCGAATGCTCCAACTCTTGGAATCCGACAACGGTGGTTGGCCCTGCCGATGGATGCTAGCACATTCAAAAATCCAGAGAGATAAATCAATTCAAGAAGGATCCGGCTTGAGCATACTCCTCTTACAATCGCATGTCACAACGAGTTATCTCGAATGGCTAATAAGAGGCGGTAACTTATCCTAGCTAGCAAGCTTGTTCGAGTTCGATGCCTGAGTACATGTAGCTCTAGAAGCATCTCCACAAGCCTTCAACCACAAGCATTTCCAGACCTTCCATATCAAGAACCTTTTGCAGTCGACTCGTGAGATGAACATCTTGGATTGCCGTGCGAAACCAATTCAAGTGCAACATTTACATAGCGATTACTCACAATTGCTTGCTTGAAGCAAGAGCAAGGACTTCAAGAAGAGCTTAACTAGTTGCACCTCCACAAGCCTTCGAACCCGGAGGCACGCACTTCGGGACCTTCCTCAAAGAAGCTTTTGGCCCGACTCTTGAGACTAAACATCACGGATTGTTGTGCAACAAACCAATTCAAGTACAACATTTACATAGCGATTGTTCACAATTGCTAGCTTGAAGCGTGGACTTCAAGAAGAGCGTAATTGGTTGCACCTACACTCCAATTACCAGTCATTCTACCCTCATGTGCTAAAGATGAATAAAGCGTGTATGCTCCGCATGATACGATGAAGTGGTTGACACCAAACCTTGTTGTCACGGAGACATACCTCAACATCCAGTTCTCACAAGCTCCACAGACTATTGCAGCCCTAGGCTTGGATTTTCAAGTTCATCAAGGATTTTGCCAAGAAGGCGGCCTCTGACGCAGCTTGACCAAGAAGGACATGCCCTTCAAATGGGGAGCCAAGGCATGAAGCCTTTCGGATTGAAGGATAGCTTGGTGAGCACTCAACACTACAACCACCGAAAAACCGTTCCATGTATGCGTAGATGAATCGCTTACGCTATTGGGACTATCTTAAGCCGAAGGACGAGAAGAAGGGATCATCCAATTTTCTATCTTTGGCAGGCAACTTATGGATGCCGAGAGAAATTATTCAACCACCGAGAGGGAAGGTCTTAGCATCATATACTCTTGTAAGAAGTTTAGACACTACATGCTTGCTTGTAAGGTGACGTTCCATGTCGACCATTTTGTGTTAAAGTACCTTGTGAACAAGCTAGATTTATCGGGAAGGATTGCTAGGTGGGTCTGCTGTGCAAGAGTTTGATTTTGATGTAGAAACCACAAGGAAGCAACATATGAATGCCAATTTTGTTGCCGTCTGGAAAATGGAAAATGGATTGTTAATTGATGACGTCCCATTTCCGACGAGGAGCTAGTAGTGAGCGCGGTTAGGGGAGAGGATTGTGAGCAAAGTACACATTTGATTGAGTGTGTGGCAAGAGGTGTGGCGAAGGACCAAATGTCTGTGGAAGGGTTTTGTGCAGGATTTCCGCAGGAGGACGATCTAGGAGTTCGAGATGAAGGAAAAAGAGCAGATGGGTGCAAGGAGGAGCAAGGTATGCTCTTTAAGTGGAAGGGCTGCAAGTGGAGGCCACAACGTTGGCAAAAGGATGTGGAGAAACAGAAGAAATCGCAATTTGAAGGAAGGAGAGGTGGCACACAAAATGGTGTGCCTCATGAGGAGGTGTGTGGCTGGAGTCTAGGCGGAGGTAGCTCCGCATTGGTGGTGTATATGGAGAAGGATTGTGGAGAAACCACACCTCAAGAGTGCTTGCGGAGCGAAGAAAGAGCGTCGGCAAGTCCACGGTCGATGCGTAAGTGGCCGGGAAAACGCAGCAATGTGAGGAGATCGCTGCTAGGCGCGTCTCAGCTGCGAGACTAGGCAGCATAGAGATGAAGAGGCGCGATGGCGAGAGATGAGCGGTCGATGGCTGCGCAGGCTGCCAGCGGGCGCCCGCAGGAAGGAGCTGGTTTTGCAAGCGAGAGGCGCATGTGGCCAGAAGACATCCCTAGTGGGCAAACTAGAGGGGGACGCGAGTGTACATGGGAAGAGGAGGTCGGAGTGAAGGACTCCCATGTCCACAGATTTGCAAAGCGGTGAGGTCTGAAGATTCTTAGAGCACGGATCATGCCTAATGGTTTGTCAAGGGAAGGGCGTCTGTTGTTCCTCACAAAAGCGCTTATTGTCTGAGATGGGGTCTCATACAAGCTTGGTGGATGGGAAGATCCGAGGTTGTTTGGAAGAGAAGGAAGCTACTCATCATAGAAGCTTTGCATGCGAAGAGGCCGGAGGCCATTATTTGGTACAAATTACGATGAAGGAGATCCTAGATGGGGTTTTGGTGGGCCACGATGCGAGGGATGTGTGGGATTTTGTTCGAGGTGTGATGCATTCCAAGCGGGTTGGGAGGCCGACTTTGTCAACACAATGGCCTCATATATCCTACCTTTGGCACCTTTCGAAGTGGGGCATAGACTTTGTGGGTCCCATCAGCCGCCCACAAAATGGACAAGCAATATATTTTGGTGGATACGGACTCGCACAAAATGGCGAGGCCAAGCAACAAGGAAGGATGATGCACCAAGAGTGGCAAAGTTTCTCTTTGAGAACATCGTAACTTCGATGGGTGTCCTTTGAGTCGGCCGATAGGGGAACTCATTTTCTCAACTCGGTGATTGAGTCTTTACCTCCTACCTCAATATCCGATCGAAGACAACTCCTTACAATCCCAAGGCAAATGGTTTGACGGAGAACACGAATGGTTTTGTTGTGTACAATCTTGACCAAGGTAATCACTCACATGTATGATTGGGACACCAAATTGCATCTGGGCCATCTGTGATGGGAGAAGGTGACCACCAAGAAGACTCCTATTATTTAATGTACGAGAAGAGGGGCACGATGTCGGGTTGTTCAGTATCCTCCCCTTAATTTCCCTTGACGTCAAACCTCAACTCCTCATGAGTTTGGATGCACAATCTTAACTCTATTGATCCTATCGACTTGTAATATATGGAGGAAGTCGATACATGGTGTTTGACACGGAGGATGAACTAGGGGACTCCGTGGAGACAGAGATCCCTCCCAAGCGCATCAATATATCATATCGAACCACTTGATTTGTGAAATCATTTGAGTAATCCACCGATCTATTACAACATCCGGAAGACCAAGCGCTTTCAAAATCTCGGATCGAATCACTTGAGTTGCCAAAGTATTTGAGTACTCCATTTGATCCATCACAAAATATGAATGAGCTATGCATTTATAGTTGAAACTTGGGTAAATATAGACTTGAAGATGGTTTTGTTCTCGATATATTATGAATTATCGATAAGTTTTTTTATTTTGTTAGTAATTATAGTATATTTAATATTGATATTAACAAAAACATCATCATAAACATCACAAAATATTTCCAAGAGATATTAGCGCATAATCGGTATAACGTTGTTTTACCATTAACTTATAGAATTATCAAAAACTATACCAAAGATAGACGTGGAAGATATATTACAAATAACCTTCTCGATCACTAGATAAAACTGTAAGGAAGTAATTTGGCATAAAAGAAGGTAAACATAGTAAATATAGAAAGTGGATAAGAGTAAAAGTAATTATTAGTAGTTTAGGGTAAATATAATGGGGCATGATAGAAAACAAGAACTCTTGGAGGTAGGATGGGCATCAGCAGAGCGGTGGATCACCGACAAGTGCCCAGATAATTCATGTCGCAAAATCTCTTGGAAATATTGTTTGTGATGTTTATGATGATGTTTTTGTTATAATATCAATATGAAATATACTATAATTTACTAACAAAATAAAAATTATCGATAATTCATATATCATCGAACAAAACCATCTTCAAGTCTATATATGTATGGTCACACACAAATCACAAATCTATCTTCATATATCTATTTCAATCTTACGAAAGGATTCTCATTTTGTTGTCTACAATGATTCCAAGTTTGCGATCTATGGCTATGATGATGTTTGTGATGCTATCTTTGCTTAGCATCAATTTTGTGCTAAGATTGCTAAGAGGTATTATAATTCTTTTATATGTGTGTATTCCATGTATTAAAATTCCATTTTAGATATGTATATTATGTTGCTCTCAACTAGCTAGTTTATGTTTGATGTGTTGTTAAATCACATGGTTGATGTAGAAAACAAAGGGAATTCGGACTACGTACTTCCCTGGTCCCGATCCCCATCCATCTCCCCATTTTCACCCTCCGCAGGGACTACGACTTCACGGTCTAGATCCTCATCCATCTCCCCATTTTACCCTCTTGCAGGACTACGTGCTTCTCGGTCCATCCATCTCCCCATTTCCCTCTGCAAAGCCGGACTACGTACTTCGGTCGGATCCTCATCCATCTCCCCATTTTTCCCTCTCTGCAAGCGGACTATGCATTCTGGTCAGGATCCTCATCCATCTCCCCATTTTTCCCTCTGCAGGACTATGTACTTCACGGTCCGGATCCTCATCCATCACCCCCAAATTTTGGTATCCTCCCAAGAATAAGAAGTTGGTATAAGGGAGCAGAATGAAGATATCTATGGGAGCATAATTGGCTAGATTGTCTATGTTAGCTACGGTTGTTGGTAGGGATTTCTACTTCCCTTTGTGTAGGGATTGTTATCCCTTCTTCTCTGCTTCTGATGTCTTATGCAGCCCTAGTATATATTTGTTGTGGGGATATGCTTGTGCCTCTCGATGGGGCTTTAGGAGGTGAAATTCTCTTCTTTTATAAAGCATTAAAATTTTGGTGTAACAAAAGTTACTCTCAACCTTACGGTCTTGCTGCAATCACGAACAAATGAGCGCTCGCTTCGTGAATGGATTGAGCCGTACCGTGCTTAGTCGAATGCTCCAACTCTTGGAATCCAACGGTGTGGTTGGCGTCAGGATGGATGCTAGCACATTCAAAAATCCAGAGAGATAAATCAATTCAAGAAGGATCGCTTGAGGCATACTCCTCTTACAATCGCATGTCACAACGAAGTTATCCGAATGGCTAATAAGAGGCGGTAACTTATCCTAGCTAGCTTGTTCGAGTTCACATCAGTACATGTAGCTCAGAAGCATCTCCACAAGCCTTCACGAACCACAAGCATTTCCGGGACCTTCCATATCAAGAACCTTTTGCAGTCGATCAGATCATCTTGGATCTGAAACCAATTCAAGTGCAACATTTACATAGCGATTACTCACAATTGCTTGCTTGAAGCAAGAGCAAGGACTTCAAGAAGAGCTTAACTAGTTGCACCTCCACAAGCCTTCCAACGAGGCACGCCGTGGACCTCAAGAAGCTTTTGGTCGACTCTTGAGACTAAACATCCTGGATTGTGCAACAAACCAATTCAAGTACATTTACATTGTTCACAATTGCTAGCTTGCCAAGAGCAGGGGACTTCAAGAAGAGCGTAATTGGTTGCACCTACACTCCAATTACAGTCATTCTACCCTCATGTGCAAGCTAAAGATGAATAAAGCGTGTATGCTCATGATACAATGATGAAGTGGTTGACACCAAACCTTGTTGTCACGGAGACATACCTCAACATCCAGTTCTCACAAGCTGCCGGTTGCTATTCTAGGCTTGGATTTTCAAGTTCATCAAGTTTTGCCAAGAAGGCGGCCTCGTTGTGTGATTGACCAAGAAGGACATGCCCTTCAAATGGCCGAGCCAAGGCATGAAGCCTTTCCTGATTGAAGGATAGCTTGGTGAGCGCACCAACACTACAACCACCTGATTGGGAAAAACCGTTCCATGTGTAATGCGATAGATGTGCCGCTATTGGGACTATCTTAAGCGATAAGGACGAAGCGGGATCATCAATTTTCTATGGCGGGCAACTTATGGATCTTTGAGAAATTATTCAACCAGGAGGAAGGTCTTAGCATCATATACTCTTGTAAGAAGTTTAGACACTACATGCTTGCTTGTAAGGTGGCGTTCCATGTCGACCATTTTGTGTTAAAGTACCTTGTGAACAAGCTAGATTTATCGGGAAGGATTGCTAGGTGGGTCTTGTCGCAAGAGTTTGATTTTGATGTAGAAACCAGGCCAAGGAAGCAATATATGAATGCCAATTTTGTTGCCCGTCTAAAATTGGAAAATGGAAAATGGATTGTGGCCACTGATGACGTCCCATTTCGAGGAGCTAATGTGAGCGGTTAGGGGAGAGGATCATGAGCAAAGTACACATTTGATTGGTAATGGCAGAGAGGTGTTGCAAAGGATGACCAAATATGCTCTGTGGAAGGGGTTTTGTGTGGGATTTTGCCGCGAGGACGATCTAGGAGTTCGAGATGAAGTAAAAGAGCAGCAACATGGGTGCAAGGAGGAGCAAGGTATGTCTTTAAGTGGAAGGGCTGCAAGTGGAGGCCTAGCTTGGCAAAAGGATGTGGAGAAACAAATAAGAAATCGCAATTTGAAGGAAGGAGAGGTCACAAAAATGGTGTGCCTCATGAGGAGGTGTGCGTCTGGAGTCTAGAAGCGGAGGTAGCTCCGCATTGGTGAGATATGGAAGGATTGTGGAGAAACCACACTTGAAGAGTGCTTGCGGTGGAGTCAAGAAGAGCGTCAAGTCCACGGTCGATTGCGTGAAGTGGGCGCCAGGAAAAGCAGCAATGTGAGGAGATCGCCAGAGCGCGTCCGGGCTAGCCATGAGACTGGCAGCATAGAGATGAAGGCGGCGATGGGCGAGAGATGGCGGTCGATGGCATGAAGTGCCAGCAGTCGCTTTGCGAGAAGGAGCTGGTTTTACAAGCCAAGTAGAGGCTAGGCCACACCGACATCCCTAGTGGGCAAACCAGAGGGGGGCGAGGTGTACATGGGAAGAGGAGGGTCGGCGTGAAGGACTCCCATGTCCGCGGTATTTGCTAAGCTGAGGTACTGAAGATTCTTAGAGCAACGGGATCATGCCTAATGGTTTGTCAAGGAAGGCGTCTTGTTCCCTAAAAGCTAGCGCCTTATTGTCCTACGAGATGGGGTCTCATACAAGCATCGGATGGGAAGATCCAGGTTGTTTGGAAGAAGGAAGCTACTCATCATAGAAGCTTTCTAAGAGGCCGGAGGCCATTATTTGGTACAAATTACGATGAAGGAGATCCTAGATGGTTTTGGTGGGCCACGATGCGAGAGGATGTGGATTTTGTTCGAGGTGTGATGCATTCCAACGGGTTGGGAGGCCGACTGTCAACACAATGGCCTCATACTTATATCCTACCTTTGGCACCTTTAGGAAGTGGGGCATAGACTTTGTGGGTCCCATCAGCCGCCACAAAATGGACAAGGCGAATATATTTTGGTGGATACGGACTCGCACAAAATGGCGAAAGCAACAAGGAAGGATGATGCACCGGGTGGCAAAGTTTCTCTTTGAGAACATAGTAATTCGGTATGGGTGTCCTTTGGGTGACGATAGGGGAACTCATTTTCTCAACTCGGTGATTGAGTCTTTTACCTCCTACCTCAATATCAGAGCATCGAAGACAACTCCTTACAATCCAAGGCAAATGGTTTTGTGGAGAACACGAATGGTTTGTTGTGTACAATCTTGACCAAGGTAATACCACATGTATGATTGGGACACCAAATTTATTTTGTGGGCCTACGGTGGAGAAGGTGACCACCAAGAAGACTATTATTTAACGCGTGGAAGAGGGGCGATGTCGGGTTGTTCGTATCCTCCCCTTGAATTTCCCTTGACGTCAAACCTCAACTCCTCATGAGTTTACGGATGCACAATCTTAACAACTCTATTGATCCTACTTGTAATATATGGAGGAAGTCGACCGGCACATGGTGTTTGACTGGAGGATGAACTAGCCGGGACTCCGTGGAGACAGAGATCCCTACGACCAAGCGCATCCAATATATCATATCGAGCCACTTGATTTGTGAAATCATTTGAGTAATCCACTGATCTATTACAACATCACGGAAGACCAAGCGCTTTCAAAATCTCGATCGAATCACTTGAGTTGCCAAAGTATTTGAGTACTCCATTTGATCCATCACAAAATATGAATGAGCTATGCATTTATAGTTGAAACTTGGGTAAATATAGACTTGAAGATGGTTTTGTTCTCATGATATATTATGAATTATCGATAAGTTTTTTTATTTTGTTAGTAAATTATAGTATATTTAATATTGATATTATAACAAAACATCATCATAAACATCACAAAAATATTTCCAAGAGATATTGCAATCGTATAACGTTGTTTCCATTAACTTATAGAATTATCAAAAACTATACCAAAGATAGAGCGTAAGGAAGTTATATAAATAACCTTCTCGATCACTAGATAAAAGCATGGAAGTAATTTGGCATAAAAGAAGGTAAACATAGTAAATATAGAAAGTGGATAAGAGTAAAAGTAATTATTGGGGTAGTTTAGGTAAATATAATGGGGCATGATAGAAGCAAGCAAAGAACTCTTAGTAGGATGGAGCTCTTAGTAGCGGTGGATCACATGCCCTATAAAAATTCAGATGTCGAAAATCTCTTGGAAATATTGTTTGTGATGTTTATGATGATGTTTTGTTATAATATCAATATGAAATATACTATAATTTACTAACAAAATAAAAAAAATTATCGATAATTCATAATATATCATCGAGAACAAAACCATCTTCAATCTATATATGTATGGTCTACACAAATCACAAATCTATCTTCATATATCTATTTCAATCTTACGAAAGGATTCTCATTTTGTTGTCTAATGATTCAAGTTTCGTTGATCTATGGCTATGATGATGTTTGTGATGCTATCTTTGCTTAGCATCAATTTTGTGTCACAAGATTGCTAAGAGGTATATAATTCTTTTATATGTGTATTCCATGTATTAAAATTCCATTTTAGATATGTATATTATGCTTGCTCTCAACTAGCTAGTTTATGTTGTGATGTGTTGTTAAATCACTGTGGTTGATGTAGAAAAAACAAAGGAATTCGGACTACATTTGGTCCGATCCCCATCCATCTCCCCATTTTCACCCTCTGCAAGTGGACTCGCATTTCTGGTCTAGATCCTCATCCATCTCCCCATTTTACCGCAGCCGGACTACGTACTTCCTGGTCGGATCCTCATCCATCTCCCCATTTTTCCCTCTCAGCGGACTCGCATACTTCCCGGTCCAGGATCCTCATCCATCTCCCCATTTTTCCCTCTGCAAGCCGGACTATGTACTTCTGGTCCGGATCCTCATCCATCTCCCCATTTTTTCCCTCTGCAAAGCGGACTATGTACTTCGGTCGGATCCTCATCCATCACCCCCAAATTTTGGTATCCTCCCAAGAATAAGAAGTTGGTATAAGGGAACATGAATGAAGATATCTATGGGAGCATAATTGGCTAGATTGTCTAGCTACGGTTGTTGGTAGGAGTTTCTACTTCCTTTGTGTAGGGATTGTTATCCCTTCTTCTCCTGCTTTGTTCTGCTTATGTGCAGCCCTAGTATATATTTGTTGTGGGGATATGCTTGTGCCTCTCGATGGGGCTTTAGGAGGTGAAATTCTCTTCTTTTTATAAAGCATTAAAAATTTGGTGTAACAAAAGTTACTCTCAACCTCACGGTCTCTAATGCTCATTTGGCAATCTAACAATGAGCGATCGCTGAGCAGGAACGGTCTTTGCGGCCTTGCTAGTCGAATGCTCCAACTCTTGGAATCCACAACAGCGGTGGTTGGCGTCTACTTGAGATGGATGCTAGCACATTCAAAAATCCAGGAGAGATAAATCAATTCAAGAAGGATCCGGCGAGCATACCTCTCATAATCGCATGTCACAACGGAGTTATCCGAATGGCTAATAAGAGCGGTAACTTATCCTAGCTAGCAAGCTTGTCGAGTTCGATGTGTGCACGAGTACATGTAGCTCTAGAAGCATCTCCACAAGCCTTCAACCACAAGCATTTCCGAGGACCTTCCATATCAAGAACCTTTTGCGGTCGACTCGTGAGATCAACATCTTGGATTGTCGCAAAGAAACCAATTCAAGTGCAACATTTACATAGCGATTACTCACAATTGCTTGCTTGAAGCAAGAGCAAGGACTTCAAAGAAGAGCCCAACTAGTTGCACCTCCACAAGCCTTCGACCAGGAGGCACGCACTTCCAGGACCTTCCTCGTCAAGAAGCTTTTGCGATCGACTTGAGACTAAACATCCCGGATTGTTGTGCAACAAACCAATTCAAGTACAACATTTACATAGCGATTGTTCACAATTGCTAGCTTGAAGCAAGAGGGGGACTTCAAAGAAGAGCGTAATTGGTTGCACCTACACTCCAATTACAGTCATTCTACCCTCATGTGCAAGCTAAAGATGAATAAAGCGTGTAGGCTCGTGCATGATACATGATGCTTGACAGTTGACCAAACCTTGTTGTCACGGAGACATACCTCAACATCCAGTTCTCACAAGGCTCGCTGCACTTGGCTGCAGCCCTAGGCTTGGATTTTCAAGTTCATCAAGGATTTTGCCAAGAAGGCGGCCTCGTTGTGTGATTGACCAAGAAGGACATGCCCTTCAAATGGGAGAGCCAAGGCATGAAGCCTTCGCTAGCTTGAAGGATAGCTTGGTGAGCGCACCAACACTACAACCACCGATTGGAAAAACCGTTCCATGTGTACGTAGATGCGCTTATTGGACTATCTTAAGCGGAAGGACGGAAGAAGCGGGATCATCCAATTTTCTATCTTTGGCGGGCAACTTATGGATCTTGAGAAATTATTCAACCACCGAGAGGAAGGTCTTAGCATCATATACTCTTGTAAGAAGTTTAGACACTAGCATGCTTGCTTGTAAGGTGACGCCATTTATGTTGAAAGTACCTTGTGAACAAGCTAGATTTATGTGAAGGATTGCTAGGTCCTGCTTGCCGCAAGAGTTTGATTTTGATGTAGAAACCCAAAGCCAAGGAAGCAATATATGAATGCCAATTTTGTTGCCCTCGAAAATTGGAAAATGGAAAATGGATTTTAGCCACCGATGACGCCCCATTTCCCGACGAGCTAGTAGCAATGAGCGATTAGGGGAGAGGATTGTGAGCAAAGTACACATTTGATTGAGGTCAGGCAAAGAAGAGGTGTTGCGGAAGGACCAAATGTACATGGAAGGTTTTGCAGTGATTTGTCATAGAGGACGATCTAGAGTTCGAGATGAAGTAAAGAGCAGCAAAGATGGGTGCAAGGAGGAGCAAGGTATGCTCTTTAAGTGGAAGGGCTGCAAGTGGAGGCTACAAGCGTTGGCAAAAGGATGTGGAGAAACACAAGAAATCGCAATTTGAAGGAAGGAGAGGTGGCACACAAAATGGTGTGCCTCATGAGGAGGTGTGTGCGCCTGGAGCGGCGAGTAGCTCCATTGGTGGTGTATGGAGAAGATTGTGGAGAAACCATCCGAAAGAGTGCTTGCGGTGGACCGAAGAAAGAGCGTCGACAAGTCCACGGTCGATCACATGGCTGGAAAACGCAGCAATGTGAGGAGATCGCTGAGCTGCAGGGCTAGGCTGAGACCAGCATAGAGATGAAGAGGCAGCGGCGGCGCAGATGAGCAGTCGATGGCCCCAGTACAGTGCCAGCGGCCGACGCCCAGAAGGAGCTGGTTTTGCGCCAAGTAGAGGCGAGGCAGCAGACATCCCCAGTGGGCAAACTAGAGGGATCGAGGTACATGGGAAGAGGAGGTCGAGCGTGAAGGACTCCCATGTCCACGTATTTGCTAAACGGTGAGGTACCAAGATTCTTAGAGCACGGGATCATGCCTAATGGTTTGTCAAGGAAGGGCGTTTGTTGTTCCTCCTCGCTACTTATTGTCTCTGAGATGGGGTCTCATACAGCTTGGTCCTATGGGAAGATCCGAGGTTGTTTGAAGAGAAGGAAGCTACTCTCATCATAGAAGCTTTGCATGCGGAGGCCATTATTTCACAAATTACGATGAAGGAGATCCTAGATGGTGGTTTGGTGGCCACGATGCAGAGGGATGTGGGATTTTGTTGGTGTGATGCATTCCAACGGGTTGGGAGGCCGACTTTAACTTTGTCAACACAATGGCCTCATACTTATATCCCTTCTTGGCACCTTCGAAGTGGGGCATAGACTTTGTGGGTCCCATCAGCCCACAAAATGGACAAGGCAGCAATATATTTTGGTGGATACTTGACTACAAAATGGCGAGGTCAAGCAACAAGGAAGGATGCACCAGTGGCAAAGTTTCTCTTTGAGAACATCGTAACTCGGTATGGGTGTCCTTTGGAGTCGGCCGGTGATAGGGGAACTCATTTTCTCAACTCGGTGATTGAGTCTTTTACCTCTACCTCAATATCCTGATCGAAGACAACTCATACAATCCCAAGGCAAATGGTTTTGTGGAGAACACGAATGGTTTTGTTGTGTACAATCTTGACCAAGGTAACTCACACATGTATGATTGGGACACCAAATTGCATTCGGTTTGTGGGCTTGATGCTGGAGAAGGTGACCACCAAGAAGACTCCTATTTAACGTGATGAAGAGGGGCACGGGGTTGTTCGTATCCTCCCCTTGAATTTCCCTTGACGTCAAACCTCAACTCCTCATGAGTTTCGGATGCACAATCTTACTTTCTATTGATCCCGTCACTTGGTAATATATGGAGGAATCGTCAGCACATGGTGTTTGACACGGAGGATGAACTAGGGACTCCGTGGAGATGATCCTCACGACCAAGCGCATCAATATATCATATCGAGCCACTTGATTTGTGAAATCATTTGAGTAATCCACCGATCTATTACAACATCCGAAGACATCAAGCGCTTTCAAAATCTGATCGAATCACTTGACCAACAAAGTATTTGAGTACTCCATTTGATCCATCACAAAATATGAATGAGCTATGCATTTATAGTTGAAACTTGGGTAAATATAGACTTGAAGATGGTTTTGTTCTCGATGATATATGAATTATCGATAAGTTTTTTTTAGTAAATTATAGTATATTTAATATTGATATTATAACAAAACATCATCATAAACATCACAAAAATATTTCCAAGAGATATTGATAATCGTATAACGTTGTTTTACCATTAACTTATAGAATTATCAAAAACTATACCAAAGATAGACGTGGAAGATATATTACAAATAACCTTCTCGATCACTAGATAAAAGCATAGTAATTTGGCATAAAAGAAGGAAACATAGTAAATATAGAAAGTGGATTGAGTAAAAGTAATTATTGGGGTAGTTTAGGGTAAATATAATGGGGCATGATAGAACAAAGAACTCTGAGGTAGGATGGGCATCAAGGCGGTGGATCCATGCTTCCATAAATTCGATGTCGCAAAAAATCTCTTGGAAATATTGTTTGTGATGTTTATGATGATGTTTTGTTATAATATCAATATGAAATACTATACAATTTAACAACAAAATAAAAATTCATTAATTCATAATATATCATCGAGAACAAAACCATCTTCAAGTCTATATATGTATGGTCCCTACACACAAATCACAAACTATCTTCATATCTATTTCAATCTTTAGAAGGATTCTCATTTTGTTGTCTACAATGATTCCAAGTTTGGCTCTAGCTATGATGATGTTTGTGATGCTATCTTGCTTAGCATCAATTTTGTGTCCAAGATTGCTAAGAGGTATTATAATTCTTATATGTGTGTATTCCACTAAAATTCCATTTTAGATATGTATATTATGTTGCTCTCAACTAGCTAGTTTATGTTGGTCCGATGTGTTGTTAAACTGGTTGATGTAGAAAAACAAAGGGAATTAGGACTACGATTTCACTAGTCCCGATCCCCATCCATCTCCCCATTTTCACCCTCTCGCAGCTTTGGATCACGACTTCTGTCTAGATCCTCATCCATCTCCCCATTTTACCTCCAGTGCCGGACCACGCCGATTTCTGGTCGGATCCTCATCCATCTCCCCATTTTTCCCTCTCGCAAGCCGATTTCCTGGTCCATCCTCATCCATCTCCCCATTTTTCCCTCCGCAGGACTATGTTCTCGGTCCGTGATCCTCATCCATCTCCCCATTTTTCCCTCAGCCGACTATGTACTTCTCGGTCGGATCCTCATCCATCACCCCCCAAATTTTGGTATCCCTCCCAAGAATAAGAAGTTGGTGCGTGAATGCTGAAGATATCTATGGGAGCAATTGGCTAGATTGTCTATGTTAGCCAGTTGTTGGTAGGGACTTCCCTTTGTGTAGGGATTGTTATCCTTCTTCCTTCGGGTGGTCTGTTCTTATGTGCAGCCCTAGTATATATTTGTTGTGGGATATGCTTGTGCCTCTCGATGGGGCTTTAGGAGGTGAAATTCTCTTCTTTTTATAAAGCATTAAAAATTTGGTGTAACAAAAGTTACTCTCAACCTTACGGTCTCTAATGCGCAAGTACGAACAATGAGCTCGTTGAATGTGAAGTGGTACTCGCTTAGTCGAATGCTCCAACTCTTGGAATCCTCGACAACGGTGGTTACGCCCCTGCCGAGATGGATGCACATTCAAAAATCCGGAGAGATAAATCAATTCAAGAAGGATCCGGCTGAGGCATACTCCTCTTACAATCGCATGTCACAACGAGTTATCTCGAATGGCTAATAATAAGAGGCGGTAACTTATCCAGCTAGCAAGCTTGTTCGAGTTCATGGCGGTGCCTGAGTACATGTAGCTCTAGAAGCATCTCCACAAGCCTTCCAACCACAAGCATTTCGGGACCTTCCATATCAAGAACCTTTGCGCCCGACTGTGAGATCAACATCTTGGATTAGCAGCAAACCAATTCAAGTGCAACATTTACATAGCGATTACTCACATTGCTTGCTTGAAGCAAGAGGACTTCAAAGAAGAGTTTAACTAGTTGCACCTCCACAAGCCTTCGAACGGGAGCGCCGCACTTCCCTCGAAGCTTTTAGCCCGACTCGAGACTAAACATCCTGGATTGTTGTGCAACAAACCAATTCAAGTACAACATTTACATAGCGATTATCACAATTGCTAGCTTGAAAGAGTGGACTTCAAAGAAGAGGCGTAATTGCACCTACACTCCAATTACAGTCATTCTACCCTCATGCAAGCTAAAGATGAATAAAGCGTATGCTCCGCATGATATAATCGATGAAGGTTGACACCAAACCTTGTTGTCACGGAGACATACCTCAACATCCGGTCACAAGCTGCTCACGGTAGCTATTGACTACTTAGGCTTGGATTTTCAAGTTCATCAAGGATTTTGCCAAGAAGGCGGCCTCGTTGGCTGGATTGACCAAAGGACATGCCCTTCAAATGAGAGCAGGCATGAAGCCTTTCAAAGATTGAAGGATAGCTTGGTGGCGCACCAACACTACAACCACCGATTAGGAAAACCGTTTCCATGTATGGATGTTCACGCTATTGGGACTATCTTAAGCAGGACGAGAAGAAGGATCCAATTTTCTGGCGCAACTTATGGATCTTGAGAGAAATTATTCATGAGGGGAAGGTCTTAGCATCATATACTCTTGTAAGAAGTTTAGACACTACATGCTTGTAAGGTGACGTTCCATGTCGACCATTTTGTGTTAAAGTACCTTGTGAACAAGCTAGATTTATCAGGAAGGATTGCTAGGTGGGTCCACATGCTGCAAGAGTTTGATTTTGATGTAGAAACCAGGCCAAGGAAGCAACATATGAATGCCAATTTTGTTGTCATTCAAAATTGGAAAATGGAAAATGGATTGTGGCGAGCCCCATTTCCATTTGACGAGGAGCTAGTAGCGAGGCGTTAGGGGAGAGGATCATGAGCAAAGTACACATTTGATTGAGGGCTGCGTGAAGAGGTGTTGAGCGTAAGGACCAAATGCATGGAAGGGGTTTTGTGCGTGAGTTTGCGGAGGACGATCTAGGAGTTCGAGATGAAGTAAAGAGCAGCAGCATGGGTGCAAGGAGAGGAGCAAGGTATGCTTTTAAGTGGAAGGGCTGCAAGGAGGCCACAACGTTGGCAAAAGGATGTGGAGAAAGCAAGAAATCGCAATTTGAAGGAAGGAGGAGGTGGCACACAAAATGGTGTGCCTCATGAGGAGGTGTGTGCTGGAGTCTAGAAGCAGGTAGCTCCGCATTGGTGGTGTATATGGAGAAGGATTGGAGAAACCACACGTCAAAGAGTGCTTGCGTGGAGTGCAAGAAAGAGCGTCGACAAGTCCACTGGCCGACAGTAAGTGCGCGAAAACGCAGCAATGTGAGGAGATCTGCTAGAGCGCGGCAGGGCTAGTCATGAGACTAGGCAGGCATAGAGATGAAGAGGCGTGATGGCGAGAGATGAGGTGTCGATGGCCTCAGGCTGAAAGTGCTTGGCCGTCGCCATGCGGAAGGAGCTGGTTTTGCAAGCCAAGTAGAGGCGAGGCTGTGGCCACAAGACCGACATCCCCTAGTGGGCAAACTAGAGGGGCCATGAGTACATGGGAAGAGGAGGTCGGGAGCGTGAAGGACCCCATGTCCACGGTATTTGCTAAACGGTGAGGTACGAAGATTCTTAGAGCACGGGATCATGCCTAATGGTTTGTCAAGGGAAGGGCGTATGTTGTTCCTCAAAAGCTACTATTGTCTACAGAGATGGGGTCTCATACAAGCTTGGTCCGATGGGAAGATCAGGGTTGTTTGGAAGAGAAGGAAGCTACTCTCATCATAGAAGCTTTGCATGCGTAAGAGGCCGGAGGCCATTATTTGGTACAAATTACGATGAAGGAGATCCTAGATGCGGGGTTTTGGTGGGCCACGGCGAGAGGGATGTGTGGATTTTGTCTGGAGGTGTGATGCATTCCAACGGGTTGGGAGGCCGACTTTGTCAACACAATGGCCTCATACTTATATCCTACCTTTGGCACCTTTCGAGAAGTGGGGCATAGACTTTGTGGGTCCCATCAGGCCCCACAAAATGGACAAGGCAAAGAATATATTTTGGTGGATACCATCGCACAAAATGGCGAGGCCAAGCAACAAGGAAGGATGATGCACCGAGGTGGCAAAGTTTCTCTTTGAGAACATCGTAACTTCGGTATGGGTGTCCTTTGGGTGGCGTGATAGGGGAACTCATTTTCTCAACTCGGTGATTGAGTCTTTACCTCCTACCTCAATATCCGGCATCGAAAGACAACTCCTTACAATCCCAAGGCAAATGGTTTGACGGAGAACACGGTTTGTTGTACAATCTTGACCAAGGTAATCACACTCACATGTATGATTAGGACACCAAATTGCATCTAGGTTTGGCCTCTCTGAGTGGAGAAGGTGACCACCAAGAAGACTCCTATTATTTAACGTCGAAGAGGGGCACGTGTTGCTGTTCTATCCTCCCCTTCAATTTCCCTTGACGTCAAACCTCAACTCCTCATGAGTTTACTGGATGCACAATCTTAACTCTATTGATCCTATCTTGACTTGTAATATATGGAGGAAGTCGACGCACATGGTGTTTGACTTTGGAGGATGAACTAGTTTGGGACTCGTGGAGGCAGTAGATCCTCGACCAAGCGCATCCAATATATCATATCGAGCCTTGATTTGTGAAATCATTTGAGTAATCCACGATCTATTACAACATCCGGAAGACCAAGCGCTTTCAAAATCTCGGATCGAATCACTTGAGTTGCAAAGTATTTGAGTACCCATTTGATCCATCACAAAATATGAATGAGCTATGCATTTATAGTTGAAACTTGGGTAAATATAGACTTGAAGATGGTTTTGTTCTCGATGATATATTATGAATTATCGATAAGTTTTTTTATTTTGTTAGTAAATTATAGTATATTTAATATTGATATTATAACAAAACATCATCATAAACATCACAAAATATTTCCAAGAGATATTAGCATAATCGGTATAACGTTGTTTTACCATTAACTTATAGAATTATCAAAAAATACCAAAGATAGAGCGTGGAAGATATATTACAAATAACCTTCTCGATCACTAGATAAAAGAAGGTAAAGTAATTTGGCATAAAAGAAAGTAAAAGTAATTATGGGGTAAATATAATGGGGCAAGTGGGGTAAAGAGGCATCAGTAGCGGTGGATCACCCAGTGCCTCAGACAAATTCAGATGCAAAATCTCTTGGAAATATTGTTTGTGATGTTTATGATGATGTTTTTGTTATAATATCAATATGAAATATACTATAATTTACTAACAAAATAAAAAAATTATCGATAATTCATAATATATCATCGAGAACAAAACCATCTTCAAAATCTATATATGTATGGTCCCTACACACAAATCACAAATCTATCTTCATATATCTATTTCAATCTACGAAAGGATTCTCATTTTGTTGTCTACAATGATTCCAAGTTTGTCGATCTATGGCTATGATGATGTTTGTGATGCTATCTTTGCTTAGCATCAATTTTGTGTCGCAAGATTGCTAAGAGGTATTATAATTCTTTTTATATGTGTGTATTCCATGTATTAAAATTCATTTTAGATATGTATATTATGTTGCTCTCAACTAGCTAGTTTATGATTTGATGTTGTTAAATCGTGGTTGATGTAGAAAAAACAAAGGGAATTCCGGACTCGTGCTTCACGGGTCCCGATCCCCATCCATCTCCCCATTTTCACCCTCTGCAAAGGACTACGATTCTCGGTCTAGATCCTCATCCATCTCCCCATTTTACCTCTCTTGATGATAGGGACTCATGTACTTCTGGTCCGGATCCTCATCCATCTCCCCATTTTTTCCCTCTCGCAAAAGCAGGACTATACTTCTGGTCCGGATCCTCATCCATCTCCCCATTTTTCCCTCTGCAAAGCCGGACTATGTACTTCTGGTCCGGATCCTCATCCATCACCCCCAAATTTTGGTATCCCTCCCAAGAATAAGAAGTTGGTATAAGGGAGCACGGGAATGAAGATATCTATGGGAGAATTGGCTAGATTGTCTATGTTAGCTCGGTTGTTGGTAGGGATTTCTACTTCCCTTTGTGTAGGGATTGTTATCCCTTCTTCTCTGCTTTGTGGTCTGCTTATGTGCAGCCCTAGTATATTTGTTGGGGGATATGCTTGTGCCTCTCGATGGGGCTTTAGGAGGTGAAATTCTCTTCTTTTTATAAAGCATTAAAAATTTGGTGTAACAAAAGTTACTCTCAACCTTACGGTCTCTAATGCTGCGCACTGTAACAACAATGAGCTCGTTGTTGAAGTGAACGGTCGTACTGCTAGAATGCTCCAACTCTTGGAATCCCGAGCACGGTGGTTGGCGTCCATGATGGATGCTGGCACATTCAAAAATCCGGGAGAGATAAATCAATTCAAGAAGGATCCGCTTGAGCATACTCCTTACAATCGCATGTCACGAGTTATCTCGAATGGCTAATAAGAGGCGGTAACTTATCCTAGCCAAAGCTTGTTCGAGTTCGCGATGTGTGCACGGAGTACATGTAGCTCTAGAAGCATCTCCACAAGCCCCCGAACCACAAGCATTTCCAGGACCTTCCATATCAAGAACCTTTTGCAGTCGACTCGTGAGGCGAACATCTTGGATTGTGCGACAAACCAATTCAAGTGCAACATTTACATGATTACTCACAATTGCTTGCTTGAAGCAAGAGCAAGGACTTCAAAGAAGAGCTTAACTAGTTGCACCTCCACAAGCCTTCAGGAGGCACGCACTTCCAGTGACCTTCCTCGTCGAAGCTTTTGCGATCTCGACTCTTGAGACTAAACATCCGGATTGTTGTGCAACAAACCAATTCAAGTACAACATTTACATAGCGATTGTTCACAATTGCGAGCTTGAGCAAGAGCGAGGACTTCAAAGAAGGCGTAATTGGTTGCACCTACACTCCAATACCATTCTACCCTCATGTGCAAGCTAAAGATGAATAAAGCGTGTATGCTCTGATGATACACGATGAAGTGGTTGACACCAAACCTTGTTGTCACGACATACCTCAACATCCAGTTCTCACGCTCGAATGCCGCTTTATTGACTTCTAGGCTTGGATTTTCAAGTTCATCAAGGATTTTGCCAAGAAGGCGGCCTCGTGACGCAGCGATTGACCAAGAAGGACATGCCCTTCAAATGGATGAGCCAAGGCATGAAGCCTTCCCGATTGAAGGATAGCTTGAGCGCACCAACACTACAACCACATTGGAAAAACCGTTCCATGTGTATAGATGTAAATGCCTACGCTTATTGGGACTATCTTAAGCCGAAGACGAGAGAAGCGGGATCATCCAATTTTCTATGGCGGGCAACTTATGGATGCCGAGAAATTATTCATTATTCAACCGAGAGGAAGGTCTTAGCATCATATACTCTTGTAAGAAGTTTAGACACTACATGCTTGCTTGTAAGGTGACGCTCCATGTCGACCATTTTGTGTTAAAGTACCTTGAACAAGCTAGATTTATCGGGAAGGATTGCTAGGTGGGTCTGTTGCTGCAAGAGTTTGATTTTGATGTAGAAACCAGGCCAAGGAAGCAACATATGAATGCCAATTTTGTTGCCCGTCGAAAATTGGAAAATGGAAAATGGATTGTGGCCACGATGACGCCCCATTTCGCGAGGAGCTAATGTGAGCGGGTTAGGGGAGAGGATCATGAGCAAAGTACACATTTGATTGAGGTCGGCAAAGCAAGAGGTGTTAAGCGTAAGGACCAAATGTCTGTGGAAGGGTTTTGTGCAGGATTTTGCTGCGAGGAGGACGATCTAGGAGTTCGAGATGAAGTAAAAGAGCAGCAGCATGGGTGCAAGGAGGAGCAAGGTATGCTCTTTAAGTGGAAGGGCTGCAAGTGGAGGCCACAACGTTGGCAAAAGGATGTGGAGAAGCATGAAGAAATCGCAATTTGAAGGAAGGAGGTGGCACACAAAATGGTGTGCCTCATGAGGAGGTGTGTGGCTGGAGTCTAGAAGCGGAGGTAGCTCCGCATTGGTGGTGTATATGGAGAAGGATTGTGGAGAAACCCGCCAAAAGAGTGCTTGCGGAGTCAAGAAGAAAGAGCGCCGACAAGTCCACGGTCGACGTGTAAGTGGCTGCCGTGAAAAACGCAGCAATGTGAGGAGATCGCTAGAGCTGCAGGGCTGGGGCCATGAGACTAGGCAGCATAGAGATGAAGAGGCGCGATGGCGCTGAGATGAGTGTCGATGGGCCCGCATTATGCCAGTGCAGCCACGCGCCGCAGAAGGAGCTGGTTTTGCTGCCAGAGAGGCGAGGTGGTACAAGACCGACATCCCTAGTGGGCAAACTAGAGGGGGACGGCGAGGTGTACATGGGAAGAGGAGGTGAGCGTGAAGGACTCCCATGTCCACGGTATTTGCTAAACGGTGAGGTCGAAGATTCTTAGAGCACGGATCATGCCTAATGGTTTGTCAAGGAAGGCGTGCGTTGTTCCTCAAAATCGCCTTTATTGTCTACGAGATGGGGTCTCATACGCTTGATGGGAAGATCCGAGGTTGTTTGGAAGAGAAGGCTACTCTCATCATAGAAGCTTTGCGTAAGAGGCCGGAGGCCATTATTTAGTACAAGATGAAGGAGATCCTAGATGCGGTGGTTTTGGTGGGCCACGATGCGAGGGATGTGGGATTTTGTTCGGAGGTGTGATGCATTCCAACGGGTTGGGAGGCCGACTTTGTCAACACTGATGGCCTCATACTTATATCCTACCTTTGGCACCTTTCGAGAAGTGGGGCATAGACTTTGTGGGTCCCAGCCGCCCACAAAATGGACAAGGCGAATATATTTTGGTGGATACGGACATCACAAAATGGCGAGTCAAGCAACAAGGAAGGATGATGCACCAGTGGCAAAGTTTCTCTTTGAGAACATCAGTAACTCGTATGGGTGTCCTTTGAGCGGCCGATAGGGGAACTCATTTTCTCAACTCGGTGATTGAGTCTTTTACCTCCTACCTCAATATCCAGATCGAAGACAACTCCTTACAATCCCAAGGCAAATGGTTTGACGGAGAACACGAATGGTTTGTTGTGTACAATCTTGACCAAGGTAATCACACTCACATGTATGATTGGGACACCAAATTGCATTCGCTTTGTGGGCCTACAGGATGTGGAGAAGGTGACCACCAAGAAGACTCCTATTATTTAACGACGAAGAGGGGCTGATGTCGGGTTGTTCGATCCTCCCCTTGAATTTCCCTGACGTCAAACCTCAACTCCTCATGAGTTTCGGATGCACAATCTTAACAAATTTCTATTGATCCTATGCGACTTGTAATATATGGAGGAAGTCGACCAGCACATGGTGTTTGACCCGGAGGATGAACTAGCTGGGACTCCGTGGAGACAGAGATCCTACACCAAGCGCATCCAATATATCATATCGAGCCACTTGATTTGTGAAATCATTTGAGTAATCCACCGATCTATTACAACATCCGAAGACCAAGCGCTTTCAAAATCTCGGATCGAATCACTTGAGTTGCCAAAGTATTTGAGTACTCCATTTGATCCATCACAAAATATGAATGAGCTATGCATTTATAGTTGAAACTTGGGTAAATATATAGACTTGAAGATGGTTTTGTTCTCGATATATTATGAATTATCGATAAGTTTTTTTATTTTGTTAGTAAATTATAGTATATTTAATATTGATATTATAACAAAAACATCATCATAAACATCACAAAAAATATTTCCAAGAGATATTAGCATAATCGGTATAACGTTGTTTTACCATTAACTTATAGAATTATCAAAAACTATACCAAAGATAGACGTGGAAGATATATTACAAATAACCTTCTCGATCACTAGATAAACAGAACGGGAAGTAATTTGGCATAAAAGAAGGTAAACATAGTAAATATAGAAAGTGGATAAGAGTAAAAGTAATTATTGGGGTAGTTTAGGGTAAATATAATGGGGCATGATAGAAGCAACAAGAACTCTTCTGAGGTAGGATGGGCCTTTGTTAGTAGCGGTGGATCACCGACAAGTGCCCTATACAAATTCGATGTCGCAAAATCTCTTGGAAATATTGTTTGTGATGTTTATGATGATGTTTTGTTATAATATCAATATGAAATATACTATAATTTACTAACAAAATAAAAATTATCGATAATTCATAATATATCATCGAGAACAAAACCATCTTCAAGTCTATATATGTATGGTCCCTACACACAAATCACAAATCTATCTTCATATATCTATTTCAATCTTACGAAAGGATTCTCATTTTGTTGTCTACAATGATTCCAAGTTTTATCTATGGCTATGATGATGTTTGTGATGCTATCTTTGCTTAGCATCAATTTTGTGTCACAAGATTGCTAAGAGGTATTATAATTCTTTTATATGTGTGTATTCCATGTATTAAAATTCCATTTTAGATATGTATATTATGTTGCTCTCAACTAGCTAGTTTATGTTGTTGATGTGTTGTTAAATCTCGTGGTTGATGTAGAAAAACAAAGGAATTCGGACTACGCATTCTGGTCCCGATCCCCATCCATCTCCCCATTTTCACCCTCTCCAAAGCCGGACTACGATTTCGTCTAGATCCTCATCCATCTCCCCATTTTACCCTCTGCAGGACTACGTACTTCTGGTCCAGATCCTCATCCATCTCCCCATTTTTCCTCGCAGCCGGACTACGTACTTCCCGGTCCAGATCCTCATCCATCTCCCCATTTTTCCCTCTCGCAAAGCCGGACTATGTACTCGGTATCCTCATCCATCTCCCCATTTTTTCCCTCTCGCAGGACTATGTACTTCCCTGGTCCAGATCCTCATCCATCACCCCCAAATTTTGGTATCCCTCCCAAGAATAAGAAGTTGGTATAAGGAATGAAGATATCTATGGGAACGCAATTGGCTAGATTGTCTATGTTAGCTCCGGTTGTTGGTAGGGATTTCTACTTCCTTTGTGTAGGGATTGTTATCCCTTCTTCTCTGCTTTGTGGTCTTGCTCTATGTGCAGCCCTAGTATATATTTGTTGTGGGGATATGCTTGTGCCTCGATGGGGCTTTAGGAGGTGAAATTCTCTTCTTTTATAAAGCATTAAAATTTTGGTGTAACAAAAGTTACTCTCAACCTTGGTCTCTAATGCCACGCACAAGTATAACATGAGCGTATCGCCGCTGAATGTTGAACGGTCGTCGATGGTTGCTCAATGCTCAACTCTTCAAATCCTTAAATCAAGGTGGTTGAGCATTCGCCGATGGACAAAGTAGCATTCAAAAATCCGTAGAGATAAATCAATTCAAGAAGGATCCACACATTGAGCATACCTCTTCACAATCGCGATGTCACAAACGAATATCCGAATGGCAATGACAATTTGAACCAGGATTTTCACAATTAACTAGTTGCAGGACTTCAAAGAACCACAAGCCTTCCAACCGAGGAGGCACTTCAGGACCTTCCTCGTCAAGCTTTTGCATCCCGACTCTTGAGACTAAACATCTGGATTGTTGTGCAACAAACCAATTCAAGTACAACATTTACATAGCGATTGTTCACAATTGCTAGCTTGAAGCAAGAGCAGGACTTCAAAGAAGAGCGTAATTGGTTGCACCTACACTCCAATTAATTACTTCTTCTACCTCATGTGCAAGCTAAAGATGAATAAAGCGTGCTGCATGATACATCGATGAAGTGGTTGACACCAAACCTTGTTGTCACGAGACATACCTCAACATCCGCTCACAGCTCGCCACCGGCCGTATTGCAGCCCTAGGCTTGATTTTCAAGTTCATCAAGGATTTTGCCAAGAAGGCGGCCTCGCGATTGACCAAGAAGGACATGCCCTTCAAATGGATGAGCGAGGCATGAAGCCTTCAGCTTGAAGGATAGCTTGGTGGCGCACCAACACTACAACCACCAGATTGGGAAAAACCGTCCATGTACGTGATGTATCACACGCTATTGGGACTATCTTAAGCCGGGACGAGAAGAAGCGGATCATCCAATTTTCTATCTTTGGCCGGGCAACTTATGGATGCCGAGAGAAATTATTCAACCACCGAGAGGGAAGGTCTTAGCATCATATACTCTTGTAAGAAGTTTAGACACTACATGCTTGCTTGTAAGGTGACGTTCCATGTCGACCATTTTGTGTTAAAGTACCTTGTGAACAAGCTAGATTTATCGGGAAGGATTGCTAGGTGGGTCCTGCTGCAAGAGTTTGATTTTGATGTAGAAACCAGGCCAAGGAAGCAACATATGAATGCCAATTTTGTTGCCGTCGAAAATTGGAAAATGGAAAATGGATTGTCCATCGATGACGCCCCATTTCCGACGAGGAGCTAGTAGCGAAGGCGTTAGGGGAGAGGATCATGAGCAAAGTACACATTTGATTGAGGCTGTGCAGCAAGAGGTGTTGCAAGCGGACCAAATGTCTGTGGAAGGGGTTTTGTGCGATTTGCTGCGAGGAGGACGATCTAGGAGTTCGAGATGAAGTAAAGAGCAGCAAAGATGGGTGCAAGGAGAGGAGCAAGGTATGCTCTTTAAGTGGAAGGGCTGCAAGTGGAGGCCATAGTTGGCAAAAGGATGTGGAGAAACAAAGAAATCGCAATTTGAAGGAGGAGAGGTGGCACACACAAAATGGTGTGCCTCATGAGGAGGTGTGCGCTGGAGTCTAGAAGCGGAGGTAGCTCCGCATTGGTGGTGTATATGGAGAAGGATTGTGGAGAAACCACACCAAAGAGCGTGGGCTCAGCAGACAGAAGTCCACCACGTCGATTGCGGCTGCCGAAACGCAGCAATGTGAGGAGATCGCTGCTAGAGCGCGATGCAGGGCTAGTCATGAGACTAGGGCATAGAGATGAAGAGGCGTGATGGCGCCGAGAGATGAGCAGTCGATGGCTGCGAGTAAGTGCCAGTACCGACGCTGGAAGGAGCTGGTTTTGCAAGCCAAGTAGAGGGCAGGTACAAGACCGACATCCCTAGTGGGCAAACTAGAGGGGGACGGCGAGGTGTACATGGGAAGAGGAGGTCGAGCGTGAAGGACTCCCATGTCCACGGTATTTGCTAAACGGTGAGGTACGAAGATTCTTAGAGCACGGATCATGCCTAATGGTTTGTCAAGGGAAGGGCGTGTTGTTCCTTATAAAATCGCCTTATTGTCTACTTAGATGGGGTCTCATACAAGCTTGGTCCGGATGGGAAGATCAGGTTGTTTGGAAGAGAAGGAAGCTACTCATCATAGAAGCTGCGGTAAGAGGCCGGAGGCCATTATTTGGTACAAATTACGATGAAGGAGATCCTAGATGCGGGTGGGCCACGCGCAGAGGGATGTGTGGGATTTTGTTCGAGGTGTGATGCATTCCAACGGGTTGGGAGGCCGACTTTGTCAACACAATATACTTAGGCATATCCTACCTGGACAAAATGGCTGGCACAACAAGGAAGGATGATGCACCAAGAGTGGTGGCAAAGTTTTGAGAACATCAGAACCTCGGTATGGGTGTCCTTTGAGCCGCCGATAGGGGAACTCATTTTCTCAACTCGTGATTGAGTCTTTTACCTCCTACCTCAATATCCCAGATCGAAAGACAACTCCTTACAATCCCAAGGCAAATGGTTTGACGGAGAACACGAATGGTTTGTTGTGTACAATCTTGACCATCACACTCACATGTATGATTGGGACACCAAATTGCATTCATTTAGGTGATGCGGGAGAAGGTGACCACCAAGAAGACTCCCTATTATTTAACGTCGTAGAAGAGGTCGGGTTCGATCCTCCCCTTCGAATTTCCCTACGCCAAACCTCAACTCCTCATGAGTTTCGGATGCACAATCTGACTCTATTGATCTATTTGACTTATATGGAGGAAGTTCTCAAAGCACATGGTGTTTGACCCGGAGGATGAACTAGCTGGGACTCCGTGGGAGTGAATCCCTACCAAGCGCATCCAATATATCATATCGAGCCATTTGTGAAATCATTTGAGTAATCCAACGATCTACAACATCCCGGAAGACCAAGCGCTTTCAAAATCTCGATCAATCACTTGAGTTGCAAAGTATTTGAGTACCATTTGATCCATCACAAAATATGAATGAGCTATGCATTTATAGTTGAAACTTGGGTAAATATAGACTTGAAGATGGTTTTGTTCTCGATGATATATTATGAATTATCGATAAGTTTTTATTTTGTTAGTAAATTATAGTATATTTAATATTGATATTATAACAAAAACATCATCATAAACATCACAAAATATTTCCAAGAGATATTATGACAATCGGTATAACGTTGTTTTACCATTAACTTATAGAATTATCAAAAACTATACCAAAGATAGATGGAAGATATATTACAAATAACCTTCTCGATCACTAGATAAAACAACGGAATTTGGCATAAAGGCATAAACATAGTAAATATAGAAAGTGGATAAGAGTAAAAGTAATTATTAGTAGTTTAGGGTAAAATAATGGGGCATGATAGAAGCAACGATAACTCTTTCTGAGGTAGGATGGATATTAGTAGCGGTGGATCATGCCGGCCTGTACAAATTGGATGTGCAAAATCTTGGAAATATTGTTTGTGATGTTTATGATGATGTTTTTTATATAATATGAAATATACTATACTACTAACAAAATAAAAAAATTATCGATAATTCATAATATATCATCGAGAACAAAACCATCTTCAAGTCTATATATGTATGGTCCTACACACAAATCACAAATCTATCTTCATATATCTATTTCAATCTACGAAAGGATTCTCATTTTGTTGTCTACAATGATTCCAAAGTTTCTTGTAGATCTATGGCTATGATGATGTTTGTGATGCTATCTTTGCTTAGCATCAATTTTGTGTCGACAAGATTGCTAAGAGGTATTATAATTCTTTATATGTGTATTCCATGTATTAAAATTCCATTTTAGATGTATATTATGTTGCTCTCAACTAGCTAGTTTATGTTGTCGATGTGTTGTTGTTAAACCCCTTGCGGGTTGATGTAGAAAAACAAAGGGAATTCGGATCACGTACTTCCCGGTCCCTATCCCCATCCATCTCCCCATTTTCACCCTCTGCAGTTTGACTACGACGATTCTCGGTCTAGATCCTCATCCATCTCCCCATTTTACCCTCAGAAGCCGGGACCACACTTAGCTGGGTCCAGGGATCCTCATCCATCTCCCCATTTTTCCCTCTCTCGCAAGCCGGGACTACGACTTCCTCGGGGATCCTCATCCATCCATCTCCCCATTTTTTTTTTTCCTCAGTCTTCGAGACTATGTACTTCCTGGTCCAGATCCTCATCCATCACCCCCCCCAAATTTTGGTATCCCTCTGTGGAACGCAAAAGTTTGGGCAACCAGTCCAAAAAGAGCCAGAGGACAAACAAGTTCGATTTTTTTTTACTAAAGAGGAGCATGTCGGGAAACTTTCTGAGAAGCCTGAAGCTGGAGCTGTAGGATATTGTTAGGAAGTCGAAGAGGATATCCCAGGAAAAAGGACGGGTCAAAATGACCTCCGCATTTAGTGCGTGGCGGAAAGCGCTGATTCGAAGACCACGAGTCAAGGGCATCATCGCCGAGGGCGTGCCAAATAGTGCCAGCACTACACCGGTAGGTCGAGAAAAGTGAGCGTACCACCGCGATGCAGTATAAGTCGCGCATCATCGCGAAATGAGTCGAGATCTCATGCCAGAAAAGAAATTAATATGAGGGGATATCCACTATATGTATGCTCACCAATAGGGGAATAAATATATAGAATACCTATTAGTAGCGATTAATTAATTAGCGATAGCGGGCAGGATAGGAAAATAGGCAGTTTAGATTAGGTAATTTTGAATGATGACCCAAATCCGTGGTTGTGGAAGCTCTCGGTGGCAAGCATCCATGTATGCAAGTGCGCTGGCTGGGCGCCGCCAACTTCCTCTTCGAAATGAGGCGCCCTCCCTTCGCGAAAGAGGACCGACCGCCGGAGCGGAGCGGCGGAAAGAGGCGAGAAGAAGAAGAAAAGGAAGTTGCCATTGCTCGCCGCCATCGCGACTTGCGCAAGTGGAGCTGCCGGCGCGCCTTTCCAACTAACGCGATTGATTTGTGTGTTGGGGAGTGGTCTTGTTTTCTGTCCCCTTTCGTAAGAAGGAGCGCCTAAAGGCGAGGCCTCGAGACGCCAAATTGGGGCAAGGTACCCTTCCTTCAAGGCACTTGGAGAAAAGCCAGCGCCATGCCTCGAGCTGCGTGGGGAAGGCAAGGAGGCCATGCCAGTTAAAGCCTCCTCCTCACGAGGAGGTATGGAAAGAAGGCATGCAGCGAGGGTGCGCCGCTGTGAGGGGTGAAGTCGAGATGCCCCAATTCACTTGTTTTGCGAGCTTAACCCCATGATTTGGTTGATTTTCGGCAATGAGAGGAGGATAACATCAATTGGGATGGGTGTATGGCCAATGGCCTACACCAATTTGGAATTGATTGAGGTGTTCATCAATCTCCATCAATCGGAGCAGCCCTTGCCGCGTTCGGAAAGGAATGCTCGAGCGGATCCCTGTTGTGGACGTAGGAGCATTGACAGTGTGTATGGAGGCCGGAGGAGGCTCGGAATTGCTCCTCGAGAGGGTCGAATGGAGGAAGAGGACGCCCTCTCGACAACCTTGACATGATGGATGGAGGTGAAGGCCCATGCCAGAATGGCTGGAAAAGCAGAGCATCAAGGAGCTGAAGTGGAGGCTCTTTGCAAAGATTATGCTGGGGTTGGTGAATTACCAAGGACTTCTTATTTTGCACCAACTTCCTCCAGTTTTGTGGAAGATTTCCAAAGCCAAGCAGTTAGGGCACCATCATGTATGGGCCTACATCCACCAGGAGAAGCTCCTCAAGCCAAATTGATTGGATGAGGAAGGGCCAGGCCTTGCTACCTTAGCACCTATTTGGTGCATTTGTGGAAAGCGGAGGACTTCTCACAAGCAAGGAGTTGGAAGATGCTTGGCATCCTTGGAGATAATCCATCTCCAAGCTTGGAAAGGCCTTGCCTTTTGCATTGAGGAAGGCGGTGGGGAGGTCGGACCTCCACAAGCATGCAAGGCAGGAGGATGTAGAGGCAACAAGGTTGGGGTGGGAATCTTTTCCCCACAAGGCAAGGAGGAGGAGGAGGAGCGAGGCCGGAAGGCCGAATGGTGAGTCTATGAGAGGAGGACTACCACGGGAGGGTGACCCCAAGGGTGGGGAGTCCCCACCATCTCATTTGTGCCTAGGAGAGGCACCCGGCAGCCTACCCGGTGAGAGGCGGCCTACCAGGGGGGGGCGACCGTGGTGGGCGTCGACCTACGGTAGGTAGGCTACCAGTGGGGAGCACCCTCAGTGGCGGCGCCCAACAGCGGCTGGTAGGGAAGGGAAGGAGAAGCGGTGGCAGGCGCCTAGGCCACTACCGCTTGGAGGAAGAGGCGGATGGAGTGAGAGGGACCCACGCGTGATGGCCGATGGTGCAAGAGGCTGGAAATTTCCAGCAGAGGCGGGGGGATTGGGACCCCTAGGAGAATTCTTTGAGTGCTTGTGAAGCACTCGGCCATGTGGATTGAAGGGGCTAGGGCTAGCTTTGGGCATGTGGGAGGAAGTCAAGGCCCAAGAAAGGACGGAGGAGGCGGGACTAAATGGCAATTGGAGAAGCCATGGAGTCCGAGAAGCGCCAAGTGGAAAAGGGCATGGAAAGCTCCAGTGACCTTGTGGAAGAGCGGAGAAGGTCTGGAGGGAAGGTTGTCACAAGCAGAGGAAGAGCCATTCCGACAACCCCCAGGAAGGCGGAGGAGCATTTTGCCCAATTAGAGCAAGGCGAAGGGCAAAGCAGGCTCTAGGAGAAGGTGGCGGTCCAACAAATGGGCCAGAGCGGTGATGGCTACCAAGCCATCAAAAGACATGGCGGAAGAATTGCAGGACAGAACTGGAAGAAAGCGAGGGAGGCTGGAGAGCGAAGAGTGGCGGGGAGGAAGGAGCTTGCCAAGCAGTGAGCTGGAACAAAGGAGGTTCCAAGGAGGAGCACCACAAGGTGGTGCAGGATCTTGGTGGTGAGGAAGCGAAGGATTTTGGGCGATTATGCCCCTTGAGGCAGGTGGTGAAGGAAGCAAGGAGGAGAATGTGACCCTCCATGTCAGGTGGGAGAATTGACCACCTGAGGGGCGCCTACAAGGTAGGTGTGAGGATGGAGAGTGGCCCACGGAGTTGATGATCTCAAATGCAATATCATAGCTTGGGGCTCACCTCCATAATAGGATTTTGAAGGCCAACAATGAGGTTGGCCAAGAGGAGGACAATAGGTCCTCATGATGATGCAGGAAGGAGGCAGCAAGTGCGGTGGAGGCCTCAGACTTTGATGAGGCCATCAGTGACATGGACTCGAGAGGAGGGAGGGAGGCGGAGTGGCGCCAGGGTGGAAGGATGGCGGAGAGCAAGGAGGGGACAGCCCACCTCCCGGGGGTCACCCTACCACGGTGGTGACCAGCCTACCAGTGGTGCTACCACGTGGTGACTGTGCATATGCTTCTGGGTGGGCAGTGGGGGGCGGCAGGGAGGCGAGCTTTGGCGAGAGTCAGAGCGGAGGCACAGGCTGAGAAAAGGGGGCCTAGTGACACACCCCGGGGAATAGAAGAGGAGGTGGGAGACAATCCCAGGAGAGACAGGCAGGTCCGTTGAGGGAAGGGGAGGGTGAGAATTCCCTCACGGATAAGGAAGAGCAGGGGCCGGGAGAAAAGGCCGGATGCAAAGGGCCGAAGAAGTTAGACATCGGACGATTGGGGAAGACTGAAATGCTCAAGGTATGGACAAATCAAGCAGGAGGATAGGAGCAAGGAGGATCTCACCCAGAGACATGATGAAGAAGAGGAAGGAGAAGGATCGGACTACCATGGTAGGTAGTGACCTACCCATGACTGCCAGCAGCGGTGTGGATAAGCAGCGACCGAGGCGGGGAGAAAAGGCGCCTGGCGGGCGCGATTGCTGGAGGACGGAGGAATGAGCGCCCAGCGGAGATGGGGAAGAGCGAGTACTTGCCACACATTGAAGAGCGGCAAGATCAGGAAGGGCAGAGCAAAAGGAGGCGGGGGCCAATCCCAGGACACGTCACCACCCGGAGATGAAGAATGGTCAATGACCATAAATGAGCGAAAATAGAAGGATAGGTGGTGACATCCTTTAAGGATGTAGGTGAAGTTACTAGAATAGAATTTACCAAGGATCGGACAATAGACTTAGGTGCAGTCTTAAATCTTGGCGGTAGGAAATAATAGAAAATTGGAAAAGGTGACTGCGGTAGGGTCACCTAAGGAGGTTGTATGTGGAAGGCCTCCTATAAGAGGAGGAGGATTTCACAAAGTAAAAATATCATGTCTTGCGCTTCCATACTCGAGTCCTTTGCCTTGTAAAGGAATTTCGTGTTTGTGAGCCAACGTCACAGTAGAAGAAGTGGTGGTGAATGCTTGGTGGAGGACTTGCTCATGCGCCTAACGAGTTGCTCCCTTGTGAATGGTTCTTTGTGAAATTGCTTTGCTTTGGGTGTGTGGCAATGCCGAGAACTCTCGGCTTGAGGTTGATCCAGGGAAAGACTCCTGGAGGTGCTCGTTGTGGTGTCAAACTCATAGCCCAAGGAAGAACTTCTTGGTGGAGGCCCAGGCGGTTGTGCCGTGGCGGTCAGTGATGGCCAGGCGAGGTTAGAATAGGAGGAAGGATGAGAGAGAGATGTAGAGGATTAGAGGTGTAGGTGTTAGTGGAAGGCCACGAGCCTAAGGGCCTAGAATCCCAAATGCAAGTAAAGGCGCTCACAGGTGGAGAAGAGTGGTCTTAGAGTAGGGACGAAGTCGGTGTGGATCGGGGTCCACAGGCGCCGTGATGCTCCTCATTGCGGCGGGGCACTGCAATTTGTTGTGTCGTTGTAGGTCGAGGATTGGTGATTTTTCGAGCGGCAAATGGGCGGCAGCATGAGGGAGTGCGCCTTCGTTTAGAAGGCTGAGGTTGTGTCTCGGTAGCGATCGGTTCCACAGACCTCGAACTTTCACACACGGTGGGGCCGAAACCCAAAACTGAGGCGGTGGGATAAGTGTGGCCAGCTGGAGTGGGAGATGGAGCCCAGGGTTTTCCCTACACCCTCCCAAGGAAAAACAAGTCTTACCATGGGTCTTGGGGCATTTCAAGTGCTGTGCACTCAGAGGTGGGGACATGAGAGCGCCCGGTGGCCTAGTCCAAAACCACAGTCAAAAGCTGGCAGATCCAAACAAGCTCACGCGGTGGAAGCAGCGTCAACACCAGCCGCCGTGTCAGGGTGTTCAGCATACATCAACTTGTCGCAAGACATCCATGACAATTAGAAGTCTTCATGTAGAACTCTCTTTCCTTAGTAGGATCAAAAGCTTCACTCTACATTTTGATCCGACTTGTTACTTCCGTAGCCCATGGGATGTAGCCCACCACTATCTTCGTGTTTCAACATGTATGTATGACCTATATGGGGATTGATTGGATCAAAGTTAACGAGTGGAATTGCCATCTTCTGGATGCACCATTCTTTGTCAGTAGCTGTTGAAGATGCATATCTCCCTCAAGGTCCTTTCTAAAGGGCGGTTACCACGGCGTGACGAACAATTGTGGAATACGCGACTTTTCTTGTGGCCGTCGCACAATCCGTCGTTGTAGGAAGGAGTTCGTTCCCAAGGGAATAGCCAGACTCCGTTGCTGTTTGAGCGATTCTCGTCTTATTCGATCCCAACGCACACTCCTTAGTTCACGTCTAACTACTCGCGACAAACGCCGGGCGGTATGGCCAAGCGTTTGAGACCCGTTCGCGTCCGTTTCGTTCCGTTCGTCTCACCTCTCGTCCACTCCTCTCTCCACTCACTACCTTATCGGTCTTAAGAAAAGGCCAGCGCGGGTTACGATCCGGACCTCCTCCGTTCCACGGGCCTCTCCGTCCGGGCTGCCTGCGCCCTCAAAGTCCCTCCGGCTCCCGTTCGGTCCGGTTAGGTATAATAAAATTTAATTTTAGGATCACTTATCGCTAGCAAACTCCATAATATCATGAGCTCAG